>CAMPDV010000260.1:0-414442 GCA_946699065.1 Loxodes magnus
AGACTAGGAAAGGGTTTACCGTTGGAGAGTAATGTATATTAAAGTCGGAAAGTAATTTAAAGTAAAAGAAATGTATTTTATTAAGGTATTGAAAAAGAGAAAAAAAATTCAGTTT
Organism: Loxodes magnus; assembly: GCA_946699065.1. Taxonomy (NCBI): domain Eukaryota; phylum Ciliophora; class Karyorelictea; order Loxodida; family Loxodidae; genus Loxodes; species Loxodes magnus. The sequence continues at coordinate 116 of CAMPDV010000260.1, forward strand.
ATTTCAACGAGGTCGACATCCGGAATAGGTGTCTTCCTCGCAACCAGTTATACTGGCTTAGACTAGGAAAGGGTTTACCGTTGGAGAGTAATGTATATTAAAGTCGGAAAGTAATTTAAAGTAAAAGAAATGTATTTTATTAAGGTATTGAAAAAGAGAAAAAAAATTCAGTTTATTTCAACGAGGTCGACATCCGGAATAGGTGTCTTCCTCGCAACCAGTTATACTGGCTTAGACTAGGAAAGGGTTTACCGTTGGAGAGTAATGTATATTAAAGTCGGAAAGTAATTTAAAGTAAAAGAAATGTATTTTATTAAGGTATTGAAAAAGAGAAAAAAAATTCAGTTTATTTCAACGAGGTCGACATCCGGAATAGGTGTCTTCCTCGCAACCAGTTATACTGGCTTAGACTAGGAAAGGGTTTACCGTTGGAGAGTAATGTATATTAAAGTCGGAAAGTAATTTAAAGTAAAAGAAATGTATTTTATTAAGGTATTGAAAAAGAGAAAAAAAATTCAGTTTATTTCAACGAGGTCGACATCCGGAATAGGTGTCTTCCTCGCAACCAGTTATACTGGCTTAGACTAGGAAAGGGTTTACCGTTGGAGAGTAATGTATATTAAAGTCGGAAAGTAATTTAAAGTAAAAGAAATGTATTTTATTAAGGTATTGAAAAAGAGAAAAAAAATTCAGTTTATTTCAACGAGGTCGACATCCGGAATAGGTGTCTTCCTCGCAACCAGTTATACTGGCTTAGACTAGGAAAGGGTTTACCGTTGGAGAGTAATGTATATTAAAGTCGGAAAGTAATTTAAAGTAAAAGAAATGTATTTTATTAAGGTATTGAAAAAGAGAAAAAAAATTCAGTTTATTTCAACGAGGTCGACATCCGGAATAGGTGTCTTCCTCGCAACCAGTTATACTGGCTTAGACTAGGAAAGGGTTTACCGTTGGAGAGTAATGTATATTAAAGTCGGAAAGTAATTTAAAGTAAAAGAAATGTATTTTATTAAGGTATTGAAAAAGAGAAAAAAAATTCAGTTTATTTCAACGAGGTCGACATCCGGAATAGGTGTCTTCCTCGCAACCAGTTATACTGGCTTAGACTAGGAAAGGGTTTACCGTTGGAGAGTAATGTATATTAAAGTCGGAAAGTAATTTAAAGTAAAAGAAATGTATTTTATTAAGGTATTGAAAAAGAGAAAAAAAATTCAGTTTATTTCAACGAGGTCGACATCCGGAATAGGTGTCTTCCTCGCAACCAGTTATACTGGCTTAGACTAGGAAAGGGTTTACCGTTGGAGAGTAATGTATATTAAAGTCGGAAAGTAATTTAAAGTAAAAGAAATGTATTTTATTAAGGTATTGAAAAAGAGAAAAAAAATTCAGTTTATTTCAACGAGGTCGACATCCGGAATAGGTGTCTTCCTCGCAACCAGTTATACTGGCTTAGACTAGGAAAGGGTTTACCGTTGGAGAGTAATGTATATTAAAGTCGGAAAGTAATTTAAAGTAAAAGAAATGTATTTTATTAAGGTATTGAAAAAGAGAAAAAAAATTCAGTTTATTTCAACGAGGTCGACATCCGGAATAGGTGTCTTCCTCGCAACCAGTTATACTGGCTTAGACTAGGAAAGGGTTTACCGTTGGAGAGTAATGTATATTAAAGTCGGAAAGTAATTTAAAGTAAAAGAAATGTATTTTATTAAGGTATTGAAAAAGAGAAAAAAAATTCAGTTTATTTCAACGAGGTCGACATCCGGAATAGGTGTCTTCCTCGCAACCAGTTATACTGGCTTAGACTAGGAAAGGGTTTACCGTTGGAGAGTAATGTATATTAAAGTCGGAAAGTAATTTAAAGTAAAAGAAATGTATTTTATTAAGGTATTGAAAAAGAGAAAAAAAATTCAGTTTATTTCAACGAGGTCGACATCCGGAATAGGTGTCTTCCTCGCAACCAGTTATACTGGCTTAGACTAGGAAAGGGTTTACCGTTGGAGAGTAATGTATATTAAAGTCGGAAAGTAATTTAAAGTAAAAGAAATGTATTTTATTAAGGTATTGAAAAAGAGAAAAAAAATTCAGTTTATTTCAACGAGGTCGACATCCGGAATAGGTGTCTTCCTCGCAACCAGTTATACTGGCTTAGACTAGGAAAGGGTTTACCGTTGGAGAGTAATGTATATTAAAGTCGGAAAGTAATTTAAAGTAAAAGAAATGTATTTTATTAAGGTATTGAAAAAGAGAAAAAAAATTCAGTTTATTTCAACGAGGTCGACATCCGGAATAGGTGTCTTCCTCGCAACCAGTTATACTGGCTTAGACTAGGAAAGGGTTTACCGTTGGAGAGTAATGTATATTAAAGTCGGAAAGTAATTTAAAGTAAAAGAAATGTATTTTATTAAGGTATTGAAAAAGAGAAAAAAAATTCAGTTTATTTCAACGAGGTCGACATCCGGAATAGGTGTCTTCCTCGCAACCAGTTATACTGGCTTAGACTAGGAAAGGGTTTACCGTTGGAGAGTAATGTATATTAAAGTCGGAAAGTAATTTAAAGTAAAAGAAATGTATTTTATTAAGGTATTGAAAAAGAGAAAAAAAATTCAGTTTATTTCAACGAGGTCGACATCCGGAATAGGTGTCTTCCTCGCAACCAGTTATACTGGCTTAGACTAGGAAAGGGTTTACCGTTGGAGAGTAATGTATATTAAAGTCGGAAAGTAATTTAAAGTAAAAGAAATGTATTTTATTAAGGTATTGAAAAAGAGAAAAAAAATTCAGTTTATTTCAACGAGGTCGACATCCGGAATAGGTGTCTTCCTCGCAACCAGTTATACTGGCTTAGACTAGGAAAGGGTTTACCGTTGGAGAGTAATGTATATTAAAGTCGGAAAGTAATTTAAAGTAAAAGAAATGTATTTTATTAAGGTATTGAAAAAGAGAAAAAAAATTCAGTTTATTTCAACGAGGTCGACATCCGGAATAGGTGTCTTCCTCGCAACCAGTTATACTGGCTTAGACTAGGAAAGGGTTTACCGTTGGAGAGTAATGTATATTAAAGTCGGAAAGTAATTTAAAGTAAAAGAAATGTATTTTATTAAGGTATTGAAAAAGAGAAAAAAAATTCAGTTTATTTCAACGAGGTCGACATCCGGAATAGGTGTCTTCCTCGCAACCAGTTATACTGGCTTAGACTAGGAAAGGGTTTACCGTTGGAGAGTAATGTATATTAAAGTCGGAAAGTAATTTAAAGTAAAAGAAATGTATTTTATTAAGGTATTGAAAAAGAGAAAAAAAATTCAGTTTATTTCAACGAGGTCGACATCCGGAATAGGTGTCTTCCTCGCAACCAGTTATACTGGCTTAGACTAGGAAAGGGTTTACCGTTGGAGAGTAATGTATATTAAAGTCGGAAAGTAATTTAAAGTAAAAGAAATGTATTTTATTAAGGTATTGAAAAAGAGAAAAAAAATTCAGTTTATTTCAACGAGGTCGACATCCGGAATAGGTGTCTTCCTCGCAACCAGTTATACTGGCTTAGACTAGGAAAGGGTTTACCGTTGGAGAGTAATGTATATTAAAGTCGGAAAGTAATTTAAAGTAAAAGAAATGTATTTTATTAAGGTATTGAAAAAGAGAAAAAAAATTCAGTTTATTTCAACGAGGTCGACATCCGGAATAGGTGTCTTCCTCGCAACCAGTTATACTGGCTTAGACTAGGAAAGGGTTTACCGTTGGAGAGTAATGTATATTAAAGTCGGAAAGTAATTTAAAGTAAAAGAAATGTATTTTATTAAGGTATTGAAAAAGAGAAAAAAAATTCAGTTTATTTCAACGAGGTCGACATCCGGAATAGGTGTCTTCCTCGCAACCAGTTATACTGGCTTAGACTAGGAAAGGGTTTACCGTTGGAGAGTAATGTATATTAAAGTCGGAAAGTAATTTAAAGTAAAAGAAATGTATTTTATTAAGGTATTGAAAAAGAGAAAAAAAATTCAGTTTATTTCAACGAGGTCGACATCCGGAATAGGTGTCTTCCTCGCAACCAGTTATACTGGCTTAGACTAGGAAAGGGTTTACCGTTGGAGAGTAATGTATATTAAAGTCGGAAAGTAATTTAAAGTAAAAGAAATGTATTTTATTAAGGTATTGAAAAAGAGAAAAAAAATTCAGTTTATTTCAACGAGGTCGACATCCGGAATAGGTGTCTTCCTCGCAACCAGTTATACTGGCTTAGACTAGGAAAGGGTTTACCGTTGGAGAGTAATGTATATTAAAGTCGGAAAGTAATTTAAAGTAAAAGAAATGTATTTTATTAAGGTATTGAAAAAGAGAAAAAAAATTCAGTTTATTTCAACGAGGTCGACATCCGGAATAGGTGTCTTCCTCGCAACCAGTTATACTGGCTTAGACTAGGAAAGGGTTTACCGTTGGAGAGTAATGTATATTAAAGTCGGAAAGTAATTTAAAGTAAAAGAAATGTATTTTATTAAGGTATTGAAAAAGAGAAAAAAAATTCAGTTTATTTCAACGAGGTCGACATCCGGAATAGGTGTCTTCCTCGCAACCAGTTATACTGGCTTAGACTAGGAAAGGGTTTACCGTTGGAGAGTAATGTATATTAAAGTCGGAAAGTAATTTAAAGTAAAAGAAATGTATTTTATTAAGGTATTGAAAAAGAGAAAAAAAATTCAGTTTATTTCAACGAGGTCGACATCCGGAATAGGTGTCTTCCTCGCAACCAGTTATACTGGCTTAGACTAGGAAAGGGTTTACCGTTGGAGAGTAATGTATATTAAAGTCGGAAAGTAATTTAAAGTAAAAGAAATGTATTTTATTAAGGTATTGAAAAAGAGAAAAAAAATTCAGTTTATTTCAACGAGGTCGAGGTCGACATCCGGAATAGGTGTCTTCCTCGCAACCAGTTATACTGGCTTAGACTAGGAAAGGGTTTACCGTTGGAGAGTAATGTATATTAAAGTCGGAAAGTAATTTAAAGTAAAAGAAATGTATTTTATTAAGGTATTGAAAAAGAGAAAAAAAATTCAGTTTATTTCAACGAGGTCGACATCCGGAATAGGTGTCTTCCTCGCAACCAGTTATACTGGCTTAGACTAGGAAAGGGTTTACCGTTGGAGAGTAATGTATATTAAAGTCGGAAAGTAATTTAAAGTAAAAGAAATGTATTTTATTAAGGTATTGAAAAAGAGAAAAAAAATTCAGTTTATTTCAACGAGGTCGACATCCGGAATAGGTGTCTTCCTCGCAACCAGTTATACTGGCTTAGACTAGGAAAGGGTTTACCGTTGGAGAGTAATGTATATTAAAGTCGGAAAGTAATTTAAAGTAAAAGAAATGTATTTTATTAAGGTATTGAAAAAGAGAAAAAAAATTCAGTTTATTTCAACGAGGTCGACATCCGGAATAGGTGTCTTCCTCGCAACCAGTTATACTGGCTTAGACTAGGAAAGGGTTTACCGTTGGAGAGTAATGTATATTAAAGTCGGAAAGTAATTTAAAGTAAAAGAAATGTATTTTATTAAGGTATTGAAAAAGAGAAAAAAAATTCAGTTTATTTCAACGAGGTCGACATCCGGAATAGGTGTCTTCCTCGCAACCAGTTATACTGGCTTAGACTAGGAAAGGGTTTACCGTTGGAGAGTAATGTATATTAAAGTCGGAAAGTAATTTAAAGTAAAAGAAATGTATTTTATTAAGGTATTGAAAAAGAGAAAAAAAATTCAGTTTATTTCAACGAGGTCGACATCCGGAATAGGTGTCTTCCTCGCAACCAGTTATACTGGCTTAGACTAGGAAAGGGTTTACCGTTGGAGAGTAATGTATATTAAAGTCGGAAAGTAATTTAAAGTAAAAGAAATGTATTTTATTAAGGTATTGAAAAAGAGAAAAAAAATTCAGTTTATTTCAACGAGGTCGACATCCGGAATAGGTGTCTTCCTCGCAACCAGTTATACTGGCTTAGACTAGGAAAGGGTTTACCGTTGGAGAGTAATGTATATTAAAGTCGGAAAGTAATTTAAAGTAAAAGAAATGTATTTTATTAAGGTATTGAAAAAGAGAAAAAAAATTCAGTTTATTTCAACGAGGTCGACATCCGGAATAGGTGTCTTCCTCGCAACCAGTTATACTGGCTTAGACTAGGAAAGGGTTTACCGTTGGAGAGTAATGTATATTAAAGTCGGAAAGTAATTTAAAGTAAAAGAAATGTATTTTATTAAGGTATTGAAAAAGAGAAAAAAAATTCAGTTTATTTCAACGAGGTCGACATCCGGAATAGGTGTCTTCCTCGCAACCAGTTATACTGGCTTAGACTAGGAAAGGGTTTACCGTTGGAGAGTAATGTATATTAAAGTCGGAAAGTAATTTAAAGTAAAAGAAATGTATTTTATTAAGGTATTGAAAAAGAGAAAAAAAATTCAGTTTATTTCAACGAGGTCGACATCCGGAATAGGTGTCTTCCTCGCAACCAGTTATACTGGCTTAGACTAGGAAAGGGTTTACCGTTGGAGAGTAATGTATATTAAAGTCGGAAAGTAATTTAAAGTAAAAGAAATGTATTTTATTAAGGTATTGAAAAAGAGAAAAAAAATTCAGTTTATTTCAACGAGGTCGACATCCGGAATAGGTGTCTTCCTCGCAACCAGTTATACTGGCTTAGACTAGGAAAGGGTTTACCGTTGGAGAGTAATGTATATTAAAGTCGGAAAGTAATTTAAAGTAAAAGAAATGTATTTTATTAAGGTATTGAAAAAGAGAAAAAAAATTCAGTTTATTTCAACGAGGTCGACATCCGGAATAGGTGTCTTCCTCGCAACCAGTTATACTGGCTTAGACTAGGAAAGGGTTTACCGTTGGAGAGTAATGTATATTAAAGTCGGAAAGTAATTTAAAGTAAAAGAAATGTATTTTATTAAGGTATTGAAAAAGAGAAAAAAAATTCAGTTTATTTCAACGAGGTCGACATCCGGAATAGGTGTCTTCCTCGCAACCAGTTATACTGGCTTAGACTAGGAAAGGGTTTACCGTTGGAGAGTAATGTATATTAAAGTCGGAAAGTAATTTAAAGTAAAAGAAATGTATTTTATTAAGGTATTGAAAAAGAGAAAAAAAATTCAGTTTATTTCAACGAGGTCGACATCCGGAATAGGTGTCTTCCTCGCAACCAGTTATACTGGCTTAGACTAGGAAAGGGTTTACCGTTGGAGAGTAATGTATATTAAAGTCGGAAAGTAATTTAAAGTAAAAGAAATGTATTTTATTAAGGTATTGAAAAAGAGAAAAAAAATTCAGTTTATTTCAACGAGGTCGACATCCGGAATAGGTGTCTTCCTCGCAACCAGTTATACTGGCTTAGACTAGGAAAGGGTTTACCGTTGGAGAGTAATGTATATTAAAGTCGGAAAGTAATTTAAAGTAAAAGAAATGTATTTTATTAAGGTATTGAAAAAGAGAAAAAAAATTCAGTTTATTTCAACGAGGTCGACATCCGGAATAGGTGTCTTCCTCGCAACCAGTTATACTGGCTTAGACTAGGAAAGGGTTTACCGTTGGAGAGTAATGTATATTAAAGTCGGAAAGTAATTTAAAGTAAAAGAAATGTATTTTATTAAGGTATTGAAAAAGAGAAAAAAAATTCAGTTTATTTCAACGAGGTCGACATCCGGAATAGGTGTCTTCCTCGCAACCAGTTATACTGGCTTAGACTAGGAAAGGGTTTACCGTTGGAGAGTAATGTATATTAAAGTCGGAAAGTAATTTAAAGTAAAAGAAATGTATTTTATTAAGGTATTGAAAAAGAGAAAAAAAATTCAGTTTATTTCAACGAGGTCGACATCCGGAATAGGTGTCTTCCTCGCAACCAGTTATACTGGCTTAGACTAGGAAAGGGTTTACCGTTGGAGAGTAATGTATATTAAAGTCGGAAAGTAATTTAAAGTAAAAGAAATGTATTTTATTAAGGTATTGAAAAAGAGAAAAAAAATTCAGTTTATTTCAACGAGGTCGACATCCGGAATAGGTGTCTTCCTCGCAACCAGTTATACTGGCTTAGACTAGGAAAGGGTTTACCGTTGGAGAGTAATGTATATTAAAGTCGGAAAGTAATTTAAAGTAAAAGAAATGTATTTTATTAAGGTATTGAAAAAGAGAAAAAAAATTCAGTTTATTTCAACGAGGTCGACATCCGGAATAGGTGTCTTCCTCGCAACCAGTTATACTGGCTTAGACTAGGAAAGGGTTTACCGTTGGAGAGTAATGTATATTAAAGTCGGAAAGTAATTTAAAGTAAAAGAAATGTATTTTATTAAGGTATTGAAAAAGAGAAAAAAAATTCAGTTTATTTCAACGAGGTCGACATCCGGAATAGGTGTCTTCCTCGCAACCAGTTATACTGGCTTAGACTAGGAAAGGGTTTACCGTTGGAGAGTAATGTATATTAAAGTCGGAAAGTAATTTAAAGTAAAAGAAATGTATTTTATTAAGGTATTGAAAAAGAGAAAAAAAATTCAGTTTATTTCAACGAGGTCGACATCCGGAATAGGTGTCTTCCTCGCAACCAGTTATACTGGCTTAGACTAGGAAAGGGTTTACCGTTGGAGAGTAATGTATATTAAAGTCGGAAAGTAATTTAAAGTAAAAGAAATGTATTTTATTAAGGTATTGAAAAAGAGAAAAAAAATTCAGTTTATTTCAACGAGGTCGACATCCGGAATAGGTGTCTTCCTCGCAACCAGTTATACTGGCTTAGACTAGGAAAGGGTTTACCGTTGGAGAGTAATGTATATTAAAGTCGGAAAGTAATTTAAAGTAAAAGAAATGTATTTTATTAAGGTATTGAAAAAGAGAAAAAAAATTCAGTTTATTTCAACGAGGTCGACATCCGGAATAGGTGTCTTCCTCGCAACCAGTTATACTGGCTTAGACTAGGAAAGGGTTTACCGTTGGAGAGTAATGTATATTAAAGTCGGAAAGTAATTTAAAGTAAAAGAAATGTATTTTATTAAGGTATTGAAAAAGAGAAAAAAAATTCAGTTTATTTCAACGAGGTCGACATCCGGAATAGGTGTCTTCCTCGCAACCAGTTATACTGGCTTAGACTAGGAAAGGGTTTACCGTTGGAGAGTAATGTATATTAAAGTCGGAAAGTAATTTAAAGTAAAAGAAATGTATTTTATTAAGGTATTGAAAAAGAGAAAAAAAATTCAGTTTATTTCAACGAGGTCGACATCCGGAATAGGTGTCTTCCTCGCAACCAGTTATACTGGCTTAGACTAGGAAAGGGTTTACCGTTGGAGAGTAATGTATATTAAAGTCGGAAAGTAATTTAAAGTAAAAGAAATGTATTTTATTAAGGTATTGAAAAAGAGAAAAAAAATTCAGTTTATTTCAACGAGGTCGACATCCGGAATAGGTGTCTTCCTCGCAACCAGTTATACTGGCTTAGACTAGGAAAGGGTTTACCGTTGGAGAGTAATGTATATTAAAGTCGGAAAGTAATTTAAAGTAAAAGAAATGTATTTTATTAAGGTATTGAAAAAGAGAAAAAAAATTCAGTTTATTTCAACGAGGTCGACATCCGGAATAGGTGTCTTCCTCGCAACCAGTTATACTGGCTTAGACTAGGAAAGGGTTTACCGTTGGAGAGTAATGTATATTAAAGTCGGAAAGTAATTTAAAGTAAAAGAAATGTATTTTATTAAGGTATTGAAAAAGAGAAAAAAAATTCAGTTTATTTCAACGAGGTCGACATCCGGAATAGGTGTCTTCCTCGCAACCAGTTATACTGGCTTAGACTAGGAAAGGGTTTACCGTTGGAGAGTAATGTATATTAAAGTCGGAAAGTAATTTAAAGTAAAAGAAATGTATTTTATTAAGTTATTAAGATCCAAGCAATTTTGAAGTTTCTACTATTTTTAAAAATAAACTGTTATGTGGTAAACAAATAAAGGTGTCAACCTTAATAATAGATTATGCAATTTTTGTAGCATATTTTTAAAAACTATAATATAAATTCACTAGTTAATTATTTTAATAAATTTCACTACATTATCTAAAAACAAAACTTATTTAATTCTGAATGTTTTTTTATCCCTTCTTAAAAATTTTAAAACTTATATGAAAATTTTCATAAAATGGCATTTCTATACATTTTTTAATTAAACAATAAATATAATTGAATAATTTATTGAGTTCATTATATAAAAGCTGTATTACTAAAATTAAAATAAATTGGTCATAGTAAATAGATTTTTTTATTTTCAAGTGAATAATATATATTTTTAATCTATTCCTTATATATATATTTTTTTTTAATTTTCGAAATTTGAATACTTAAATAGTTTTTAAACTGTAAGCTCGGTTTTTACTGATATTTATTATAAAAATAAAAAATAAACAATAACATACATTTATCAATTAATTAATGTTATGACACCTTTGATAAAATGTTACTAATTTATTATTAATGCTAATTTTAGTGTTCTTATTTTATATATTGTCATAATATAACCAACAAGTGAGTTTCATAAGTATCTCAAAATGGGGAATCTTCTTATTCTAAATTTATTTCGAATTTTTTTTAATATAAACAGTCTTCTAAAATAAGTTCTAAGAAAATGATAAAATTTGAATAAATTAAGTGGTCCATCATCTAAGCCTTCTTACCACTATCTAGAACCACAGATAAGTTAGGCATGTCTCATCCGAGCTTACTTATCCTTATCCTTTTGGAACCCAGTGCGAAATTACTTCTAATGCATTATCACTATAGTAGTATCTAAAATTTCTCCCAACTTTAACCGACTTTCATTTTTTATTTATATAATAAATTATTTAAAAAAAATATTTATCAATTAAATTATACAGATCTAAAAATTGATCAACTAAAATGATATTTTATTTTTTACATTAACTTTAAAAGAAATAAATATTGTCTAAAAATCTAAAATTTTATTTGTTTAACTGGTTTTTAATATAGTATTTATTTATTTTAAAATATGAATAAATTTTTTAATTTATAATAAAAGGAAAATTTTATTTATTTCTCTCTATAAAATAAATTTTAATTATTTATAAATTTATAAAAATTACATAAAAATAGATATTATTGAAATATATTTTCATTTATAACACTCTCCTCTCTTAAGATTTTTTATTTAAGTTAGTACAAGAGATTCAATTTATATTATTAAATAAATCCTTATAATTTAATATTTTAATTTATATTAGAATAAAAAATATAATTAAAGCTAATCTTATAAATAAATCGAGTTAATTATTTTTTATAAATAAAATGTTAAATTATTTTACTCATTAAGAAGTTATATTATATAAAAAAAGAAATTAGCTATTAAAATATATTAGAACTTTAATTTTTTTTTAATTGATATAAATAAAAAATTTAATCTAGCTTTTCAATTTAATATCCGATATATATTCTTTAAGTTAAACTAACGATTATTTTAACTAACCACAGTGATTATAATATTAATTTTAAATTTCTATTTTTATTTAAAACTATTAATATATGATTAATTATCTTGCAATTATAGTAAAAGCTTACATATAGTTTTATTTTTTTCATCTTAAATCTAGTAAATTCCATTTTTTTTATAATTTAAATATTTTATACAAGTATTTTATTTAATATAAGAATGATAGTTTTAGTTATAGTATATTATTTTTAAATAACTTAATAAAAGAAGATTAACTTTATAGAAAAAAATTAACTTTCTTTGCATAAATCAACTAGATAGATATAGATATATTATTGACCATTATATTCTTAAGAACTGGTATACAAGTTGTAATTTTTCTCAAGTGGGGAATCGAACTCAGTCTAAATTAAATTTAATGGCTAATAGCCTGCAATTAAACTAGCTAAGTAATTGAGTAACAGGTTATTAATTTATTTATCTTTGGAATTTAAAAATAAAAATAAGATAATTATTTCTAACTTCCTAAATTTTCTAAAGCAATTTTATGAAAAGCGGGAAAAATTTGCCAATGCGGAAATTGAATAAATTATACTTATAGAGAAACTTATAAAAACTGTGCATAACTTAAAGGAAGAGATTAAATATTTAAATAAATATAACGAATAACTTTGAAAGACAGTTTAAATAGGTAAGACATATTAATGAATCTAGAAAAGTTAATGGAAGTTTCTTTAGCATCTAAATTGACTGTTATAGCTATGATTATAAACGCAAACCAACAATTATTATATTATATAAAATGAATGTCAGCCGCGTCAGCAAAACTAGTAGGTAATCTGGTGCAGTTTATACTGCATTGTGAGTAATCTCGCACTAGATGCTACAACGAGAAAGGGTGGATAAGCTCCATTGAGACGTACCTAACTTACCCCGAGGGTTCTCTCTAGCAGTATGAAAGTTTGGCTAACGGGCCTTCTAATTACCGACTTAATAACTAATTCTTATTTGGACCTTATTCAAGAAGACTGAAGCATTTGACTCAAGATTTTAGAATAATTTTTAATAAGAAGATTCCCCATTTGGAGAAACTGACATGACTCATCGGTCCTCTAGAATTTTAACAAGAAACATGAGAACATTTCTTAATATTAAATATTAATATTGAAAGAGCTGCGCGCCAATGAGATGCTACGCGCTCTATAATCATTTTTATTTATTTATTAATTATTTATAGTTTTCTAAATCTGCAAAATATTCTTAAAAAATAAGCCAGAAAATGAACTAGGCTAATTAAGCATCTAAGAAAATTGAAGTGATTAAAATGGAAATGAAGAGGTAAAGAAGGAAGAAGCATAGATAATTATAATTTAAATAGGGCCTTATAGAAAACAGGCTATTACGGCCAATTTTCCAAAATCTAGTTAGAATTTGTATTACTTCAAACATTAAGAGAAAGAAAACTTATCATATGAAAAGATAAATGAAATATAAAATAATCTAGGAGAACGTACAGAAGAGAGCATCAAGAATTTCAAGGAATCGCAATTTAGAGATTCCGCAGTTAAAAATTAGTGCTCTGAACTTAATATTAATTCATTAAAATGTTCTCCGTTGATTCGAAAAGGGGTGAAAATCTCTGTAAAGGACAAATTGCTTATCAATAATAATAATAAAAAAACTAAGAAAGAGACAAATTAAAAGAGAAATAGAACCAAATGAAATAAAATAAAAATAAATATTTTTGCTTATATTAAAAATAGAGATAATTATAAAGTTAATTTTTTCTCTCAATATTTTACATTTTAATGAAAAAATAACTTCAGAGATATAAAGAAATTTGTTTATAATTAATGGTTATAAGACACATAAAAGATGCTAAAGATTAAATAAGTTATAGGATTTAAATAAATAATTATTTATTTTTACTCAAAAAAAGAAAAAAATTATTTTTTTTAAACTTATTTATTTTATAAGAAAAGTTTAATCTAAAAAAATTAAATAGAAGATAAATTAAATAAAATTAAGATATTATGTTAAAATTATCTTTTTTAATTATATTTTACTCTTATAAATTAAATAATTATTTACATTTAAAAAAAGTTAAAAAATTGCTAGAAAAAAGGTTTTCTAGTTTTATCTATATTTTTATAAAATAATTAATTTTTATTTTTTCTTTTTATAATGAAAATTAAGGATGTGCTTAAATAAAAATATATAGAAAGTGAGAAATAAAAAATAAAATTTAATATATTTTAACTTTATAAATTAAATAAACTTGTAAATTTAGCTATTTTTATTTAATCGTTACTTTATTAATTTTTTACAGTTTATAAAAATATAAAGTAGTCAAAATATACCAGAAAATAATAGAGTAAGGCTTTAAAATTAAAATAACTAAAAAAATAATAAAATAATTTTAAAATGCAAGCATGCATTAAATATTTCGATATTTATCCGACTTTAATAAACTTAACTTATAAAGGATCAAAGGGATTCCACACATAATTGGGATTCCTCTTATCAATGTGCACATATATAATTTTCCTCCTTGCTTTTATAAATATGGGACAAGATATGATGTGAAAAACTAATCCAAATACTTTAACTCAAACTATTAAATACAAGTATCGACCTTGACAATATATTGGTATAAATAATTATACCTTTTCTTTCGTATTTTCAAATGATAGTCATAATATTCATGTTCCTTCTTCATATTTCACGTTTGAAGTAGGATATACATAAATAGAATCGCAAACTACCATATATCAGCCAATTCCAACAAAAAATTGTAATGAAAGTTATTTCAAAGGTTTTGAAGATAAATTTTATGATCCCCTTCAATAATTTTATCTTGCAACGTGTTTTAATCTTAAAGCTTTTGGCTTAGGAGGTTTTTGAACTGAAGCATAAATGAAAAACATATACATAAAAGTTAAAATATGCTAAAATTCATCAGATTCAGAAATACAATGTGCTTCTATAACTGAAATAGAGAAGCTATTTTCTAATTAGTTATACTTAAGTATTTACTTTTCTGACAAAGCAATTGATATCGAAAATTTCGAAAATCCAGTTGTAAGCATATTGAATACTTATTATTGGACACTTGATTTATATTCATACAAATATACCAATATTATTTTCAAACCTATTGAGATAGAAACTGATAACGGATTTTTGATGGAGAATATACAAACGATAAAAGATGTTATAATCGATAAAGATTAGATAGAATCTATTTCTAACCAAAATTTGTAAAATCCTTATATATTTATGCTCAACATTTATTCATCTGATAATACTCTTCAGTACAAAAGAAAGTACAAAAAAATATAAGATGTGATATCTCAAATAGGTGGAGTATTGAATATTATAATAATAGTATGCTGAATTCTAGTATAAATATACTCTAAATATTCTCTGGCATATAAATTAGTAAATGATATTTTTGATGTTGAAGATTTATAAAAAAACTTAAATAAATAATCTAATTTCTTTGAGAAAAAAGCAAATATTAATAAAAAGAAATATTTAAATACTACTAACGAAAAGGAGCTTAAATTTAATATAACGTAATTAGAAAATTCGTTTTAAGAAAATTTAAAAGAATAAAATAAAGGAAATAAAACTAAAAAAAATAAAAAATCTTCTATAATTCCACTAAATTAGCAACACGTAAATAATATCCTATAAGAAGATGAAAATATAAAGTAAAACTAAGAAATTGATATTTGTGATTAGATAAAAAAATAATAGCAAAAAATAATTGAGAATAAAATTATATAAATGGAATCTTTAAAAAATAAAACTATGAAATCTCCAGTTTGTATTTAAGAAAATGATTAGGAAACTTCTTAAATAAAATAAGAATTTTCTAAAAGTTCCTAAGAAAAAGGAAAGAGTCAGAATACTTAATTTCAATTAACGAAGGTACTTTCTTTATGAAAATAAGATAACATTTAAAGGATTTTTAAATAAAAAATAAATAAAATTATTTAAGAAAATAAACGAAATCCAAAAGAATCAATAAATAATGAAAATATCTAAGTTGAATAAAAAGCTAAAAGTAAAATAATGCTAAGAATGTCAAAAGAATAAAAAAGTTAATACTTGAATACTAAAATAAAAAATGAAGATCATTTAAAGATTGGCTTTCTCAAGTATTATTACTTCAAATTTTTAAAGTTATTTAAAAAGTAGAAAAAATAAGTTTAGAACTAAAGTATTAATTACATGAAATTCTAAATTTTAGAAAAAGCTGATGAAACCGTTCATGATTATTTAGAAGCTAACTTTCTAATTAAAAAAATTATAGAACTTGAAAAGTTATTTTTAGTGAAGATTAGTTAACAGTTTTCAATTATATTTCTAAACCTAAAATTAAAGAAAATGAATCAGAATCATAAAGTAATTTAGAATTTGCTTTAGCTCCTTCTTTAAAATATAGAAAAGATACTTAGTTAGAAAGTATTCCAGTAGATAAAGAGTTGGACAAGGTACTAGAATTTTGTAGCTAAGTTCTTAATAATGAAATAGTTGATCCAATTGATTTGAAATTATTTAACTTGATAGACAAAAAATTTTCTAGTATGTTGAAGTAGAGCAAAAGGAGGAATTACATAAAGAATGAAATCACAATTTTATTTTTTATTGAAATTTAAGTAATTAAATATGGATATTTTTTGAGATTTATTTACTCTTTCTAAATTGATATAATAAGATATCTTATAGTTAGTTCTAATTTTATTTTTTCTTGCTATAAATTACACATAAATTCACAAGTTACAGCTATGATTTTTAAATTTAAATAAAATGTTGAAAATATTTTAAATATTTAAGTTTAAAATAATTTATTAAAAGGTAAATTTAACTTCCTTTATTTAATTTTTTTATTTTACATAAATATAATTATTCAAAAAAATAATAAAAAGAAGATTTGCCAAAAATTTATGCTATCAAAAGAGGAAAATAAAACTAGAAATGATAATTGCAATCCATTTCTTACATCCACTCCTCCAAGATAAGCTGTAAGCCCTAACATCTATCTACTACCTAAACAGAAATACCTCCATAAAAGTAAAAAATAATAGAATAATGGACCAGTGTAAAATGACAAATGATGATTGGAATGACCTAACCAAAGAACAAGTCCTGAGAATAAATTAGAAGCAAATTTCGAAAATAATTTTTCAACTTATTAAAACTGTTATAGAACTGAAAAAAAAGTTGTAATAACTCTAATATGAAATCGACCTTCACGCTAATAAGTTAAATTTACATATTACATGTGCTAATTCCTAGGAGTAGTACTAAGCTAAGATGGAAGTGCTAGATCGAGATCTATGAATAATGCAATAGCGAAGCGAAAAAGATTTTATGAAGCTAAAGAAATTAAACCAAAGCTAAGAAAAAGAAAAAGAGTGAAAAAATAGAATCAATCTTAAATAAAATGGAATAATAACAGTTTATTACATTCCAACGAAAATCCTAATAAAAAAAGAAATTCCTCTTTAAAAGTTGTTAGTTATTCCCTCTTTAACTTTCATATTAGGATTCATTAAGGTAAAATAAAAAATATTTATCTTTTGTTAACATATTTTCAAAGTTAAGAATAATCAATATAAATAGAAACTTTAAGATAAAATTAAAAAATAAATAAAAAATGTTTATTTTGATTTAATTTAATATCTATCTTTATTATTTTAATGTAACTTCCTTATAAAATTTTCTCGTTTACAAAATTAAACAGAAACTATGTAAATTAAATTTAATGAATATTTAAAAAGATTAAATAAGAATATAATTAATTTAATATCTAAAAGATTTTTTTAAGTTAACAATATTTTATACCTTTTTAATTATTCTAATCTATGATTAAAAATTTTAATGCTTAAACATTAATTAATTTAATATAAACTAAAGTCTTAAGTGAAATCTTAGTCTTTTTCTAAGTTTGATTATAAAGAATACTTAATCCAAATTCCTTTACTGATTTCATATGTAAAAAGATCGCATCTATGATTAAATTGATATACGAAATTACTGTTGTATATAGGATTTGCTATCAGACAACTGTTGTTTCCTTCAAAATTATTTCCATGATTATAGAATTTTTCAGTTTAAGTATCAAAAATTAAGGTTTCTAAGTTTTGAGTTCAATTATTATAAATTAATATAGAGTCTTTACTTTTTAAATCTGAAGTCATTGTTGCTGAACTTTGAGGTAATATTTCATATAGATTTTCTCATTAATTGCTTTTTATATGATATCTTTTAATATTATCTAAATAACTACCGTTTGAAAGAAATCCTCCAAATACATAGACATAGGGAAGCTTAATATTGGCTCCAATTCCATATAAACTACCAGGTGATTGAACTATATCTTAGATTGTAATGGTTTTATATTTTTTTCTTTTAACTATAAACTTCGAAAGAATTTGAATAAAATCCACTAAGAAAGAACATTAAATCTCTATTAAATGCTACACCATGCATCGCTCTATTATATATCAAACTACTCTCTTTAATTTCTTGAGGACTTATAAAAGTCAGTCTTTTTGAATAATTACCTCCAGAAATAATAATAGTGTTCTCGTAAATCTGCTGTACTCTTGAGTAATTAGATTAAATAGCATTTATTTATACTTCAGATTTAAGTATTTTTTATTAGCAAATATCATATCCAAACATTATACAAGAAGAATGATGAAAAGTTTTATAAATTCTTATAAAATTATAAGCTAAATTTGGACATATTTCATACTTTATATTTCCTAATCCTAATTTTCTGAAACTGTAAACTGAGATCTAGAAGTTTCATCTGAGATATTTTCTGAGAAAAAGAATTTTAACTATATTTTGCTGTTTCTAATTTTTATCCATTTCTTTATTCATTTTTAACAAATATAAAAGTTTAAAAAAAGTTTAAAATCTTACTATTATAAACATTATTAATCTAAACTAGACTGAAATAAAATAAACATCACTAGTATTTAATTATAATATAACTATAAAAGAAAAATTTAAAATTAAGAATGAAGAACATTTTTAACAGATATGATATGCATAAATATAGATAAAACATAAAATTCTTCTACCATAAATTTTTTATTTTGTAACTTTAAGGTTTATTTGAAATGAAATCTTAATTATATAAAATTGAATTCTAGCGTTTTATTATTACATTATACTAACTATTATCTTATTCTGTTAGAAATTTTTAATACATTTAAATTAAGTTTAAGTAAAGAAAAGTATTAAAAGTTGATTTTGTAATTCTTTAGTTTAAATCTTAAAAATAAAAGTATTTTGATTTATTATTATTATATTAATAATAAAAAGCTTATCATATTAATTTTAATAAATGCTTAGAACTGTAAAATATGATAGCATTTATTTTTTTAAGAAATTTAAAATTGAACATTTAAGCATTTTTTCATTTAAAAAGAAATTATAAATTTTTTTGTTTATTAAAGAAACAAACTTTCTGAAATATAGATAAAAATGTGAATAGAATATAATTTATTTTGATTTTATAATTATTTTATAATTATTTTATTTATAAATTGTATAGTAATATTTTTAGAACAAAATAGACTAAAATAAATGAAAATTTAAACTATTAGAATTAATAGTAATATAAGTGTAAGAAAAATAAGAATTAAGAAGTTAAAATAAAAGCTAAATTTTTTAATAAATAACTAAACTAGCGTTGTACCACTATTATTTGAATTACCTTGATTAATGAAGAAACCTAAATTTATTATCAGTAGTAGTTTTTAACATTTTCTTGATTCACCTGGTCATTTTGAACATCTTCTTCAATCCGTCTTTAAAATCAAAATTGATTTACTTCAATCTCTAATTCTTTCAATTCTTTCCGAAGGATAGAGTTGGAATGGAAAAGAGGACATTCCAAACTTGCTCTAAATGTAGTAGTTGAAATAAATCCTCCCTAATAAAAGTTATAATTGTCTCAGCCATATCCTTAATACTTTCTAATTCTTGATCAGATTAATGACATGAGGATCAGGATAACTCTGAGACCTGGACATCATTATTAATAGTCAGATTTTCGTACCGATAGAACCCTCAAAAAATAAGGCTTATCTCACGATGGGCCCGTCCTTACTTGTTTGTGGTTGCATCTATTGCAAGAGTATTTGCAATGCAGACATGACTGCACCGAATTACCTACTCAGCTGATTAGAGCCGAGGATCCATTAAAAAAATAAATGTAATAAGTTATAAAGATAGTTAAAAATGCTAGATTTATATTATTTAGAATTAATTAAATTTTTTTGAAGATGCTTTTATTTTACCTTTTTTAAATTCTAGTAAATAACTATTTTATCTTAAAGTTAGTAAATTTAAATTTATCAATTAAAATAATTTTTGTCTTAAAAGATTAAAATTAAAAATATGGATTTAGTTTATAATTTATAAATGTAATATTTTGTAAGTTTTTAAAATTTAGTTCCTTATTTTTAATTTTTTCTCAGAGTATCTTTACTTTTTATTTTTTATTCGTGATAATAATTCTTTTTATTTATTAAACTAGTTTCACTTTTTTTATTTTATACTTATTTAATATTTATATAATAATATAATAATATTGTTTAGTCATATAATAATTCTGTTTTATTTTTAATCTTAAACATATTTTTAAAGGTGATTTTATATCTTTTTTAAAGGTTAAAAAGTAAAATATTCATAAAATATAAACTCGTTTTTGAATAATAAAAAAAACAAAAATAAGATTATAGATCGTGTAGCACTACTATAGTGTGCAGTTCTTTGATTAAAGTTTTTAAAAGTTTAAAAACGTATTACATTACCTTCCCTGTGCTAGCATCCCTTTGAAATTCTTTTCTCCTATAGAACTAGTGTCAAAGTGCTTCCCTAAAGGTCTTAATCTCAGGCATCGTTCAACATATCGTTACTTGATGCCTAGGTCTTGACATCATTGGCTCCTGCCAAGATTCTTGTTCAGATCTTCACACAGAGTATTTCCTGGTGCCAGAATTTCTATCAATCACATTAGAAGGATTTCTCCTCCCTATTTAAAAAATAAACTATATAATAATTGAAATAATTACGAAGCATATATTTTATTAAGGTGTTATTATTCTTCTATTAATAATAAAAAAATATTTTATTTATCTTAATTTTTCTATTTAAGTTAAAATTATGAATGAATAGCATTTAACTAAGTTAAAAAATTATTCTACATCTATATGATATTTATTTAGATTAAAAAATCTAATATAAATAAATTTTTTTTGCTTTTGAATAATCTAAAAAAGTCTAATAAATGGAGAACAGATAAGTATCAAAATCTTAGCAATAAATGTTAGGAGATGAGTCAGACTAGAAGAGAAAAAGTGAAAGCAACCTTAGTCAAGATAAATGACTAAAAATACTTGGAAAGCTCTTCAATAATAGAACAATTCGTATCTATATAATAAGACAAAATAAAGAAAATTATCAGTAAAAATGCAAGTTAATTTGCATTCTTTCAGAAAAAATAAGATATCATGTGACGCATTTTAAACAACTATCCTTATAATTGGCATGTTTACTGAAATAACTTAATAAAATAAAGTCTTAGCAGAAGAATGTTATTTAATTAATAATGAATCAGCAAAATAAAAGAAGTTCCGATGAAAATGAAGAAACTAAGACTGGTATAGGGGTAAATCTATTAAAGAATTTAAAAAAATTTGAAATAGCTGAGATAATAAAAAGGTTGGAAAAACTTGCGAACTTTATTCTTCCGAAATAGAAGCAAATGTAGAAGATAAACAATTGGTGATATTGTAATTCTTCCCAACAACAAATAAAGTACTGCTCTAGCTACAAATAGTTTAAAAGATAAAAATACTAAAGAACTGGAAAAGAACTATTAATAAATTTTATAAATATCAACAGAATCTAAAAATTACTTGAATACAGATTAGATACACAAATTTTATCAACTAAAAATTTAAAACATGTTTGCTTTTCCCGGAATTTCAATCTATTTCAGCTATCCATTTTATCGAGGTTGAACTCCTGTACCATTTTTCGATATGGATGATTACCACTTCCCCTTCATCTCACTAAGATCAATAATTAAAAAATTAGAATATGAGCACTTTTTATTATTTTGTAATATTATATAAGTAATTTATTCTAGTTAGTCTAATATATCTTTATCATTATCAAAATAAAAGAATTTAAAAACTTTAAATATTTTATCTTTAAATTAGAATATTTAAATTAATGCTAATATGAAATAAAATAATTTTTAACTAGTTATCTATCAATTAAATCAAAATCTAAATAATACAATTTAAATACTTGAAGTATAAATATTTACCCTAAATAAAACAAATTAAATAGTTTAAAAAGATATTTAGAAATTAATATTTAACTATAGCATTTAATATTAGTAAGGTAAATTGATATGATATAAATTAAATAAATTGAGTAAAGATATTTTAAAAGGTTTTAGTAAACAATGCTATTCAGGATAGAAGTGCAATATTATTTTTATAGAAACTTCATAATTAATAGAAATTAAAAAATTTACTGAAATTGATTTTTACTTATTGCTGAAGGAATTTGAAATATTCTTCAATATATTCTACCAAATTTGCTTATTATTTGAACTAAAGGTATTCTATTTTAACTATTTTAATTTTTTATATTTTTTAAAAAGATCTAACTATAAAAATAAATGGCATCTAGCTTATTAAGCTATTTAGATATTTATCCAACATAAATATGCTTTCTGTATAAGGGAGCTAGAGGATTTTATACATTTATTGGAGCATTTTTATCCCTTTGCACTTATATAATTTTTATACTTGCATTTATTAACTTAGGACAAGATATGATGCTTCGAAGAAACCCAGAAACGTTATCTCAAACAATTAAACAATTTCATCGTCCTTGATAGTATATTGGGACAAATAATTTTACCTTTTCGTTTGGATTTTCTAAATTTGAAAAAACTATTGAAGTTCCTCCTACTTATTTCACTTTAGAGGCTTTATACTATATATAAGATTAATAGGGCGGATATTTTTAGGAAATTTCAACCAAGAAGTGTGATGCTAATTCCTTTAAAGACTTTGAAGAATATTCCTAAAATGAATTTCAGAATATTTCTCTTATGTAATGTTTTGACTAAGAATCCTTTGAATTGGGAGGATATTTAGATGAGAAAAAAGTCAAAAGCGTGAAGTTATAAGTAAAAATGTGCGATAATTCAACGAAAGTTTAATGTGCTTCTTTGAGTGAAATTGAAGAGATTATATAAAACTAACTTTACTTTACTGTCATCTTTACTGATAAATCTATTGATATTACAGATTATGAAAATCCAATCAAAACCTAAATTAGCGCATATTATTGGATGGTTGATATTTATTCCTTTTAATAAGGATACATAGCTTTCTAACCTATCAAAATAGAAACTGACGATGGATACTTATTAGAGAATACAAATGTGATTCATGATATTACTCTAGAGAAATAATAAATAAACTCTATATCAAACATTAATCTTTACTCTACCGATATATTTAGACTAAGGGTTTTTTCTTCTGATAACTAACTCCATTACAAGAGAAGATATTAAAAATTCCAAAATGTGATTTCTCAATTAGGAGGTGTTCTTAATGCAATTTTCATTTTAAGCAAGATTCTAATTAAAATGTATTCAAAATACGCTTTCGCAAAAAGTTTTATCAACGATATTTTTGATCTAGAAGACTGCTAAGAAAATTAAAGCTTGAATATAGCAAAAGTTATACCATTATAACGAACTGATCAAAAGCTGGATTCAGGAGATGAAGGTAAACTTTGTTGTAATTCTGAAATTTAAAAAATGCCTTTATAAGAAAAATAAGAATGAAAAAAGGCAAGAAAGAAAGGAAGAAATAAAAAATAAAATTTGGATCAACTTTAAGAGATAAACTAAACTAATTTTTTTGAAGAAAAGAAACTTAAAGATGATAATGAGCAGTTTAAATTTCATGACTCATCAAACTAACAAACTAGCTTAAAAGAAGCTTCAATAATATAGTTAGAATAATTACAAGAATAAAATTAAAATCAATAAGTAGGAAATTCTTCAGATAAAACGATATAAATGACATTAATAGAATAGGATATTTCTGAGTCTGATAGAGAATAAAATGAAATAAAAAAATTTAATATTTTAAATACTCTTTAAAAGGAAGAAAATTACTATATTTTAAAGTCACAAAGAGAAAATAGTGAGTCAAATTCAAATAAAACAGATTAAGAATGATCTTTAAATCTAGAATAAGAAAATCCTAAAACAATGGAAAAAACATAGAAGCATAAAAGAAAGTTTATATTTTAAATCTCAAAAGAATAGAAAAACGAATATTTAAAAACTAAATATAGAAATGAAAATCATTTAAAAATCAATTTTTTCACCTACTATTTTTATAAGCTCGTTAACTTTTTTAGAGCAAAGAATAGACAATTGAAGATTAAAAAAACTACCTAAAAGAATATGGAACTTTTTGATAAAGCTAGTGATACGTTTTACTAATATTTGGAAATGGATTTTCTAATTCAAAAAATGATCGAAATAGAAAAATTAAAAAATGTATTATTCAATTAAGAGTAATTGGCAGTTTTTAATTATATATCTAAACCTAAAATTTAAATAAGTTAGATAGAAACATTGAAAGAACACGAAGTTACTCTGTTACCTTCTTAAATGTTTAAGAAGAAAAATGAATCAGAAAATATTAGAAACATTTAAGATGTGGATAAAGTTCTCGAATTTTGCAATAAAATTACTAATAAAAGTACCGAGAATGAAATAGACAAGAGATTATTTGATTTTATCGACAAAAAGATTTTTAATTATGTAGAAGAAGAATGAAAAATGACTATAAATTTATAAAAAAAATAAAATATAATATAAATAAAAAATACACTAAATATTAAAAAAAATGTGTCTAAATTATTTTTTATTTTAAAAATTATGAAGAATAACACAAAAATAAAAAAAAATTGAAAAAAATTATTTTTTATTTTATTAATAATTATTTTTTTAATTTTTTAATATTTGTTTTTAATTAAAAATTAATACTTCAAAGCATAGATTTTTTAGCAAAACTTATAAAATAAAATTTTTGTATTTTTAATTTATGTATTTAATCAATTAGCTTTTTCACTAAGAAGCCCTTTTATTATTTTTAATTTATATATATAATATATTCAGTATGATGATTTATATCATTATTTAAGTTCAAATAAAAAAAGATTTAATTTACTTAGTTTTGAAATGTAAATTAAAAATTAATTTTTTTTGTTAAATTATCTATTTTTTATATCAATAATTAAAAAATAAAATGCTATTTAAAATTTTAATTTAATTTTTGATTTAATAAATGTTTTAATTTAAAAATTAATCTTAATTTTTTCTGTTTAAATTATAATTAATTTAAAACATATAATCAAAAAATTGAAGATTCAAGAAGTCCTTTTTCTTCCCGGCCACTGTATTATCAATATATTGTTATTCTTGAATAAGAATATGTTTTTTCAGAATGTTGCTCTATTTCCATTGGGTAGCTTAGTATTTATGATCATTATGGCTTATAGTTTCTAGTAATTAAATTTCTTTTAAGATCTATTCATCTATAAAATTCTCTCTTTTAATTTATTACAGCGATGCTTTAAATTTATCTCCTATAGTAATATTGAATTTTAGTTGATAAAACTTCCATAAAGCTTATTAAAACTTAAGTTCGTTAATAAAACTCCCTAATAACTTTTGTTAATTCTTTTCTCCCCACCTAAAGGATGAAAAATCTTTTGCCACGTCTTTTTTGTCTATTTGTTAGGCTTTTTAATGTGCTATTTTTTAATATATAAAAGCTAAAATTAAAAAAGTTAAAAGGAGTTATTAAAATTTGTTCTTTATGTCCAGAGAATTTGAGAATGTCTTCCCTTTAATTAAAGGTAAACTTAGGATTTCATTAGTTCGCCATCCTTATTTATAATTTACGCTTTACGATTAAGTTTTTTACATCTGAAAATTATTGTTTTAGATTGCTAATCTTACCATTATTAAATTTTTTCTTAATATTAAACCTGCTTTTGAGCATTATTTAAATAGGTCTTTTACTATGTTAATTCTATTATTTTCATAGATTTGGCTTCTTCATCAGCATCTTCAATATGCTGCTGCTTTTAACATACATAACAGCTGTTATACATTGATTCATTAATAAACTTATTGGATATTCTACTTTTCTTAGAGTTCTTTTATTTGATATTGGAATTAAGAAAAATGAAATTAAAGCATTTGAGGGATTTAATTTAATTATTTGTCGATATCATCCAATTTGTATCCCATTTACGATTATATACTATTTATTTCATCTTCTTTATATGAGAATTAAAGGTTTAGTTCTTCACATATTTTTCCTTATGCTTCTTCTAATTTTTCAATCTTTAATATTTGCTGCTTTAAATCTTATTTTATATTGAATATCCTTAACTGAATTGATTTAGCAAGGGATTGCAAAATTATTTTCCTCTATATTTTTTATATATTCATTGATAAAGATTTGTTATTTCTTAGATATCATTTTATTTTATAATAATAGTATTATGAAAAGTTTAATTTCTAACGATTTTAATTTTTTACTTTAATTGCGTTATATTAATTCTTTTAGTCGTTTGGTATCATATGATTTGTAATGCTTTATTAATTTTACTCTTCTATGATATTCTAAGCAATTATTCTTCTCTTACTTTTTGATTATTTTCTTTACTTTTTAAATTTTTACGTCCAAATTTTATGAAAATGGGTTTTTCTCATAGCAAAAGTTTCTAAAGAAACATATTTTTTTAATATTTTTAGATCATTAAGAACCTTTTTATTTATTTAGTAAATTTTATAGTTCATTTTCTTTATTTTTAATTACTTATTCATTTAAATATTTTTTAGTCTATAATTCAGTAATTTTTGCTTCTTCTTTTCTTAGTTTCTGTTTTTATAGAAATGAGTTCGTTTACTTAATCTTTGATTTTTTTAATTTGCTTGAAATATTTTATTTTATGATCTATTCGTTTAATAAGATATAGAAGTAACTTAATTTGATAATATATTATTCTTAATATTACATAATAAAATGGCTTGTACGAAATAACAGAACTTTGAACAAAACATTTAAACAGGAAAATTCTTTAAAAAATAAAAAAGCGAAATAATTACAATGAGTGAAAGTGAGAAATATGATTGATATGACGAACATTAACCACTTGGAAATCCAGAACTAAAAAAACTTCCAACACAAACTCAAATAGAAATATTATCTAAGTCATTAAAAGAGTTTATGTTTAAAAATAGATACCTCACTGATAAAGTAGAAAAATTAGAAAAACTAATAACGTCTTTACTTGAGAAGCAATATTAATAATCATAAGAAATAGAAAACAAACTGGAACAAAGAATTCTTTAAATTTAATAATAAATTCAGGTAACGCTATTTTCGATTTAACAGAATTAATCAGATCCTATGGAAATAGAAAATTAAGTCTCAAATTAAAATAAACAGTAAACGTTTATTTAAAGTAAGTAGTAAATTTAAATTAAGTAAGTGTTACAGGAATAATAGTTTAAAAGAAGAATAAAATGGTACGTGTGCAATAAATAACACCAATGAAAATACTGCTACTAACTAAGCGAAATTTAAAGAAAGAATAAATAAGATATTTTTTAAAAAATATTTAAGATATATCCAACAAAAAGCGGGAAAATTTATAGAAAAAAATTCTTGAACTCAAATCTTAATCCTTGGATAAATAATTAGGAACACTACGTACAAGACCAAAACTATTCAGAATATTAAAGGATGGTGCACTAATGAAGGGCTACACCGCCTGACTAAGCCTAGTAGAAATTCAAGACAAACTAATGGAGACAAGCTGATAGAATAGGCCAGATGGCAGACTACTAAGATTTTAACAAAGTTTTTTAACTATTTGTTTATGAAAAAAAAATTTAAATCTTATTTAATATATTAATAAGAACCTTTTCTAGAATGTTGATATAAAAACTCTTTATAGTCAATAAAAAAGTAAATGTAAATTAATTAAACTTAGATTACTACTCTAATGACATAAAAAAGAAAAATAATTTAATATGCATAAAAGAAAACAGCAACATCAGGAAAAATAATAATAAAATATAAGTAAAAAAGAGAAAATTTAAACTAAATAAAATTTTTTTAGAATAAATAAATATTATTATAGAGCGCGTAGCATCTCGTTGGCGCGCATCTCTTTTAATATTGATATTTAAAATAAAAAAAGTGTTCTCATACTTCTTGCTATCATTCAAGCTGTCCAATAAGTACCATCAGCTTCTTCAAATGGGGAATCTGCTTATTTTTAATTATTCTTGAATCTTGAACCAAATATTCCAATCTTCTTGAATAAGATCTATATAAGAATTATTTATTAAGTCATTAGTTAGAAGATCCGTCAGTAAAAAATTCATACTGCTAGCGAGAATCCTCGAGCAAGTTAGGCTTATCTCTTTCTAGCTTTTCCACCCTTCCTCGTAGCGGCATCTAGTGTGAAATTACTCGCAATGCAGTATATACTGCACCAGATTACCTATTATTTCTACTGACCTCAGCCGATATCCATTTTATTATGATAATAAAATTAAAAGAAGCGAAATGAAAAATGTTTTAATACTATTAAACTAATAATTATTTATTATATATAAAATAATTTAAACATTTATAATTTGCTCTAGTACGTGAGAAACCAATTTTTGTCATTGTAGATTGCATTTCCAGTACTCTCGAAATGGATACAACCACGGATAAGTAAGAATGTGCTCTTTGTTTGATTAGTCTTATTTATTTGAGAATTCTCTCTAAGGGTATGAGATGCTGACTAATTGTCATTGATAATTCTCCTAGCTTTACATGTCGCTAATCCATGCAGGAGTTGGAAAATAACTAAAGATTAGACTGTGATCAACTATAATTATTATTATATATATTTTAAAACCGCCATATTTGTTCGAAGGTGAACAACAAGGTCGTCTTCATCAGAGGTTGGGGAATTTAAGTACCCATAATTGACACATGTCGTCCTCTGCTTTGGTGATGCAATGAGACGCAACCCTACCATGTCCTTGAACCTCCAGCAAGTATTAAAGATTACGAGTATTCTAAAATTATATCAGTATTGAACATTTTTATCAGTACTGAATAATTATACCAGTATTGAACAAGGTTTATCAGTATCTGATAATTTTATCAGTAACAAACATTCCTGTCAGTATGAAACATTTTTTTAAAGAGCTGCGCACCAACGAGAGTGCTACGCGCTCTATAATAAAATTTATTTATTTATTTATTTATTTAGAAGAATTTAATTCGACTATGCCATTTAGCACAATAATTGGTACTCCTCTTATCCCTTTTAACTCCAGCCTTCTTAAAGAAATTCAAGAATATTAAAAGAAATTATTCAATTTTGATTCTAAAAAGGGAGAAAAGAAGATAATATGATCCAACGAAGGAAAATAAAGCAAGATAATGTGGATCAAAGAGACCAGATGAAACTAGAATCATTTCATACTATTACAAAGAATAAAATTTGGTTTCTTTTACTAATAACTGTGATCCTAATAATGATGGTAGCATATTAATTTATTAAATTAATTTATTATAATATACTTAACAGAAAATAATTTAATCACTTAAAATTAAATTTTAAAGTAATAGTAAATTTATTTAACTAATTTAAAAATATCTTAAGAAATATATTGAAAAGTTACTAGATTAATATTTTAAATTTTTGTAACTAAATTTATTTAAGTATTATGCTCTCTATATTACTATATTTATATATTTTTAATTAAAATAAAAATAGATTAAAATTTAATTGTATAACTTAAAGATAGATAATTTATATTATAACTAATTATATAAATTTAAGGTAATATTTTACTATTAAATATATTTATTTTTCTATAAGTTTAAAATAATGATTATTATAGATTAAATTGAAGGTACAAACTGGAAATTTATTATTTAAATATTTCCTTTTTAAAGTTTTAGATAACTAAACCATATTATAATTTTAATCTGATATTATAAAATATAAAAATGCTTCTACAGTTTTTAGATATTTCTTTTAATAAAAAATATATTTTTAGGTTTTATAATTTTTATTACAAATATTTAGAAATAGTAAAAAGAAGGAAATAAAAAGGTTAGAAAGATCAAGTGTATATATTTAGATAATCTGGAAATAAATTTTAATTATTAGTAGATATATTTATAGTAATAAGAACAATGAATTAGCGTAATGTCTACCCTTATTGGTTAATTACGGATAGTCTGAACGTTGCTAATAATCCGCAGTTTTCTTTTTCAGGATAAATTTCTTCAATTACATATTTATTTGTTATGATTTGACTCTTCTTTATGATTGGAATCTTACTCCAGTTTCAGTCTTTTCCAAATATTAGTCAAGTCCTTCTCTCAGAAGCATTAATAGTATCTTCTAGAAACTGATCTCGATTGTATATTTTTCTATTGAATACTTCTCTGTTTGCAGTGCAGTATAGTTTGGTTGCTTTTTTTTTTAATTTTTATTTTTGAATTCTAATTTTTTTTCCTGAATTTATTTGCAGTTTATATATATGTTCCGTCTTAAAATAGTAAAACACCTTTTCTTGCAATTCTTCGTATCTTGACTTATTTTTTGACATTTGTAACTTTTTTTCTGATTCTAAAAGTTTTCATTTCTGTTATTCTACATCAATAGGATCATTGCGAAAGAAAAGAAGCTATTCAGAATTATTCTGATTATTAATTCCTTTTATTTTAGCGCTACTCTTTCTAATTCTTGGTTAAATCGAGATGTTGAGGCCAAGATGTTTAATTCCGTTTTTAATCGATGTTTTTCATTTTATATTTACTGCATAGTATAAGTTAGAGAATTGATTCACTAATTTAAGTCTTAGAATTGCTGCTATATCTTTCTGTTTTCTGTTTCTAAAGAGTAAATTTCAAGGAGGGGGCTTTATTAATTGATGTCATATTAGTTTTTAGTTGGTTATTTCTTAGGATACATTTTATATCATAATATTTTATTTCTTTACAGCAATATATTTTTTCCATTTTGTTATTCTATTTTTTTGTTTTATTTCAACGTAATATCATAGTATATTAATAATTCTATAGTTATTTATCTAGAAATATAAATTCTAATAACTTTTAATCTTAAATATTCTACTAAAACTGTACAATATCTCAGATTATTTCCCTCCAATTCTTTTTCCAATCAGATTTCTCTCAATATTAAGCCGAAATGATACAAAGCTAACACTACTCTTAAGTTTACTTAACTTATTTCATAATTTTTTATTTTCAAAACCTTTTAGATTTTTATAAAAAAGCCCTTTCATTAACTTACAAAAATACTAAAACAAATACACCAACAATTTGATTCTTAAATCTTAAATATAATAAAAGTTGATCCTACTATATTAAATACTTTACTAATACTTGAAATATTATTTAAAGAGATATATCTTAAATAATCATTTTATATTAATTTTATATTTATTAAGAATTAAATCATTTATTAATGTTAAGATTTATTAAGTTTTTCCACTTCTACGTATTTGAGAATTTGTTTATCTAACAAGTTATATAATTTCAAATCTATTGGATTTACTTATTTTTTATTGGTAACTTCATTACAGAATGCAAAAACTTTTTCCAACTCTTTGATGTTTCTATAATTTTACTCTCAAGCGTCTTTGTTGTAAGTTAGAGATGGAGTCAAAATAAAGTCATTTTAACTTTGTGAAACTGATTCTTAAATTTTTATTTTTGGTTTAGATATATAGTTAAAAACTACTAATTGTTCCTCATTAAAGAAGATGGCTTTTAACTTATCAATTTCAATCATCTTTTTAACTAAAAAGTTTGCTTCTAAATAATCATACAAAGTCTCTCTTGCTTTATCAAAAGCTTCAATTTCTCTTCGTTTTTTCTTTTTACATTTTTATTGATGTTTCGTTTTTTTGAATATACTAATAAATTCATAAAAATAGTATTTTAAAAAATTTAATTTCAGGCTATCTGCTTTTTATGTTTTATTTTTCAGTTACTAGTTCATTTATTCGTTTGCCTTTCTAATATTTAATGTATAACTTTGATTCTATTTATCTTAAAAAGAAGATGATATAACCTCCTAGCTTGCTTTTAATTTTTTTTCTTGACTCATTTCTTCGCAACTCGTCTTAATATTTCCTCTCTGTGATTTTTAAAGTTAATCCTTTTCCTCTGTAATGATTGAATTTAATGGTATTAAATTTTAAGTTTCATTCAATTTTCGGCTAGAATCTAAAGTATCACCAAAAGTTTTTTCAAGTTAGTTACTTGAAGTTTCTTCTATTTACTTCATTTCTATCAAATTCTCTTTTGGTCCAAGCACAATTAGTTTATTTTCTTTACTAGTAGGTTGTTGGTTATTAAAATCATAGCTTTGACTTAATTAATAAGTAGCTTTAATTTCGTTTTCTGTCTATAAGTAAGTTTCTTTCTCATCTGAATAAGGAGCTACTATTGCTGTTTATTTGTTCGTCTGTTTTTTGAGAGCGTTTTTGAACTCCGAATTTTCTTAAAAATACTCTTGTCCTTTCTCAATTTCAGCCTTCTCATTAGACACCTAAGCAAAATCCTCTACTCTTTGGATAGAATTGATTTTGTTGATTTAATCTCTTTCACTTGCTTCTTTTTTATCTTAATCTCCTACAGAATCTTAAATATCGAAAATATCATTAATAAATATATATGCCAAAGTAAACTTCGAATATATTTTTACCATAAACTAGCATGCTATAATTATTATACTCAGAACACCACCAATTTGTGAGATTACATCTTAGATCTTTTTGTATCTTCTCTTATACTAAACAACATTATCAAAGGAAAATATATCAAGTTCAAAAATATAAGGATTGTCTAGCTTATTGTTTGAAATTGAATCTTCTTAACTTCTTTCTACAATAACATCTCGTTTAGTCTGCAGATCCTCTATAATAAAGCCACTATCGTTTCTACTTCTACTGGCTTAAAAAAGATGTTAGTCTACTTGGAAGTATAAATATCAAGCCTTCAATAGAAGCCACTAAACTTGTTTTATATAGGATTATCATAGTTTTAAATATCGATAATTTTATCAGCGAAGAATATAAAAAAGTAAAGGCCTCCTTGAACAATTTTTTCAATCTCTTCTAGTGGAGCGCATTTAACATTTGACGTTGTAGAATTTTAGCACATTTATAGTTTTATCTATATTCCACTCATCTAATCTTCATTATAATACCCTCCTAATTCAAAACTCTCTAAGTCCAAACAGGTACTTAGATTAGGATTTCGGTTAGTTTTATTATATTATGCTTCTAAGCCTTTGAAAAAGCTTGCGTTACAATGCTTTGTAGAAATATTCGGATAAGAAAAGCTAAAAAAATCTTTTTTTATATATTTAGCTTCAAAGGTAAAATAAACAGGTGAAAGAAGAATGTTGTCAGTGGCATTCGATAAGGCAAATGAAAAGCTGTAATTATTAATTCCAATATATTGTCAAGGTCTATTTTCTTACTATACTGTCTAATAAAAAACATTTGGATTCTTTCTAAACATCATATCTCATCCCATATTTATAAAAGCAAGGATAAAGAGTACATATGTGCATATGGATAAGCAAGCTCCTAAGGTCGTATAGAACCCTCTAGTTCTCTTGTATTACAAAGAGATTTGTGTAGGATAAATATCTAAATAGCTTATAAGACTTAACGACATTTTACTTTTGATTATCTTTTATTTATTGATAATTTAAGAAAATTAAATATACAAGCATACCATTTTTAAATTCTACGCCTAATATATTCAATATACTTATCAAATCTCATTAAGCAAGAAATAGAGTTGACTTCGTTTTTAATGGCATTTTGAGAATTTGGTAAATCAATATACTTGATTTTTATATTAGGTTTACTCTTGAGTATGTGATTGAATAAATTGGTAGCGTTTTCTTATTATTTATTGAGATATTTCGTAAATTATCGGAGTTCTCAAAAAATAGCCACAAGCTATTTTAAAAGTTGTCTATTTCAGGTCTATCTCAATGAGTGTATTCGACATTTAAAATCTTTGATTTCTAGTTTTCTCATTAGTACTTTTTAATTTTCCTCTCATGATGACTAGAGATATTTAGAATTTAGAGTATCTTTAGGAAGCATATTATGATGTATTAAAAAGGAAAGATATATACCAAAATAATAAATGAAATATAAAGATTAGAATATATTAATGTAGTTCTAGTATGTCTTCTCAGATTTATTTAATAAGCTAATTCTGCTTACATTGTGAAAGACCTTTAAATATATATTTCGTTTGAGAGTTTTGAGTTGATAACTTGTTACAATAAAAGATTCCTTGAACTGGCTTATTTTCTATAAGTTTTATCTCCGTTAATGGGAGAAACTGCTTTAGCTATATTCATTTATGAGTTCTCCATTTTAATAAAACTGGTGATAATCAAGTGAATTTTTGATAATCCTAAGTCGAGTCTAAATAAGAAAATATTACTACAAATTTCTATGTAAACTAAACGAAGAACTAAGGAAGATTTGTATCTCTATCTATCACATATTACTATGATTTGTAATCAAGTTGGAGAGTAAAAATTAGCTTGTCCTTATAAATAGTTTTATGTCAATATTCCAAACTTAAAAGATAGTTTCGGAAACTCGTTTTTATTTCATCAGTCTAATGCTATTAAAAAAAGAGCTATCATTTTTATTTAAACTATCCTTTAATCTTTTTTCTCTTTTTTCTCCATTTAAATTTAAGTTAAGTTATATTTGCTAATAAAATAATTGCCTGCATGGACTCAAAGTCCAATAAATAATATCTTTTTATTATTTTATTTTCTCTATTTTTCTTCAAAATATTTACTCCAATTTCAAGAGATATACAGCAGACTTTCTTTCTTTAAGTATTTAATTTTCCCTATTTTTGTTAATCCAAAATTTAGATTATTCTTTTTAATGAGTATCAATTTTACTAAGTTAATTACTTACTTTTACTTCTAAATTCTCTTTTACTTTCTAACGAATGAAAATAAGCTATAAATGCTTTATTTTTATAGATGCTAATTTTTTTCAACTTGCTTAAACCTAAAATGAACGGTAGTTATTTAATTAGATTTAGTCTCTTTTTAAGGTTTAAAATTTAGCTCTAAAAATTTAAGTCTTTAGACTAAAGAATCAACTGCTTTTTTTTGCTATTCATAACTCTTAAATTACTCCTAGATGATTAACACCAAGATTGCATGATAATGAGTCATCAGATTGAAGCTTTCCAACGAATCCCTCTAACTTTATTTATCCTTTTTTCCTTAAATCCCTTAGATCTTTTTATATATAAGTATCTAATTAGATTAAAACTCTTTCAATTAATTAGATCTAGAATCTAGTTATCTGGTATATTTTAAACTAAACAGACAAATGAGATATAGAATAATGTCATTTCATTATAGCAAAGAAATTTTAAGAGTCAATTATAGGGATAAGACATACAGATCAACCCATTGCTAAAGCAGCTTGAAAAAGATAGTTAATATCTGAGAAGGTATTAAAAACAGACCTTGAAGAAGATACTTTAATACTACAGGCTAAAATCTTTGCTACTTTTGATAATCAAATTAATAGAGAGCTAGATTTTGAGTTATATGGCTTTACATATACTTAGATTTAAAATTTTACATAGAGATTATCTTATATTATCATACCTTAGTAGAGGCTTTAATTTTATGATTACTAAGTATTTATTTAGTAAATATGGTGGTATCTGTTTGTAGAAATTTATAAGTTTGATATCCCATTAAGTCCATTAAAGTCTATTTAGAATAAAAAACTCTAAGAGAGTAAGCTATCACGAAACAATCCCAGCACATGATATTTACAAATAATTAATCTTTTTTTCTTGATAATAAAAAGCTTTGATCAAAATATCGAAAAAGGATAAAAAAGATATATATAATAAATAAATACCTGTTATTAATGTATTTTTGAACATCAAAATAGGCTTTAATTAAGATATATAAAGTTTATTTAAACATATAAAGGTAAAAGGTTATATATAAAATTATGAATATGGTTCAAAAGTAAGAGAGTTATATATAGTAAGTTTAAATTATAAGTAAAATAATATTCTTAAGTCTTTAAATGCTAGTGCTATTTTCCTCTACTAAATACTTAGGATTTTATTTTAAAATATAATATAGTGTCATCATTAATGCTTTCTCTTACCTTTTTTCTTGTTTTTGCTCTTGTTTCTTTACTACTTAGTCTATATAAAACTATTTATCTCTTGTTGACTCTAAAATTTTATGAAGATTGCTTTGTAATTGATAAACATTAAGGTTTTGAAAATTTACTTATATAACACTAGTAATATATTATAAAACGACTTATGTTGCATCTCTTTTTAGCCTCTATTTTCATATATAATATTTAGAGTTTAGCATTGCTCACACAGACAACATATTAGGCAAAAGATTAATGAAAATCTTGAAGATCCTAATGCTTTATAATAATAATAATAATAATAGTAAACTAAATGTTAAAAAAATGTTTTGGCATATTCTGGACTTTCAACCAGTTCCTGCCGCCATTTTTTTGACTCGGATGGATACCGCGACCATTTTTTTTATGTGGATGGTTACCACTGATTGCTTTCAAAAGAGCGCATAGACAATTTTTATTTGTATATTCCTGTTGGAGTTATCCATAGAAAATTCAATGCTCTTCATGTTCTTTATTATACCTTTTCATTTAATTTCTTTCATTCTCAGCATCTTCTTAATAAGTGGTAATTGGATTGGCAATGTCAACATTATTTTTTAATCTTCTTTTGACTAATATGTTTTTTAAATAGCTTATTTTCAATATTTTCTAGTCTTTTAATTAAGTTATTATCATATCTAATTTCTTTCTGTTCTTAAACACTTTATAATGGAGTGAAAGTTTTTTCAATTTCCATCTTTGATGTACGTTAAGATTTTTATTGCGATTACATTCAAAGTTGTTCTTCCGTTATTGCCTTGTTTTCTATTAGCTGATTCTTAAGGATTTCCATTTCATTATTTTGCACGTCAATGTTTGTTGTAATTTCCCGTATTAATAAGTCTTAATTATATATTGTTTCTTCGTATCGGGATATAATTTTTTACATTTGTTCGATCTTTTGCCGTAGTTCCTCCGAAATATCTGATTTAATTTCCTCAGCTTGCAAAGTTCCGATCATTATTTTACCTTATGAGTCGGAACTTGATTCTTCTTATTGTTTTTCTTTTTATCGAAGTACTTAAGCAGCCTTTTTCCGAGCATTGCTTATTTGATTTTTATTTAGTCTAATGTTCTGCTCCATCTTTTTTTTAAATTTTCATTCTAATGCTTTATTAGTTGATAATTTAATGAAGTAAATAGAAGTCTTTTAAAATTTTAGTTCTAAGCTTCCTAAAATTCCTTTTTCAAGATATAGAAGTAGTGTTTTCTATCGTATACTAAAGCTATCTATTACTCTTAATTTAGAAAAGCTATATAAAATTTAATGTCTGATTGATATGATAAATGTTTATTTTATCTAGGATTTTAACTAATTTCTTCTTATCACTTAGTATTAGTTGTAAAGATCAGAATCATGGGAATATTTTTTAGAATATGTACTTTACTAGAGTAAACAGAAAACTTATTTAGCTTAATTTTTATTTTAACTAGATTGCTATTTTAATCTACTCTACATACTTGATGATCTTTTTTAATTATTATGGATAACAATTTCAAATCTACTGGAGCTTTCTATTTATTAGTAAGAACCTAGCTAAAATATTAAGGAACCTTGTCCAATTCTTTATAGATTTGGATATTTTCTAACTAAGTGTATTTCTTACTTATTTTTGAAGGAGTAAAAGAAGTTCCAAACTGCTTTATGATTCTATTTAATTTGCTTATTCCCTTATTTTAGAGATATAGTTAAAGACATTTAACCACTTTCCAACTAAAAATATAGTTCTCCTTTTTTCCAGTTCCATCAACTTTATAACTAAAAACAATTTCTAAAAGTAGTCTTGAAATGTTTCCTTAGCTTTATCCTAAAAGGTGGCTTTTCTTATTTAAGGGTAATTCTAAGTCTAGCAATTTAGTCTTTTAAAGATCTTAATGAATTTGTTATATCATAGAAAAAGTTGATTTCAAGTGATGCTCTATATTTTAATTTTAAACTAGCACTATAGTTATAACCTTAACTTTACTAACTCTCCTTGTCTTATTTAATAACTGTATATTAGTTAATATCTAAGCTTTATAATTAACTTAAGGATATCTAAGATACCTTATTCATTTTAGATATCAAAGCGGTTTATATTTTGACGCTTTACATGGTTAGTAAAAGCTGTATACAAAATAGCTATTTCCATTAAGATAAATATTAGGTGTTGGTGAAGAATAATAAATGGACTTACTTTATAGATATTAACCTAAGTTTTAGATAGAGATGAGATATTCAAGATAGAATATAAAGCAAATAATTGAAAAGAAGATAGTTTAACTGAAGGTAAGATACTAAAATTTAAGTAGACTAGAGTTTTAGATAAAAAAGCAACCAAATGTATTTATAATAGGAGAAATAGAGTCTTATCAAGTATACAATTCTATTTAGTTTAATTATTATATTGAAGCTTAGTTTCAAGATGAAAGATATATAAAGTGAAGAAAAAACTGATTAAAGTTGTAAATAGAAACTTTTAATAAGGTAAAGTTAAACTAAGTATTGCTAAGGAAAATAAGTATTGGAATGAAAGTTAATATTCATTTATTAATAAACAGTAAACAAAACTACCAGAATAAGATTAGGCCTAGACACTTATAGATCAAGAATCAAATAGAAAACAAGCAGTTACAATAAAGATAATCAAGTAGAGAAAGCAAATGTTAGTATTAGAACGATAAAGTGAAATAGAAACTTAAAAAGAAACTTAAACATTATCTTCAGATATAGATATTGATATTAATAATTAAACAAAGAAAATAAAAGATGAATTCTATAAAGTAAGTAGATCCTTCTTCATTCTTTAAAGGATTATATAATATAAGAAAAAAGCAAATCAAACTTAATCAGTTTGCAGAGATGTTGAATTAATATTAACAAACCATAAGTATAAAAATATAATAATAGTAAGAAATAAGTGCAACCAAAATGTTATTTTAGATAATTAAAGATAAAAAGATAATACAGAATTACATAACTAGTTTAAATAATAATCTATAGCATATTAAATAGCTTTAATCAACAATTATTAATATTTAAACCTATTTAATAATCTCAATAAATTTAAGGAAATAGTTAAATAGTTAAATCATAAAGATAAGCATTTAATAAAAGTAAGAAATTAGTAATTTCTAGATGTTTTATTAGCAAAAGCTTTAATAAAGAAATAATAACAAATAGGAATTAAATAAATAGCTTGTTAAACTAGTTATTAGTAATAAAAATAATAAGACTTGTATTGGTTACATTAGTCTATAGATAAATATCTAAGTTAGATGTAACATACTAAAAACAATATTATAGAAGTCTAATCTGAAATATTTCATTGATAAGAGTAAAAACATGAAGCTTAGTACTAAGATAAACTAATAAACTATTATTAGGGATAATAAGTTTAACTGAGGTTGTAGAAGAAACTGAGAAAAGTGAAATTAGTATTAAAGCATTTTCAGGTCATCGAACGTATTTTAGACTAAGATTTAGTTATTTTAAAAAGAAGGTAGAATAGAAGGCATAGCTATAAAAAAGTAAAGACTGAAGGTATATTTTAAGAACTAGAAAATTAGAGAAGAATTTCAGTAAAGTATTTTGAACATCTTTGAACACAAAAGAAACAAATTACTTATAAGATATGCAAAAACAACAAATTAATACTGAAATAATCTCATACTAATGCTAATTTGAAACTGGATTTAAATAAAAAGAATTAACCATAAAACGAAAAGAAGTTTCTTAATATGATAGTTAATATTCTGTTGAAATTTTAGAAGAATTCAAGAGGCTATTCCTTAAGGTAAAAAATACTCTAGTGGAAGAATTAAAATAAAGATTGAGCTTCTTTAATAAAATTTTATCAGTTTAAACGACAAAGAGTTTTGACTACGTCATCCACTAATATTGATAATAAGATAGACTGAAATTAAGATTTTAGAACTGATAAGACTTTAGTGAGAAATACAAATAGTTGAAAGAAAGCTAGTTGCTAAAGCACAGAAATGGAAAAGCTTCGACTTTAATGTAAAAAAATCTTCAACAAAAGCTCCATTAAATCTATAAATTGCCACAGCTACTAAAGCAAATCTGAATGGCAGTCAACAAAATTTAAGAATCATACGTTTGAACTAAATAAATCAGAAGATAATGAAGAATACATAAATTCAAAAAAATTAATACATAAAACACTGAGCTAAGTATTATAATATCTAGAAATAAAAAAACATTTGCAAGCTAAGCGAAAATCACTAGACAAAATCAGATAACTTAATCTAATTTTAGTTAAACATTTACATAAATAAAATCTCTAAAGTAAATGCAAAATACATATAATATTCAAAATAGATAACACAAAATTCAAGAGATGAACTATACAAAAAACATCTAGGCAACTTAAAAGAAATATCATTGTTTTTTATAAGAAGCTACTGAGATAAATTTTAATAATAAGAAAGCACAAAGGGAATATATATAATTTAAGAAAAGCTATTTTAATAACTATGATAGCTAATTATAAAGATATAATGATCATAGTTAAGATTCAAATTAATTTAATGAAGTCATTAGTATTTTATAACTAATTTGAGTAAATTAATAATTAAAGGAACAAAGATATTTTGTAAGTATAATTTTAACCCTTTAGATTAAGACTAAGAGATTATAAAATAGAATTTTAAAAATAGAGATAGAATATATTGAAATGATTAGATGATCTAAATTTCAAGAAATTAAAGGTTATAGAAAAAGCTAAGTTTACAAAATATTTTAGCTCAGTCTTATTCTGCTAAATGCTAGTGATTTATTCTGGCATGTTTCAAAATGAAATTCTTTTTAAGCATTAAGAGAATCTATTTTTCTAATATTAATTAAATTTGTACTTTGCAATGTTTCCATGTTGAGGTATCTTTTTTAATATTTTCTAAAGTTTCCTCTTAACTAATTTTAATTTAGTTAGACAGTAGCTTTAATGAATGAGCTTGATAATTTAGCAAGCTTTGCTTCCATCTGTGATAGCTCAAAGGTAATTCAAATTAGAATGCTTTTTTTGTTGTCCCCAAGTTTTTACTCTCTCAAGATAGCTAAGCCAATGCATGATCTTGCTGAATCCTTTAAAATTAAATTTGATAATTTCTCCTTTGGTAGAGCTGATCTAGCTGCAGTATAGGCCTGAGTTACTCTTAATTTCCTTTAAATAAAAGCTTTGCTAAGCTTTATGTATTTTTTCTAATAATAGTATTAGATAATGCAATCTAGCTTTGGCCTTCTAATCTATCTACTTTGTTGTTTAAGCAAGCAAAATTATTATCTCTAAATCCTTAAACTATTTTTCGAACTCATGTTAAAGTTTCGAATTTCAACAGACTTAGAAAATCAGCTTTTATTACCCTCGTTTTCATGCTAATATAATCTATTGATGGAAAAATTTAATCCAGTCCCTTCTTATTTCAGCTTAAGCTTAATCTCTTCGTTTACTCTACTCAATAGCTGAATCACTACACCTGTCCTTTTTATTGGATTACCTAAATGGATTTTTACATTTGCTGCTAAATTGCTTGCTCTTACTTCTGCTGAATTAAAAAATTACAACATTCAGTTATTAATTCTGACTGTCTAACTATTTTCTTCCAGGAACTCTCTATTTTAAGTCTTATATTTATTTCAAAAGTAAAGCCTAACTTTTCAAAAGAAACTAGTTGCTAAATACTATAACTCAAATTTCTTTCTATTCTGCTCGAATTCTCAAAGTTATACCTTCATCCAAATCCTTTTCTTTCTTGTGCTTCCTTTTTCCTTTAACTTCAATAAAGCAAAGCTACCATATAAAAGCATCTCATTGCTTTCTTTTTGAATGATCTAGCCTTACTACCTTATTACTATTATTTAAATTCAAATCTTATTACTAAATTACTTACATTAAGTCTAGTCTAAATTAAAATTAATTAGTTCACTTTTATAATACCTTTGTAAAAGTCCTTTTCAGCCTAATTTTAGCAAAGAAGTAGATATATAGATTAAAGGGACTATTTATAGTTATCATTATTATATAAATTAAATGTTTATCATAGTCTTTTAAATAACTCATATCTATATCTTCAGCCAGTTTCTCTGCATATGCTGTGTCTATTTCTCATCATAACTGTATAATATATTGTCTTAGTCTGAGCTGTACATTCATATTCGATTTGTCTCATAAATGCCGTTGTACCAAAATGAATTGCTCATGTATGGATATGCTGTTCCATTTTCTTATACTGTCTTTCAATCCATGGTGAGTGTCTTTCCTAAGCAATTGCAATTATCAAATAAGTAAACGCTATCTTTCTCCTGTACTTCTACAGCTGATAATCTGTATGCTGGTACAGGCAATTTTATTGAATTACTCAGCTATCATTTATCTTATGTTAGATCATAAAAGCATACAAAGGCTTAAGACTAACCATTAAACCAGTTGACACCAAAATGTCCTCCAAATGTTCAAATCATATCATAGCCATAGCATGTTCCATGTAGATATCCCTTATATAAATGATCTGCTATTTTATTAGTAGCATTTCCATTCAAATCGTATGTCTCACAAGCGTTCATTAAATCGTCCTAAGAATCTACTCCACCAATTATAAAAAAAATGTTTCTGTTATCAAAGGAAAGAGATGTGTCTTTCCTTGGAAGGATTAGGTTTGCTTCTTTGCTTATCTACTTATTTTCTATCCTCAATATGTGGTTAAGATGGCTATTTGTATCCGCTCCTCCTACTAAGAAAAGTTAAGTGATAGATATTTGATATGTAGGAGTGTAGTTGTTATAAATGGGCTAGAGATTGGGAATTTCTATTTTTGGTCATGAGATAGCATTCAGTGAAAGACTGACAGTTTGCAGAATATTCGAGCTATGCATTATTCTCATATAGTTAGTCCATTTAAAAGCGATCAAATTATGCTTCTTTCCTCTTATTACCTCAGGTGCACTCGTACTCGCTTATTTAATTGCTACTTCCTAAGCTTTTTTGTACTATATTTCTCCAAGTTAGTACTTCATGAAGGCTTTAATTAGCTCTTATATCTCCAATTCCTGGTTTATATACTAGAACCCATACTCTTTAAGCTTTATTTCTTTAGATATTATTTCAGGTACTTTCTTTATAAATGACTTTAATTCTAGCAAGCTACTATCGTTTTAAGGAACTAAAGATTCTATCTCATTTATTTACTAATCAACTTAATCTATTTACTCTTATATCTCTTTATCTAGTTTAGTTTTATCACTCTCTACCGATTTTATTCTACTCTACCATGTATTATTTATTTGCTTGATCAATGCTTACGCACTAATTCTCAGTTCATTTTTATAATTCTAAATCTGCTTTTCTATTTCCAACTTTTAGCTTGCAAGCTTTTACTTCTATTCTTACAATTTCTAAATATGTAACTTTTTATGCTCCATTGTCTCTTAATACTTCTTATACTTTAACTCTTCTATAGCTTTCTCTACCTGCTTAATTTTATGACCCTTATGATTAATGTCTGCACACTCAGAGCATATAATATCATTATCATTTTTACAATATAGGCTCAGCTTTTCTTAAGGATGGACTTAACATCATTCAACAAAATTCTATTTTACAGGCAAATCTAGAGTTTTCAGTTATAATGGTGTTTTTTCAGTAGCAACATGACACTGAGGACAGTCAATTTTATAACTTTACTAATAAGAATCAAAAACACATTCTTTGCACAATATATGTTAGCAGTCTAATTCTTTAGGTGTCTTTTAATCAGTATCAAAATTACTTTTACAATTATAGCATAACTACATTTTTATTATTTTCTTTATTAAATTTCCTCATTTTATTTAGTTTATTCCATAACTCTAAAAACTCATAAGTTTGCTTATCCTTCAGCTTTCAAGCCAGTAAAAATGTTTTTTGATATCTACTTGAATAAAGCATTTGGAGATAGATTCTCTAAATACCTTTTTAACCTTTAAGGATATACTTGCAACCTTATATTTACTAATTATTATATTTGATATAAGTTCTTTTTGTATTGTGATGCTTACAGTGACACTTGCAAGATATTGAGTATAAAGAGTAGTGTTATTAGATGAAAAGATTACGTAAATAAGATTTAAACTTAGATGTTTAGTATAACTTTGTTTTTTCCTCTGCTACTAAGGAAATAAAGATTTGCTTATTTACTTTCTTAATAACATAAAATTACTTTTGGTATTTATTCTTTTCACTGATATTTTTACCTATCTTTGAAACTAATCTCGAAGCTGGATTTTTCTTTGATACTTGTTAAGCTTATGGAGTATAGTTATGAAGTTTAATTTGAAGCTTTATTTAAAAAATTTGTCATCTTAATAAGTTATCCTTTCTTATGGTAAAATCAGCATCTTGTTACTGTTTTTTCTCCTTCCAATATTAAATCTTTATCTCTTAACCTTTTTTCCTTTTTCCATTAAATGATAGTATAAATACCTTTCCATCTACTAATTACTTTGATACAATATTTTCTAACTTTTTCATTTCCTAAGTTTGTCTTAGAATAAAGTAATTATGAAGTTGATTTAGTAATCTTACTGCAATGAAATTAAAAATTAAGATATTTTCTAAAGATAAAGTTTAGTAGATTAATAGCTATTTATTTAATCAGTTATTATACTCTCTTATTAGACTCTTTTACTATTACTATTATAAATACATTTTTTAACTTTTAGTTGCCTGCTAGATAATAAATGCTTGATATGCTAAATAGTTTTTTTATTTTTCATTCTAGGAAAATTCTCTTCAGCTTAGCCCTTGCATTTTCATTTTATTATTCTAAAGATCTCTTACTTAGCTGAGCAATTATTATTAGAGCTTTGACTCACAGTAAAGATTCAGTCCAGAATTTATTATTCAAAACTGCATTATTTGATTTATTTCCTTTTTGATGATTATTAATCCTAAAACTAATTTTTAGTGGTTTTTCTTTTCACTCCTTTCTTTGTTTAAGCATATTCTCAAGTAAACTTTCATTCTTCATCCAAATTTTTA
Organism: Loxodes magnus; assembly: GCA_946699065.1. Taxonomy (NCBI): domain Eukaryota; phylum Ciliophora; class Karyorelictea; order Loxodida; family Loxodidae; genus Loxodes; species Loxodes magnus. The sequence goes on from CAMPDV010000260.1 coordinate 45,028, forward strand.
TCTATATTTCCCTCCTATGCTTTTATCAGAACAAATGAATTAAATCTAGCCTCTCAAAGTTGAAATTCTTTCGCTTCGTTATCTAAATATGATTAAATTTATGATTTTTTCCTTTTCTTGCTATGAATATTAGTGGAAGACGTAGTCAAAACTCTTTGTCGTTTATATTGATAAAATTTTATTAAAGAAGCTCAATCTTTATTTTAATTCTTCCACTAGAATATTTCTTACCTTAAGGTATAGCCTCTTGAATTCTTCTAAAATTTCCACAGAATATTAACTAGCCATATTAAGAAACTTCTTTTGTTTTATGGTTAATTCTTTTTTTTAATCCAGCTTCGAGTTAGCTTTAGTATGAGATTATTTCAGTATTAATTTGTTGTTTTTGCATATCTTATAATTAATTTGCTTCTTTTGTGTTCAAAGATGTTCAAAATACTTTACTGAAATTCTTCTCTAATTTTCTAGTTCTTAAAATATACCTTCAGTCTTTACTTTTTTATAGCTATGCCTTCTATTCTACCTTCTTTTTAAAATAACTAAATCTTAGTCTTAAAGTACATTCGATGACCTGAAAATGTTATAATACTAATTTCACTTTTCTCCGTCTCTTCTACAGCCTCAGTTAAACTTATTATCACTAATAATAGTTTATTAGTTTATCTTAGTACTAAGCTTCATGTTTTTACTCTTATCAATGAAATATTTCAGATTAGACTTCTATAATATTGTTTTTAGTATGTTACATCTAACTTAGATATTTATCTATAGACTAATGTAACCAATACAAGTCTTATTATTTTTATTACTAATAACTAGTTTAACAAGCTATTTATTTAATTCCTATTTGTTATTATTTCTTTATTAAAGCTTTTGCTAATAAAACATCTAGAAATTACTAATTTCTTACTTTTATTAAATGCTTATCTTTATGATTTAACTATTTAACTATTTCCTTAAATTTATTGAGATTATTAAATAGGTTTAAATATTAGTAATTGTTGATTAAAGCTATTTAATATGCTATAGATTATTATTTAAACTAGTTATGTAATTCTGTATTATCTTTTTATCTTTAATTATCTAAAATAACATTTTGGTTGCACTTATTTCTTTCTATTATTATATTTTTATACTTATGGCTTGTTAATATTAATTCAACATCTCTGCAAACTGATTAAGTTTGATTTGCTTTTTTCTTATATTATATAATCCTTTAAAGAATGAAGAAGGATCTACTTACATTATAGAATTCATCTTTTATTCTATTTGTTTAATTATTAATATCAATATCTATATCTGAAGATAATGTTTTAGTTTCTTTTTAAGTTTCTATTTCACTTTATCGTTCTAATACTAACATTTGCTTTCTCTACTTGATTATCTTTATTGTAACTGCTTGTTTTCTATTTGATTCTTGATCTATAAGTGTCTAGGCCTAATCTTATTCTGGTAGTTTTGTTTACTGTTTATTAATAAATGAATATTAACTTTCATTCCAATACTTATTTTCCTTAGCAATACTTAGTTTAACTTTACCTTATTAAAAGTTTCTATTTACAACTTTAATCAGTTTTTTCTTCACTTTATATATCTTTCATCTTGAAACTAAGCTTCAATATAATAATTAAACTAAATAGAATTGTATACTTGATAAGACTCTATTTCTCCTATTATAAATACATTTGGTTGCTTTTTTATCTAAAACTCTAGTCTACTTAAATTTTAGTATCTTACCTTCAGTTAAACTATCTTCTTTTCAATTATTTGCTTTATATTCTATCTTGAATATCTCATCTCTATCTAAAACTTAGGTTAATATCTATAAAGTAAGTCCATTTATTATTCTTCACCAACACCTAATATTTATCTTAATGGAAATAGCTATTTTGTATACAGCTTTTACTAACCATGTAAAGCGTCAAAATATAAACCGCTTTGATATCTAAAATGAATAAGGTATCTTAGATATCCTTAAGTTAATTATAAAGCTTAGATATTAACTAATATACAGTTATTAAATAAGACAAGGAGAGTTAGTAAAGTTAAGGTTATAACTATAGTGCTAGTTTAAAATTAAAATATAGAGCATCACTTGAAATCAACTTTTTCTATGATATAACAAATTCATTAAGATCTTTAAAAGACTAAATTGCTAGACTTAGAATTACCCTTAAATAAGAAAAGCCACCTTTTAGGATAAAGCTAAGGAAACATTTCAAGACTACTTTTAGAAATTGTTTTTAGTTATAAAGTTGATGGAACTGGAAAAAAGGAGAACTATATTTTTAGTTGGAAAGTGGTTAAATGTCTTTAACTATATCTCTAAAATAAGGGAATAAGCAAATTAAATAGAATCATAAAGCAGTTTGGAACTTCTTTTACTCCTTCAAAAATAAGTAAGAAATACACTTAGTTAGAAAATATCCAAATCTATAAAGAATTGGACAAGGTTCCTTAATATTTTAGCTAGGTTCTTACTAATAAATAGAAAGCTCCAGTAGATTTGAAATTGTTATCCATAATAATTAAAAAAGATCATCAAGTATGTAGAGTAGATTAAAATAGCAATCTAGTTAAATATAAAAATTAAGCTAAATAAGTTTTCTGTTTACTCTAGTAAAGTACATATTCTAAAAAATATTCTCATGATTCTGATCTTTACAACTAATCCTAAGTGATAAGAAGAAACTAGTTAAAATCCTAGATAAAATAAACATTTATCATATCAATCAGACATTAAATTTTATATAGCTTTTCTAAATTAAGAGTGATAGATAGCTTTAGTATACGATGGAAAACACTAGTTTAGAATCTTGAAAAAGGAATTTCAGAAGTTTAGAACTAAAATTTTAAAAGTCTTCTACTCACTTCATTAAATTATCAACTAATAAAGCATTAGATCTTCAAGATTTTCATTAACCTTTTGCATAATATGTTGTCTGTGTGAGCAATGCTAAACTCTAAATATTATATATGAAAATAGATGCTAAAAAGAGATGCAACATAAGTATTTTTATAATATATTACTAGGGTTATATAAGTAAATTTTCAAAACATTAATGTTTATCAATTACAAAGCAATCTTCATAAAATTTTAGAGTCAACAAGAGATAAATAGTTTTATATAGACTAAGTAGTAAAAAACAAGAGCAAAAACAAGAAAAAAGTTAAGAGAAAGCATTAATGATGACACTATATTATATTTTAAAATAAAATCCTAAGTATTTAGTAGAGGAAAATAGCACTAGCATTTAAAGACATAAGATATTATTTTACTTATAATTTAAACTTATTATATATAATTCTCTTACTTTTGAACCATATTCATAATTTTATATATAACAATTTACCTTTATATGTTTAAATAAACTTTATATATCTTAATTAAAGCCTATTTTGATGTTCAAAAATACATTAATAACAGGTATTTATTTATTATATATATCTATCTTTTTTATCCTTTTTCGATATTTTGATCAAAGCTTTTTATTATCAAGAAAAAAAGATTAATTATTTGTAAATATCATGTGCTGGGATTGTTTCGTGATAGCTTACTCTCTTAGAGTTTTTTATTCTAAATGGACTTTAATGGACTTAATGGGATATCAAACTTATAAATTTCTACAAACAGATACCACCATATTTACTAAATAAATACTTAGTAATCATAAAATTAAAGCCTCTACTAAGGTATGATAATATAAGATAATCTCTCTTCAAAATTTTAAATCTAAGTATATGTAAAGCCATATAACTCAAAATCTAGCTCTCTATTAATTTGATTATCAAAAGTAGCAAAGATTTTAGCCTTTAGTATTAAAGTATCTTCTTCAAGGTCTGTTTTTAATACCTTCTCAGATATTAATTATCTTTTTCAAGCTGCTTTAGCAATGGGTTGATCTATATGTCTTATCCTTATAATTGACTCTTAAAATTTCTTTGCTATAATGAAATGACATTATTCTATATCTCATTTGTCTGTTTAGTTTAAAATATACCAGATAACTAGATTCTAGATCTAATTAATTGAAAGAGTTTTAATCTAATTAGATACTTATATATAAAAAGATCTAAGGGATTTAAGGAAAAAAGGATAAATAAAGCTAGAGGGATTCGTTGGAAAGCTTCATTTTGATGATTCATTATCATGCAATCTTGGTGTTAATCAGCTAGGAGTAATTTAAGAGTTATGAATAGCAAAAAAAGCAGTTGATTCTTTAGCCTAAAGACTTACATTTTTAGAGCTAAATTTTAAACCTTAAAAAGAGACTAAATCTAATTAAATAACTACCGTTCATTTTAGGTTTAAGCAAGTTGAAAAAAATTAGCATCTATAAAAATAAAGCATTTATAGCTTATTTTCATTCGTTAGAAAGCAAAAGAGAATTTAGAAGTAAAAGTAAGTAATTAACTTAGTAAAATTGATACTCATTAAAAAGAATAATCTAAATTTTGGATTAACAAAAATAGGGAAAATTAAATACTTAAAGAAAGAAAGTCTGCTGTATATCTCTTGAAATTGGAGTAAATATTTTGAAGAAAAATAGAGAAAATAAATCATAAAAAGATATTCAAAGAGGTTGATTTATTGGACTTTGAGTACATACAGGCAATTATTTTATTAACCAACGAAGCTTAACTTAAATTTAAATAGAGAAAAAAGATTATAGGATAGTTTAAATTAAAATGATAGCTCTTTTTTTAATAGCATTAGACTGATGAAATAAAAACAAGTTTCCGAAACTATCTTTTAAGTTTGGAATATTGACATAAAACTATTTATAAGGACAAGCTAATTTTTACTCTCCAACTTGATTACAAATCATAGTAATATGTGATAGATAGAGATACAAATCTTCCTTAGTTCTTCGTTTAGTTTACATAGAAATTTGTAGTAATATTTTCTTATTTAGACTCGACTTAGGATTATCAAAAATTCACTTGATTATCACCAGTTTTATTAAAATTGAGAACTCATAAATGAATATAGCTAAAGCAGTTTCTCCCATTAACGAAGATAAAACTTATAGAAAATAAGCCAGTTCAAGGAATCTTTTATTGTAACAAGTTATCAACTCAAAACTCTCAAACGAAATATATATTTAAAGGTCTTTCACAATGTAAGCAGAATTAGCTTATTAAATAAATCTGAGAAGACATACTAGAACTACATTAATATATTATAATCTTTATATTTAATTTATTATTTTGGTATATATCTTTCCTTTTTAATACATCATAATATGCTTCCTAAAGATACTCTAAATTCTAAATATCTCTAGTCATCATGAGAGAAAAATGAAAAGGTATTAATGAAAAAGCTAGAAATTCAAGATTTTAAATGTGGAATACACTCATTGAGATAGATCAGAAATAGGCAATTTTTAAAATAGCTTGTGGCTATTTTTTTAGAACTCTGATAATTTACGAAATATCTCAATAAATATTAAGAAAACGCTACCAATTTATTCAATCACATACTCAAGAGTAAACCTAATATAAAAATAAAGTATTCTGATTTACTAAATTCTCAAAAGGTCATTAAAAATGAAGTCAACTCTATTTCTTGCTTAATGAGATTTGACAAGTATATTGAAATATATTAGACGTAGAATTTAAAAATGGTATGCTTGTATATTTAATTTTCTTAAATTATCAATAAATAAAAGATAATCAAAAGTAAAATGTCGTTAAGTCTTATAAGCTATTTAGATATTTATCCTACACAAATCTCTTTGTAATACAAGAGAACTAGAGGGTTCTATACGACCTTTGGAGCTTGCTTATCCATATGCACATATGTACTCTTTATCCTTGCTTTTATAAATATGGGATGAGATATGATGTTTAGAAAGAATCCAAATGTTTTTTATTAGACAGTATAGTAAGAAAATAGACCTTGACAATATATTGGAATTAATAATTACAGCTTTTCATTTGTCTTATCGAATAACGCTAATAGCATTCTTCTTTCACCTTCTTATTTTACCTTTGAAGCTAAATATATAAAAAAGGATTTTCTTGACTTTTCTTATCCGAATATTTCTACAAAGTAATGCAATCTAAGTAATTTCAAAGGCTTAGAAGCATAATATAATAAGCCAAGTGAAAATCTTAATCTAAATACCTGTTTGGACTTAGAGAGTTTTGAATTAGGAGGGTATTATAATGAAGATTAGATGAGTGGAATATAGATAAAAGTATAAATGTGCTAAAATTCTACAACGTCAAATGTTAAATGCGCTCCACTAGAAGAGATTGAAAAAATTGTTCAAGGAGGCCTTTACTTTTTTATATATTTCGCTGATAAAATTATCGATATTTAAAACTATGATAATCCTATATAAAACAAGTTCAATGCCTTCTATTGAATGCTTGATATTTATACTTCCAAGTAGACTAACATCTTTTTTAAGTCAGTAGAAGTAGAAACTGATAGTGGCTTTATTATAGAGGATCTGCAGATTGCACGAGATGTTATAATAGAATAGAGCTAAGTAGATTCAATTTCAAACAATAAGCTAGACAATCCTTGTATTTTTGAACTTGATATATTTTCCTTTGATAATGTTGTTTAGTATAAGAGAAGATACAAAAAGATCTAAGATGTAATCTCACAAATTGGTGGTGTTCTGAGTATAATAATTATAACATGCTAGTTTATGGTAAAAATCTATTCGAAGTTTGCTTTGCCATATATATTTGTTAATGATATTTTCGATATTTAAGATTCTGTTGGAGATTAAGATAAAAAAGAAGCCAGTGAAAGAGATTAAATCAACAAAATCAATTCTATCCAAAGAGTAGAGGATTTTGCTTAGGTGTCTAAGGAGAAGGCTGAAAATGAGAAAGGACAAGAGTATTTTTAAGAAAATTCTTAGTTCAAAAACGCTCTCAAAAAACAGACGAACAAATAAACACCAAAAGTAGCTCCTTATTCAGATGAGAAAGAAACTTACTTATAGACAGAAAACGAAATTAAAGCTACTTATTAATTAAGTCAAAACTATGATTTTAATAGCCAACAACCTACTAGCAAAGAAAATAAACTAATTGTGCTTGGACCAAAAGAGAATTTGATAGAAATGAAGTAAATGGAAGAAACTTCAAGTAACTAACTTGAAAAAACTTTTGGTGATACTTTAGATTCTAGCCGAAAATTGAATGAAACTTAAAATTTAATACCATTAAATTCAATCATTACAGAGGAAAAGGATTAACTTTAAAAATCACAGCGAGAGAATATTAAGAAAAATTGCGAAGAAATGAGTCAAGAAAAAAACTTAGAAGCAAGCTAGGAGGTTATATCATCTTCTTTTTAAGATAAATAGAATCAAAGTTATACAATAAATATTAGAAAGGCAAACGAATAAATGAACTAGTATTTGAAAAATAAAACATAAAAAGCAGATAGCCTGAAATTAAATTTTTTAAAATACTATTTTTATGAATTTATTAGTATATTCAAAAAAACGAAACATCAATAAAAATTTAAAAAGAAAAAACGAAGGGAAATTGAAGCTTTTGATAAAGCAAGAGAGACTTTGTATGATTATTTAGAAGCAAATTTTTTAGTTAAAAAGATGATTGAAATTGATAAGTTAAAAGCCATCTTCTTTAATGAGGAACAATTAGTAGTTTTTAACTATATATCTAAACCAAAAATAAAAATTGAAGAATCAGTTTCACAAAGTTAAAATGACTTTATTTTGACTCCATCTCTAACTTATAACAAAGACGCTTGAGAGTAAAATTATAGAAACATCAAAGAGTTGGAAAAAGTTTTTGCATTCTGTAATGAAGTTACCAATAAAAAATAAGTAAATCCAATAGATTTGAAATTATATAACTTGTTAGATAAACAAATTCTCAAATACGTAGAAGTGGAAAAACTTAATAAATCTTAACATTAATAAAGATTTATTTCTTAATAAATATAAAATTAATATAAAATGATTATTTAAGATATATCTCTTTAAATAATATTTCAAGTATATATAAGTATTTAATATAGTATGATCAACTTTTATTAGATTTAAAATTTAAGAATCAAATTGTTGGTGTATTTGTTTTAGTATTTTTGTAAGTTAATGAAAGTGCTTTTTATAAAAATCTAGAAGATTTTGAAAATAAACAATTATGAAATAAATTAAGTAAACTTAAGAGTAGTGTTAGCTTTGTATCATTTCGGCTAAATATTGAAAGAACTCTGATTGGAAAAAGCATTGGAGGGAAATAATCTGAGATATTGTGCAGTTTTAGTAGAAAATTTAAGATTGAAAGTTATTAGAATTTATATTTCTAGATAAATAACTATAGAGTTATTAATATACTATGATATTACGTTGAAATAAAACAAAAAAATAGAATAACAAAATGGAGAAAATATATTGCTGTAAAGAAATAAAATATTATGATATAAAATGTATCCTAAGAAATAACCAACTAAAAAATAATATGATATCAATTAATAAAGCCCCCTCCTTAAATTTACTCTTTAGAAACAGAAAACAGAAAGATATAGCAGCAATTCTAAGACTTAAATTAGTGAATTAATTCTCTAACTTATACTATGCAGTAACTATAAAATGAAAAACATCGATTAAAAACGGAATTAAACATCTTGGCTTCAACATCTCGATTTAACTAAGAATTAGAAAGTTTAGCGCTAAAATAAAAGGAATTAATAATCAGAATAAATCTGAATAGCTTCTTTTCCTTCTCAATGATCCTATTGATGTAGAATGACAGAAATGAAAACTTTTAGAATCAGAAAAAAAGTTACAAATGTCAAAAAATAAGTCACGATACGAAGAATTGCAAGAAAAGATGTTTTACTATTTTAAAACGGGACATATATATATAAACTGCAAATAAATTAAGGAAAAAAAATTAGAATTCAAAAATAAAAATTTTTGAAAAAAGCAACCAAACTATACTGCACTGCAAACAGAGAAGTATTCAATAGAAAAATATACAATCGAGATCAGTTTCTAGAAGATACTATTAATGCTTCTGAGAGAAGGACTTGACTAATATTTGGAAAAGACTGAAACTGGAGTAAGATTCCAATCATAAAGAAGAGTCAAATCATAACAAATAAATATGTAATTGAAGAAATTGATCCTGAAAAAGAAAACTGCGGATTATTAGCAACATTCAGACTATCCGTAATTAACCAATAAAGGTAGACATTACGCTAATTCATTGTTCTTATTACTATAAATATATCTACTAATAATTAAAATTTATTTCCAGATTATCTAAATATATACACTTGATCTTTCTAACCTTTTTATTTGCTTCTTTTTACTATTTCTAAATATTTGTAATAAAAGCTAATAAATAAAAATTAAACCTAAAAAATGTAGATTTTTTAAAGAAATATCTAAAAACTGTAGAAGCATTTTTATATTTTATAATATCAGATTAAAATTATAATATGGTTTAGTTATCTAAAACTTTAAAAAGGAAGGATTTAAATAATAAATTTCCAGTTTGTGCCTTCAATTTAATCTAAAATAATCATTATTTTAAACTTATAGAAAAATAAATATATTTAATAGTAAAATATTACCTTAAATTTATATAATTAATTATAATATAAATTATCTATCTTTAAGTTACCCAATTAAATTTTAATCTATTTTTATTTTAATTAAAATATATAAATATAGTAATATTGAAACCATAATACTTAAATAAATTTAGTTACAAAAATTTAAAATATTAATCTAGTAACTTTTCAATATATTTCTTAAGATATTTTTAAATTAGTTAAATAAATTTACTATTACTTTAAAATTTAATTTTAAGTGATTAAATTATTTTCTGTTAAGTATATTATAATAAATTAATTTAATAAATTAATATGCTACCATCATTAATAGGATCAACATTATTAGTAAAAGAAACCAAATTTTATTCTTTGTAATAGTATGAAATGATTCTAGTTTCACCTGGTCTCTTTGATCCACATTATCTTGCTTTACTTTCCTTCGTTGGATCATATTCTCTTCTTTTCTCCCTTTTTAGAATCAAAATTGAATAATTTCTTTTAATATTCTTGAATTTCTTTAAGAAGGCTGGAGTTAAAAGGGATAAGAGGAGTACCAATTATTGTGCTAAATGGCATAGTCGAATTAAATTCTTCTAAATAATAATTATAGTTGATCACAGTCTAATCTTTAGTTATTTTCCAACTCCTGCATAGATTAGCGACATGTAAAGCTAGGAGAATTATCAGTGACAATTAGTCAGCATCTCGTACCCTTAGAGAGAATTCTCAAATAAATAAGACTAATCAAACAAAGAGCACATTCTTACTTATCCGTGGTGGTATCCATTTCGAGAGTACTGGAAATGCAATCTACAATGACAAAAATAGGTTTCTCACGTACTAGAGCAAATTATAAATGTTTAAATTATTTTATATATAATAAATAATTATTAGTTTAATAGTATTAAAACATTTTTCATTTCGCTTCTTTTAATTTTAGTATCATAATAAAATGGATATCGGCTGAGGTCAGTAGAAATAGTAGGTAATCTGGTGCAGTATATACTGCATTGCGAGTAATTTCACACTAGATGCCACCACGAGGAAGGGTGGAAAAGCTAGAAAGAGATAAGCCTAACTTGCTCGAGGATTCTCGCTAGCAGTATGAATTTTTTACTGACGGACCTTCTAACTAATGACTTAATAAGTAATTCTTATATAAATCTTATTCAAGAAGATTGGAATATTTGGTTCAAGATTCAAGAATAATTAAAAATAAGCAGATTCCCCATTTGAAGTAGCTGATGGTACTTATTGGACAGCTTGAATGATAGCAAGAAGTATGAGAACACTTTTTTTATATTAAATACCAATATTAAAAGAGATGCGCGCCAACGAGATGCTACGCGCTCTATAATAATATTTATTTATTCTAAAAATAATTTTATTTAGTTTAAATTTTTACTTTTTTATTTATATTTTATTATTATTTTTCTTGATGTTGCTGTTTTCTTTTATGCATATTAAATTATTTTTCTTTTTTATGTCATTAGAGTAGTGATCTAAGTTTAATTAATTTACATTTACTTTTTTATTGACTATAAAGAGTTTTTTATATAAACATTCTAGAAAAGGGTTCTTATTAATATATTATATAAGATTTAAATTGCTTTTTTTCATAAAAATATAGTTAAAAAACTTTGCTAAAACCGTAGTAGTCAGCCATCTGACCTATTCTATCAGTTTGTCTCCATTAGTCTGTCTTGAATTTCTACTAGGCTTAGCTAGGCGGTGTAGCCCTTCATTAGTGCACCATCCTTTAATATTCTGAATAGTTTTGATCTTGCACTTAGCGTTCCTAATTATTTATCCAAGGATTAAGATTTGAGTTCAAGAATTTTTTTCTATAAATTTTCCCGCTTTTTGTTGGATATATCTTAATTATTTTTTTAAAAATATCTTATTTATTCTTTATTTAAATTTCGCTTAGTTAGTAACAGTATTTTCATTGGTGTTATTTATTGCACACGTACCATTTTATTCTTCTTTTAAACTATTATTCCTGTAACACTTACTTAATTTAAATTTACTACTTATTTTAAATAAACGTTTACTGTTTATTTTAATTTGAGACTTAATTTTCTATTTCCATAGGATCTGATTAATTCTGTTAAATCGAAAATGGCGTTACCTGAATTTATTATTAAATTTAAAGAATTCTTTGTTCCAGTTTTTTTTCTATTTCTTATGATTATTAATATTGTTTCTCAAGTAAAGACGTTATTAATTTTTCTAATTTTTCTACTTTATCAGTGAGGTATCTATTTTTAAACATAAACTTTTTTAATGACTTAGATAATATTTCTATTTGAGTTTGTGTCAATTCTGGATTTCCAAGTGATTAATGTTCGTCATATCAATCATATTTCTCACTTTCACTCATTTTAATTATTTCGCTTTTTTATTTTAAAGAATTTTCCTGTTTAAATGTTTTGTTCAAAGTTCTGTTATTTCTTAGAAGCAATTTTATTATATAATATTAAGAATAATATATTATCAAATTAAGTTACTTCTATATCTTCTTAAACGAATAGATCATAAAATAAAATATTTCAAGCAAATTAAAAAAATAAAAGATTAAGTAAACGAACTCATTTCTATAAAAACAGAAATTAAGAAAAGAAGAAGCAAAAATTACTGAATTATAGACTAAAAAATATTTAAATGAATAAGTAATTAAAAATAAAGAAAATGAACGATAAAATTTACTAAATAAATAAAAAGGTTCTTAATGATCTAAAAATATTAAAAAAATATGTTTCTTTAGAAACTTTTGCTTTGATGAGAAAAACCCATTTTCATAAAATTTGGACGTAAAAATTTAAAAAGTAAAGAAAATAATCAAAAAGTAAGAGAAGAATAATTGCTTAGAATATCATAGAAGAGTAAAATTAATAAAGTATTACAAATCATATGATACCAAACGACTAAAAGAACTAATATATAACGATTAAAGTAAAAAATTAAAATCGTTAGAAATTAAACTTTTCATAATACTATTATTATAAAATAAAATGATATCTAAGAAATAACAAATCTTTATCAATGAATATATAAAAAATATAGAGGAAAATAATTTTGCAATCCCTTGCTAAATCAATTCAGTTAAGGATATTCAATATAAAATAAGATTTAAACAGCAAATATTAAAGATTGAAAAATTAGAAGAAATACAAGGAAAAATATGTGAAGAACTAAACCTTTAATTCTCATATAAAGAAGATGAAATAAATAGTATATAATCGTAAATGGGATACAAATTGGATGATATTGACAAATAATTAAATTAAATCCCTCAAATGCTTTAATTTCATTTTTCTTAATTCCAATATCAAATAAAAGAACTCTAAGAAAAGTAGAATATCCAATAAGTTTATTAATGAATCAATGTATAACAGCTGTTATGTATGTTAAAAGCAGCAACATATTGAAGATGCTGATGAAGAAGCCAAATCTATGAAAATAATAGAATTAACATAGTAAGAGACCTATTTAAATAATGCTTAACAAAAGCAGGTTTAATATTAAGAAAAAATTTAATAATGGTAAGATTAGCAATCTAAAACACTAATTTTCAGATGTAAAAAACTTAATCATAAAGCGTAAATTATAAATAAGGATGACAAACTAATGAAATTCAAAATTTACCTTTAATTAAAGGGAAGACATTCTCAAATTCTCAGAACGTAAAGAACAAATTTTAATAACTCCTTTTAACTTTTTAATTTTAGCCTTTATATATTAAAAAATAGCACATCCAAAAACCTAACAAGTAGAAAAAAAAGATGTGGTCAAAGATTTTTCATCCTTTAGATGGAGAGATAAGAATTAACAAAAATTGTTAGTGAACTTTATTAACGAACTTAAGTTTTAATAAGCTTTATGGAAGTTTTATCAACTGAAATTCAATATTACGATAGGAGATAGATTTAAAGCATCATTGTAATAAATTAAAAGGGAAAATTTTATAGACTGAATAGATCTTAAAAGAAATTTAATTACTAGAAACTATAAGCCATAATAATCATAAATACTAAGCTACCCAATGGAAATAGAGCAACATTCTGAAAAAAACATATTCTTATTCAAGAATAACAATATATTGATAATACAGTGGCCGGGAAGAAAAAGGACTTCTTGAATCTTCAATTTTTTGATTATATGTTTTAAATTAATTACAATTTAAACAGAAAAAATTAAGATTAATTTTTAAATTAAAACATTTATTAAATCAAAAATTAAATTAAAATTTTTAAATAGCATTTGATTTTTTAATTATGGATATAAAAAATAGATAATTTAACAAAAAAAAATTAATTTTTAATTTACATTTCAAAACTAAGTAAATTAAATCTTTTTTTATTTGAACTTAAATAATGATATAAATTATCATACTGAATATATTATATATATAAATTAAAAATAATAAAAGGGAATCTTAGCGAAAAAGCTAATTGATTAAATACATAAATTAAAAATACAAAAATTTTATTTTATAAGTTTTGCTAAAAAATCTATGTTTTGAAGTATTAATTTTTAATTAAAAGCAAATATTAAAAAATTAAAAAAATAATTATTAATAAAATAAAAAATAATTTTTTTCAATTTTTTTTTATTTTTGTGTTATTTTTCATTATTTTTAAATTAAAAAATAATTTAGACAAATTTTTTTTAATATTTAGTGTATTTTTTATTTATATTATATTTTATTTTTTTTATTAAATTTATAGTCATTTTTCATTCTTCTTCTACATAATTAAAAATCTTTTTGCCGATCAAATCAAATAATCTCTTGTCAATTTCATTCTCGGTACTTTTATTAGTAATTTTATTGCAAAATTCGAGAACTTTATCCACATCTTAAATGTTTCTAATATTTTCTGATTCATTTTTCTTCTTAAACATTTAAGAAGGTAACAGAGTTACTTCGTGTTCTTTCAATGTTTCTATCTAACTTATTTAAATTTTAGGTTTAGATATATAATTAAAAACTGCCAATTACTCTTAATTGAATAATACATTTTTTAATTTTTCTATTTCGATCATTTTTTGAATTAGAAAATCCATTTCCAAATATTAGTAAAACGTATCACTAGCTTTATCAAAAAGTTCCATATTCTTTTAGGTAGCTTTTTTAATCTTCAATTGTCTATTCTTTGCTCTAAAAAAGTTAACGAGCTTATAAAAATAGTAGGTGAAAAAATTGATTTTTAAATGATTTTCATTTCTATATTTAGTTTTTAAATATTCGTTTTTCTATTCATTTGAGATTTAAAATATAAACTTTCTTTTATGCTTCTATGTTTTTTCCATTGTTTTAGGATTTTCTTATTCTAGATTTAAAGATCATTCTTAATCTGTTTTATTTGAATTTGACTCACTATTTTCTCTTTGTGACTTTAAAATATAGTAATTTTCTTCCTTTTAAAGAGTATTTAAAATATTAAATTTTTTTATTTCATTTTGTTCTCTATCAGACTCAGAAATTTCTTATTCTATTAATGTCATTTATATCATTTTATCTGAAGAATTTACTACTTATTGATTTTAATTTTATTCTTTTAATTATTCTAACTATATTTTTGAAGCTTCTTTTAAACAAGTTTATTAGTTTAACGAGTCAGTAGATTTACTCTGCTCATTATCATCTTTAAGTTTCTTTTCTTCAAAAAAATTAGTTTAATTTATCTCTTAAAGTTGATTCGAATTTTATTTTTTATTTCTTCCTTTCTTTCTTGCCTTTTTTCATTCTTGTTTTTCTTATAAAGGCATTTTTTAAATTTCAGAATTACAACAAAGTTTACCTTCATCTCCTAAATTCAGCTTTTGATCAGTTCGTTATAATGGTATAACTTTTTCTATATTCAAGCTTTAATTTTCTTAGCAGTCTTCTATATCAAAAATATCGTTGATAAAACTTTTTGCGAAAGCGTATTTTGAATATATTTTAATTAGAATCTTGCTTAAAATGAAAATTGCATTAAGAACACCTCCTAATTGAGAAATCACATTTTGGAATTTTTAATATCTTCTCTTGTAATGGAGTTAGTTATCAGAAGAAAAAACCCATAGTGTAAATATATCGGTAGAGTAAAGATTAATGTTTGATATAGAGTTTACTTATTATTTCTCTAGAGTAATATCATGAATCACATTTGTATTCTCTAATAAGTATCCATCGTCAGTTTCTATTTTGATAGGTTAGAAAGCTATGTATCCTTATTAAAAGGAATAAATATCAACCATCCAATAATATGCGCTAATTTAGGTTTTGATTGGATTTTCATAATCTGTAATATCTATAGATTTATCAGTAAAGATGACAGTAAAGTAAAGTTATTTTTATATCATCTCTTCAATTTCACTCAAAGAAGCACATTAAACTTTCGTTGAATTATCGCACATTTTTACTTATAACTTCACGCTTTTGACTTTTTTCTCATCTAAATATCCTCCCAATTCAAAGGATTCTTAGTCAAAACATTACATAAGAGAAATATTCTGGAATTCATTTTAGGAATATTCTTCAAAGTCTTTAAAGGAATTAGCATCACACTTCTTGGTTGAAATTTCCTAAAAATATCCGCCCTATTAATCTTATATATAGTATAAAGCCTCTAAAGTGAAATAAGTAGGAGGAACTTCAATAGTTTTTTCAAATTTAGAAAATCCAAACGAAAAGGTAAAATTATTTGTTCCAATATACTATCAAGGACGATGAAATTGTTTAATTGTTTGAGATAACGTTTCTGGGTTTCTTCGAAGCATCATATCTTGTCCTAAGTTAATAAATGCAAGTATAAAAATTATATAAGTGCAAAGGGATAAAAATGCTCCAATAAATGTATAAAATCCTCTAGCTCCCTTATACAGAAAGCATATTTATGTTGGATAAATATCTAAATAGCTTAATAAGCTAGATGCCATTTATTTTTATGGTTAGATCTTTTTTAAAAAATATAAAAAATTAAAAAAATTAAAATGTTTAAAGTAGAATACCTTTAGTTCAAAGAATAAGCAGATTTGGTAGAATAAGCTGAAGAATATTTCTAATTCCTTCAACAGCAAGCAAAAATCAATTTCAGTAAATTTTTTAATTTCTATTAATTATGAAGTTTCTATAAAAATAATATTGCCCTTCTAGCCTAAATAATATTGTTTACTAAAACCTTTTAAAATATCTTTACTCAATTTATTTTATATCATATCAATTTTCCTTACTAATATTAAATGCTATATTTAAATATTAATTTCTAAATATCTTTATAAACTATTTAATTTGTTTTATTTAGGGTAAATATTTATACTTCAAGTATTTAAATTGTATTATTTAGATTTTGATTTAATTGATAGATAACTAGTTAAAAATTATTTTATTTCATATTAGCATTAATTTAAATATTCTAATTTAAAGATAAAATATTTAAAGTTTTTAAATTCTTTTATTTTGATAATGATAAAGATATATTAGACTAACTAGAATTAATTACTTATATAATATTACAAAATAATAAAAAGTGTTCATTATCTTAATTTTTTAGTTATTGATCTTAGTGAGATGAAGGGGAAGTGGTAATCATCCATATCGAAAAATGGTACAGGAGTTCAACCTCGATAAAATGGATAGCTGAAATAAATTGAAATTCCGGGAAAAGCAAACATGTTTCAATATTTAGTTGATAAAATTTGTGTATCTAATCTGTATTCAAGTAATTTTTAGATTCTGTTGATATTTATAAAATTTATTAATAGTTCTTTTCCAGTTCTTTAGTATTTTTATCTTTTAAATTATTTGTAGCTAGAGCAGTACTTTATTTGTTGTTGGGAAGAATTACAATATCACCACTTGTTTATCTTCTACATTTGCTTCTATTTCGGAAGAATAAAGTTCGCAAGTTTTTCCAACCTTTTTATTATCTCAGCTATTTCAAATTTTTTTAAATTCTTTAATAGATTTACCACTATACCAGTCTTACTTTCTTCATTTTCATTGGAACTTCTTTTATTTTGCTGATTCATTATTAATTAAATAACATTCTTCTGCTAAGACTTTATTTTATACAAGTTATTTCAGTAAACATGCCGCTTATAAGGATAGTTGTTTAAAATGCGTCACCCTTTATTTTATTTTGTCTGAAAGAATGCAAATTAACTTGGATTTTTACTGATAATTTTCTTTATTTTGTCTTATTATACAGATACGAATTGTTTTATTATTGAAGAGCTTTCCAGGTTTTTTATAGTCATTTATCTTGATATTATAATAATGGCTAAGGTGACTTTCACTTTTTCTCTTCTAGTCTTACTTATCTCCTAACATTTATTGCTAAGATTTTGATACTTATCTGTTCTCCATTTATTGGGCTTTTTTAGATTATTCAAAAGCAAAAAAACCTTATTTATATTTGATTTTTTAATCTAAATAAATTATCATATAGATGTAGAATAGTTTTATAACTTAATTAAATACTATTCATTCATAATTTTAACTTAAATAACAAAAATTAAGATAAATCAAATATTTTTTATTATTGATTGAAGAATAATAACACCTTATAACTAAGAGATATAAAAAAATGTTTGAAGGTTTCAAGTCAGGCTTCTATACCACCTCTTCATAAGCCAAAAAGGAAGGGAGGAAGCAAGAAACCAAATCTTAATAATCTTAACAATCTTCTCTATCACAATCTTAATCAACACTGAACTAACAATTTGAAATCTAGCAAAACGAACGAAAGCCAACCTTGAAGAATATACACACGGAAACTCCAATCTCAAGCGAGAAACCGAGGAAACAGATGAAGTCTGTTCTCCACCAGGAGGTATCAAAGTTCAACCCTTCTGGCCAGATGAGCATGGAGTAGCTTATCAAAGTGGTACTGAACCTCAAGGAAGAGGTCAAGAGATTGGAGAAGGACAATGATATACTGATGGCAAAGCTAGACCTAGCAGAAGGAATTGAATCAAGACTTATACCCTAGGAAAGAGATCTTAACGCTTTTGGAATATCCCACAAAGTCAGACTAACGAATCATAAAATTAGCTTTAGAAACAGTCTGAACTGGATAACAGACTTGGAAAAGAAGAAGAGAAATTGTAAAATTTTAAGAAAGAGTAAAGCGAAACTGGAGTTATACAAATAGAAATCGAAGTCTAGAAAGAGCAAACAAATCAAGGAAAATAATTCAAAATAAAAAAAAAATAATTCTACTGTGGAAGCGTATGACATTTTTATCGGAACTGTTAGAAATTCTAATAGATGTAAAGAAACTATTTGATAAAAGAACAATAAAAGAAGAAAAAAGAAGAAGCAAGAATGAAAAAATGTATTGCAACCCGGATGGTTCAATATACAAGATTAAGATGGAGCCAAGGCAAGTTAAAGGAAGGAAAACCTGGAAAAATTCGAGTTCCCAATCTCGCTAAAGTTGGAAGACCCGAAATTTTATATTTAACAGCAGGGAGCATGAACTGCTGTATTCCTGACGGGGCTGAAATCCCTAAAACGGAAAACTTAAAATTAATATTATTATTATTATAAAATATATGCTTCGTAATTACTTCAATTATTATATGATATTACTATAAAATGGCTTCTAAGAAATAACTGATCTTTTAACAAAACATTTAAACAGGAAAATTCTTTAAAAATTAATAAGCGAAATAATTGCAATAAGTGAAAGTGAGAAATATGATTGATATGACGAACATTAATCACTTGGAAATCCAGAACTAAAAAAACTTCCGACACAAACTCAAATAGAAATATTATCTAAGTCATTAAAAAAGTTTATGTTTAAAAATAGATACCTCACTGATAAAGTAGAAAAATTAGAAAAACTAATAATGTCTTTACTTGAGAAACAATATTAATCATCATAAGAAATAGAAAACAAACTGGAACAAAGAATTCTTTAAATTTAATAATAAATTCAGGTTACACCATTTTCGTTTTAACAGAATTAATCAGATCCTATAGAAATAGAAAATGAAGTCTCAAATTAAAATAAACAGTAAACGTTTATTTAAAATAAGTAGTAAATTTAAATTAAGTAAGTGTTACAGGAATAATAGTTTAAAAGAAGAATAAAATGCTACGTATGCAATAAATAACACCATTGAAAATACTGCTAATAACTAAGCGAAATTTAAAGAAAGAATAAATAAGATATTTTTAAAAAAATATTTAAGATATATCCAACAAAAGGCGAGAAAATTTATAGAAAAAAAATTTTGAACTCAAATCTTAATCCTTGGATAAATAATTAGGAACGCTAAGTGCAAGATCAAAACTATTCAGAATATTAAAGGATGGTGCACTAATGAAGGGCTACACCGCCTAACTAAGCCTAGTAGAAATTCAAGACAGACTAATGGAGACAAGCTGATAGAATAGGTCAGATGGCTGACTACTAAGGCTTTAGCAAAGCATTTTAACTTTAACTTTATATAGTTGATTTTAAATAGGGAGAAGAAATCCTTCTACTGTGATTAATAGAAATTCTGGTACCAGGAAGTAATTCGTGTGAAGACCTGAGCAAGAATCTTGGCAGGAGCCAAGAATGTCAAGACCGATGCATCAAGTAAAGATATGTTGAACGATACCTGAGATTAAGGCTTTTAGGGAAGCACTCCAATACTGGTGCTATAGGAGAAAAGAAATTCCAAGGGTGTTAGCACAGGGAAGAATGTATGTAATACGTTTTTGACTTTAAAAACTTTAATTAAAGAGCTGCAATCTATCGTCATGTTACGCGCTCTATAATCTTATTTTATTTTATTTTTATTATTTAAAAAACGAGTTTTTTTTTTATGAATATTTTACTTTTTAACCTTTAAAAAGAGGTATAAAATCACCTTTAAAAAATATGTTTAAGATTAAAAATAAAACAGAATTATTATATAAATATTAAATAAGTATAAAATAAAAAAAGCGAAACTATTTTAATAAATAAAAAGAAAATTATTATCATGAATAAAGAAATAATAAGTAAAGATACTCTGAGAAAAAAATTAAAAATAAGGAAATAAATTTTAATAAACTTACAAAATATTAAATTTATAAATTATAAACTAAATTCATATTTTTAATTTTAATCTTTTAAGATAAAAATTATTTTAATTGATAAATTTAATTTACTAACTTTAAGATAAAATAGTTATTTACTAGAATTTAAAAAAGGTAAAATAAAAACATCCTTAAAAAAATTTAATTAATTCTAAATAATATAAATTTAACATTTTTAACTATTTTTATAACTTATTACATTTATTTTTTAAATGGATTATCGGCTCTAATCAGCTGAGTAGGTCATCCGGTGCAGTCATGTCGGTATTGCAAGTACTCTTTCAACACATGTCACCACAAAAAAGGAAGGACATGCCTATTGCGTGATAAGCCTTATTTGTCTGAGGGTTCTCTCTATCGGTACGAAAATCTGACTATTAATAATGATGTCCAGGTCTCAGAGTTATCCTGATCCTCATGTCACTAATCTGATCAGGAATTAGAAAGTATTAAGGATATGGCTGAGACAATTATAACTTTTATTAGGGAGGATTTATTTCAACTACTACATTTAGAGCAAGTTTGGAATGTCCTCTTTTCCATTCCAACTCTAACCTTGGGAAAGAATTGAAAGAATTAGAGATTGAAGTAAATCAATTTTGATTTTAAAGATGGATTGAAGAAGATGTTCAAAATGACCAGGTGAATCAAGAAAATGTTAAAAACTACTACTGATAATAAATTTAGGTTTCTTCATTAATCGAGGTAATTCAAATAATAGTGGTACAACGCTAGTTTAGTTATTTATTAAAAAATTTAGCTTTTATTTTAACTTCTTAATTCTTATTTTTCTTACACTTATATTACTATTAATTCTAATAGTTTAAATTTTCATTTATTTTAGTCTATTTTGTTCTAAAAATATTACTATACAATTTATAAATAAAATAATTATAAAATCAAAATAAATTATATTTTAGTCACATTTTTATCTATATTTCAGAAAGTTTGTTTCTTTAATAAACAAAAAATGTATAATTTCTTTTTAAATGAAAAAATACTTAAATGTTCAATTTTAAATTTCTTAAAAGATAAATGTTATCATATTTTACAGTTCTAAGCATTTATTAAAATTAATATGATAAGCTTTTTATTATTAATATAATAATAATAAATCAAAATACTTTTATTTTTAAGATTTAAAACTAAAGAAATATAAAATCATCTTTTAATACTTTTCTTTACTTAAACTTAATTTAAATGTATTAAAAATTTCTAACAGAATAAGATAATAGTTAGTATAATGTAATAATAAAATACTAGTATTCAATTTTATATAATTAAGATTTCATTTCAAATAAAGCTTAAAGTTACAAAATAAAAAATTTATGGTAGAAGAATTTTATGTTTTATCTATATTTATGCATATCGTATCTGTTAAAATGTTCTTCATTCTTAATTTTAAATTTTTCTTTTAAAGTTATATTATAATTAAATACTAGTGATTTTTATTTTATTTCAGTCTAGTTTAGATTAATAATGTTTATAATAGTAAGATTTTCAACTTTTTTTTCTTTTATATTTGTTAAAAATGAATAAAGAAATGGATAAATATTAGAAGCAGCAAAGTATAGTTAAAATTCTTTTTCTCAGAAAATATCTCAGATGAAACTTCTATATCTCAGTTTACTGTTTTAGAAAATTAGGATTAGGAAATATAAAATATGAAATATATCCAAATTTAGCTTATAATGATATCAGAATTTATAAAACTTTTCATCATTCTTCTTGTATAATGTTTGGATATGATATTTGCTAATAAAAAATACTTAAATCTGAAGTATAAATAAATGCTATTTAATCTAATTACTCAAGAGTACAGCAGATTTACGAGAACACTATTATTATTTCTGGAGGTAATTATTCAAAAAGACTGACTTTTATAAATCCTCAAGAAATTAAAGAGAGTAGCTTGATATATAATAGAGCGATGTATGGTGTAGCATTTAATAGAGATTTAATGTTCTTTCTTAGTGGATTTTATTCAAATTCTTGCGAAGTTTATAGTTAAAAGAAAAAATATAAAACCACTACAATCTAAGATATAGTTCAATCACCTGGTAGTTTATATGGAATTGGAGCCAATATTAAGCTTCCCTATGTCTATGTATTTGGAGGATTTCTTTCAAACGGTAGTTATTTAGATAATATTAAAAGATATCATATAAAAAGCAATTAATGAGAAAATCTATATGAAATATTACCTCAAAGTTCAGCAACAATGACTTCAGATTTAAAAAGTAAAGACTCTATATTAATTTATAATAATTAAAACAAAACTTAGAAACCTTAATTTTTGATGCTTAAACTGAAAAATGCTATAATCATGGAAATAATTTTGAAGGAAACAACAGTTGTCTGATAGCAAATTCTGTATACAACAGTAATTTCGTATATCAATTTAATCATAGATGCGATCTTTTTACATATGAAATCAGTAAAGGAATTTGGATTAAATATTCTTTATAATCAAACTTAGAAAAAGACTAAGATTTCACTTAAGACTTTAGTTTATATTAAATTAATTAATGTTTAAGCATTCAAATTTTTAATCATAGATTAGAATAATTAAAAAGGCATAAAATATTGTTAACTTAAAAAAAATCTTAAAGATATTAAATTAATTATATTCTTATTTAATCTTTTTAAATATTCATTAAATTTAATTTACATAGTTTCTGTTTAATTTTTTAAACGAGAAAGTTTTATAAGGAAGTTACATTAAAATAATAAAGATAGATATTAAATTAAATCAAAATAAACATTTTTTATTTATTTATTTATTTATTAATTTTATCTTATAATTACTATTTATATTTATTTTTCTTAACTTTATAAATATGTCAAAAAAAGATAAATATTTTTTATTTTACCTTAATGAATCCTAATATGAAAGTTAAAGAGGGAATAACTAACAACTTTTAAAGAGGAATTTCATTTTTTATTAGGATTTTCGTTGGAATGTAATAAACTGTTATTATTCCATTTTATTTAAGATTGATTCTATTTTTTTCACTCTTTTTCTTGGCTTTGACTTCCCTCTCTTGCTTCATAAAATCTTTTTCGCTTCGTTATTGCATTATTCATAGATCTCGATCTAGCACTTCCATCTTAGCTTCGTACTACTCCTAGGAATTATTACAAGGATTATGCAAATTTAACTCCGTAGCGTGAAAGTCGATTTCATATTAGAGTTATTTCAACTCTTTTTCCAGTTCTATGACAGTTTTAATAAGTTTAAAAATTATTTTCGAAGTTTGCTTCTAATTTATTCAAAGGAATTGTTCTCTGGTTAGACCACTCCAGTCATCATTTGTCGTTTTACACTAGTCCCTTATTCTGTTATTTTTTACTTTTTTGAAGGTATTTCTGTTTAGGTAGTAGATAGATGTTAGGGCTTACAGCTTATCTTGAAGGAGTGGATGTAAGAAATGGATTGCTATTATCCTTTCTAGTTTTATTTTTCTCTTTTGATAGCATAAATTTTTGGCAAATCTTCTTTTTATTATTTTTTTGAATAATTATATTTATGTAAAATAAAAAAATTAAATAAAAGAAGCTAAATTTACCTTTTAATAAATTATTTTAAACTTAAATATTTAAAATATTTTCTACATTTCATTTAAATTTAAAAATCATAGTCTCAATTTATCAAATTTTTTGTAATTTAGAGCAAGAAAAATAAAATTACCACTAAATATAAGATATCTAATTATACCAATTTAGAAAGAGTAAATAGATCTCAAAAAATATCCATATTTAATTACTTAAATTTCAATAAAAAATAAAATTGTGATTTCATTCTTTATGTAATTCCTCCTTTTGCTCTACTTCAACATACTAGAGAATTTTTTTGTCTATCAAGTTAAATAATTTCAAATCAATTGGATCAACTATTTCATTATTAAGAACTTAGCTACAAAATTCTAATACCTTGTCCAACTCTTTATCTACTGGAATACTTTCTAACTAAGTATCTTTTCTATATTTTAAAGAAGGAGCTAAAGCAAATTCTAAATTACTCTATGATTCTGATTCATTTTCTTTAATTTTAGGTTTAGAAATATAATTGAAAACTGTTAACTAATCATCACTAAAGATAATAGTTTTTAACTTTTCAAGTTCTATCATTTTTTTAATTAGAAAGTTAGCTTCTAAATAATCATGAACGGTTTCATCAGCTTTTTCTAAAATTTAGAATTTCATGTAATTAATACTTTAGTTCTAAACTTATTTTTTCTACTTTTTAAATATCTTTAAAAATTTAAAGTAATAATACTTGAGAAAGCCAATCTTTAAATGATCTTCATTTTTTATTTTAGTATTCAAGTATTAACTTTTTTATTCTTTTGATATTCTTAGCATTATTTTACTTTTAGCTTTTTATTCAACTTAGATATTTTCATTATTTATTGATTCTTTTGGATTTCGTTTATTTTCTTAAATAATTTTATTTATTTTTTATTTCAAAATCCTTTAAATGTTATCTTATTTTCATAAAGAAAGTATCTTCGTTAATTGAAATTAAGTATTCTGACTCTTTCCTTTTTCTTAGGAACTTTTAGAAAATTCTTATTTTATTTATGAAGTTTCTTAATCATTTTCTTAAATACAAACTGGAGATTTCATAGTTAGATTTTTTAAAGATTCCATTTATATAATTTTATTCTCAATTATTTTTTGCTATTATTTTTTTATCTAATCACAAATATCAATTTCTTAGTTTTACTTTATATTTTCATCTTCTTATAGGATATTATTTACGTGTTGCTAATTTAGTGGAATTATAGAAGATTTTTTATTTTTTTTAAGTTTTTTTCTTTTATTTTATTCTTTTAAATTTTCTTAAAACGAATTTTCTAATTACGTTATATTAAATTTAAGCTCCTTTTCGTTAGTAGTATTTAAATATTTCTGCTTTTTAATATTTGCTTTTTTCTCAAAGAAATTAGATTATTTATTTAAGTTTTTTTATAAATCTTCAACATCAAAAATATCATTTACTAATTTATATGCCAGAGAATATTTAGAGTATATTTATAATAGAATTCAGCATACTATTATTATAATATTCAGTACTCCACCTATTTGAGATATCACATCTTATATTTTTTTGTATTTTCTTTTGTACTGAAGAGTATTATCAGATGAATAAATGTTGAGCATATATATATAAGGATTTTACAAATTTTGGTTAGAAATAGATTCTATCTAATCTTTATCGATTATAACATCTTTTATTGTTTGTATATTCTCCATAAAAAATCCGTTATCAGTTTCTATCTCAATAGGTTTGAAAATAATATTGGTATATTTGTATGAATATAAACCAAGTGTCCAATAATAAGTATTCAATATGCTTACAACTGGATTTTCGAAATTTTAGATATCAATTGCTTTGTCAGAAAAGTAAATACTTAAGTATAACTAATTAGAAAATAGCTTCTCTATTTCAGCTAAAGAAGCACATTTTATTTCTGAATCTGATGAATTTTAGCATATTTTAACTTTTATGTATATGTTTTTCATTTATGCTTCAGTTCAAAAACCTCCTAAGCCAAAAGCTTTAAGATCAAAACACGTTGCAAGATAAAATTATTGAAGGGGATCATAAAATTTATCTTCAAAACCTTTGAAATAACTTTCATTACAATTTTTTGTTGGAATTGGCTGATATATGGTAGTTTGCGATTCTATTTATGTATATCCTACTTCGAATGTGAAATAAGAAGAAGGAACATGAATATTATGAGTATCATTTGAAAATACGAAAGAAAAGGTATAATTATTTATACCAATATATTGTCAAGGTCGATACTTGTATTTAATAGTTTAAGTTAAAGTATTTGGATTAGTTTTTCACATCATATCTTGTCCCATATTTATAAAAGCAAGGAGAAAAATTATATATGTGCACATTGATAAGAGGAATCCCAATTATGTGTGGAATCCCTTTGATCCTTTATAAGTTAAGTTTATTAAAGTCGGATAAATATCGAAATATTTAATGCATGCTTGCATTTTAAAATTATTTTATTATTTTTTTAGTTATTTTAATTTTAAAGCCTTACTCTATTAGTTTCTGGTATATTTTGACTACTTTATATTTTTATAAACTGTAAAAAACTAATAAAGTAACGATTAAATAAAAATAGCTAAATTTACAAGTTTATTTAATTTATAAAGTTAAAATATATTAATTTTTATTTTTTATTTCTCACTTTCTATATATTTTTATTTAAGCAAATCCTTAATTTTCATTATAAAAAGAAAAAATAAAAATTAATTATTTTGTAAAAATATAGATAAAACTAGAAAACCTTTTTTCTTGCAATTTTTTAACTTTTTTAAATATAAATAATTATTTAATCTATATGAGTAAAATATAATTAAAAAAGATAATTTTAACATAATATCTTAATTTTATTTAATTTATCTTCTATTTAATTTTTTTAGATTAAACTTTTCTTATAAAATAAATGAATTGTAAAAAATAATTTTTTTCTTTTTTTGAGTAAAAATTTTTAATTTTTAAATAAATAATTATTTATTTAAATCCTATAACTAATTTAATCTCTAGCATCTTTTATGTGTCTTATAACCATTAATTATAAATAAATTTCTTTATATATCTTAAATTATTTTTTCATTAAAATTTAAAATATTGAAAGGAAAAATTGACTTTATAATGATCTCAATTTTAAATATGAGCAAAAATATTTATTTTTATTTTTATTCATATGGTTCTATTTTCTCTTTCGTAATTTTATTATTATTATTGATAAAGAATTTTTTCCTTCACAGAGATTTTAATCCCTTTCCGAATTACTCAACAGAGAACGTTTTAATGGATTAATATTATGTTCAGGGTACTAATTTTTAACTGCAGAATCTCTAGCTTGCGATTCCTTGAAATTCTTGAAGCTTTCTTCTGTATGTTCTCCTAGTTTATTGTATATTTAATTTATTTTTTCAATTTAATAGTATTTTTTCTTTTAATGTTTGAATTTAATGCAAATTCTAACTAGATTTTGGAAAATTTGGCCGTAATAGCCTGTTTTCTATAAGGCCCTATTGAAATTATAATTATCTATGCTTCTACATTTTTTACCTCCTTAATCTCCATTTTAATTACTTAAATTTTCTTAGATGTTTAATTTGTTTCGTTCCATAACTGGCTTATTTTTAAAGAATATTCTGCAGATTTAGAAAAATATAATAATTGTTGCTTTGTATTTGTAATCATAGCTATAATAGTAAATTTAGATACTAAAGAAAGCTTCCATTTACTTTTCTTGACTCCATAATCTGTCTTACCTATTTAAACTGTCTTCCAAAGCTATTCGTTCTACTGATTTAAATATTTAGTCTCTTCCTTTAAGTTATGCACAGTTTTTATAAGTTTCTCTATAAGTGTAATTTATTCAATTTCCGCATTGACAAATTTTTCCCGCTTTTCATAAAATTTCTTTAGAAAATTTAGGAAGTTAGAAATAATTATCTTATTTTTATTTTTATATTCCAAAGATAAAAGTTTTTGCTCCATTTTATATTAATTAATAACCTGTTACTCAATTACTTAGCTAGTTGAATTACAGGCTATTAGCCATTAAGTTTAATTTAGACTGAGTTCGATTCCCCACTTGAGAAAAATTACAACTTGTATATCAGTTCTTAAGAATATAATGGTCAATAATATCTCTATGTCTATCTAGTTAATTTATGCAAAGAAAATTAATTTTTTTCTATAAAGTTAATCTTCTTTTATTAAGTTATTTAAAAATAATATACTATAACTAAAACTCTCATTCTTATATTAAATAAAATACTTGTATAAAATATTTAAATTATAAAGAAAATGGAATTTACTAGATTTAAGATGAAAAAAATAAAACTATATGCTAAGCTTTTACTATAACTGCAAGATAATTAATCATATAATAAAAGTTTTAAATAAAAATAGAAATTTAAAATTAATATTTTAATTCCTGTGGTTAGTTAAAATAATTGTTAGTTTAACTTAAAGAATATATATCGGATATTAAATTGAAAAATTAGATTAAATTTTTTATTTATATCAATTAAAAAAAATTAAAGTTCTAATATATTTTAATAGCTAATTTCTTTTTTATATTATATAACTTCTTAATGAGTAAAATAATTTAACATTTTATTTATAAAAAATAATAAAAACGATTTATTTATAAGAGTAGCTTTAATTATATTTTTTATTCTAATATAAATTAAAATATTAAATTATAGTGATTTATTTAATAATATCAAATGAAATTCTTGTACTAACTTAAATAAAAAATCTTAAGAGAGGAGAGTGTTATAAATAAAAATATCAATAATATCTATTTTTATGTAATTTTTATTAATTTATAAATTAAAAAATTTATTTTATATTTGAAAATAAATAAATACTATATTAAAAACCTGTTAAACAAATAAAATTTTAGATTTCTAGACAATATTTATTTCTTTTAAAGTTAATATAAAAATAAAATATCATTTTAGTTGCTCAATTTTTAGATCTGCATAATTTAATTGATAAATATTTTTTTTAAATAATCTATTATATAAATAAAAAATGAAAGTCGGTTACCGTTGGGAGAAATTTTAGATAACTAGTGTAGTGATAATGCATTAGAAGTAATTTCGCACTGGATTCCACCAGGATAAGGATAGGTAAGCTCGGAAGAGACATGCCTAACTTATCTGTGGTTCTAGATAGTGGTAAGAAGGCTTAGATGATGGACCACTTAATTTATTCAAATTTTATCTATTTCTTAGAACTTATTTTAGAAGACTGTTTTTATTACAAAAAAATTCGAAAATAAATTTAGAATAACAAGATTCCCCATTTTGAGATGCTTATGAAACTCACTTGTTGGTTATATTATGACAATATAGAAAATAAGAACACTTAAATTATCATTAATAGTTAATCAGTAACAATTTAATTAAAGGTGTCATCACATTAATTAATTAATTTATGTTATTTTTAATTTTTTAATTTCTACAATAAATATCTGTAAAAACCAAGTTTACAGTTTTGAAACTATTTAAGTATTTAAATTTAGAAAATTTTAATTAAAATATATATATGAAATAGATTAAAAATATATATTATTAATTTCAAAATTAAATAATCTATTTACTATGACCAATTTATTTTAATTTTAGTAATTAAGTATTTATAAAATACTCTCAATAAAATAATATAATAATTATTTTTATATTCTAATTAAAATTTGTGAAGATATAGCTTTTTATGTTAAATTTTCAGATAAGTTATAAAATTATTTTAGAAGGGATAAACAAATCATTTAGGATTAATTAAGTTTTATTTTTAGATAATGTAGTTAAATTTATTGTAATTATTATTTAGTGAATTTATATTATTATAGTTTTTAAAAATATGCTACATAACATTGCATAATTTATTATTGTGGTGTCACCTTTGTTTGTTTACCACATAACAGTTTATTTTTTTTAAATATTAGTTTATTCAAAATTGCTTGGATCTTAACTGTCATGAGTCTTAATGAGTTTAAGATTATTTTTCATTTTTTTTTTCCAATAGATTAAATCCAATTATTTTCTAAATAATTTATTAACTACTTTTTAGATATAAAAAACATTTTATTTACTTAAAGTATTTTTTCCTGTAAAGTAAACTTTCTTAATTATAGTAAACTCTGAATGATTATTTTCTAATTTTTTTTTTCTCTAAATTTGTTGCAATTTTGTATTTTATGCCCTGGAAGCTAAAAGTATCACCAAATCTCTATTTTTTGGTAGGAAAGGGAATTGTTTCAGGTTTTTTTTCTATTTCAATTGAATCTTTTAATATTTAGATTTTTTCTGGCTTACAGTTTCTAGTATTTTTAATTTTCTTTCGAACTACTATATCTAAAAAATTCTCCCTTAAATTTGCTATAAATAAATAAATTTGATTATAGAGCGCGTAGCACCTCGTTGGTGCGCAGCTCTTTAATAATAACGGATTCAGAGTTAGTTTTTATCATAATATTGAGTTTTCAGAATTTAAAATTTCCATAGAGTTTATTAAAACTTAAGTTTGTTAATAAAGATCACTAATAATCTTTAGTAATTTTAAATTTTCTATCTATGAATGAAAAGATAATTGATCTTATCCAACAAAGAATTATCAGGATTTTTTGAAGAATTATATTTTATTTATTTTTAATTAAACTATTTTATTTTAAAGTTTTTAAAAAATTAAATTTTTAAATTTCCAAAAGTATCATTTTTTACAATTCCTAATATTTTAGTTTTATTTCATTACTATTTTATCTTTAAATTATTTCAATTTCTATATTCTTGAGTTTTTATAATGCTTATTATTTTTTTTATTTTTTTATTATATTTAAAGTCTTTGAAATTAAAAATTTGCTTGCATTATTTTAAATTTAATTTTGAAGATATTAAAATTAAAAAAAATAATAAACAATAAATAGCAATAAAATGTTATCCTTAATCAATTATTTAGATATTTACCCTACTAGAATTAATTTTTCATATAGGGGATTAAAAGGATTCCTCACACCTATTGGATTATTTTTATCATTAAGCATCTATTTACTCTTTTGCTTGCTTTTATTAATATGGGATAAGATATGATGAATAAAAATAATCCAAATGTTTTAATTTTAGCAAAGAAACAGGAAAATCGTCCTTGACAATGAATTGGAATAAACAATTATACATTTGCCTTCTTTTTTTAAAATGCGAGTTAGAATATTATTGTTCCACCTTCCTATTTCTCTTTTGAAGTAGGCTATTAAACAGCTAATACTTAGAATATTTCATTTCTACCACTTTCAACAAAACAATGCAACAATAGCCTTTTTAAAGGTTTCGAAGATAAGTTTAATTAACCTATTCCAGGATATTATCATTCAACATGTTTCGATTAAAAAGCGTTTGAATTAGGAGGATTTTGATCTGAGTAGCAAATGAAGAGTGTTTATATCAAAATTAAAATGTGCTAAAATTTGTCAGATTCAGTAATTTAATGTGCTCCATTAAACGAAATAGAGAAATTAGTCTCTAATTAGCTATATTTAAGTATTTTTTTCGGATAAAATGATCGATATTTCAAATTTTGAAACTCCAATAAAAACCATTCTTAACACATACTATTGAACTCTAGATTTGTATTCCTTCAAATATACTAATATTTTTTTCAAGCCAGTTGAGATAGAAACTGATGACGGATTTTTGATGGAAAATTTAAATAGAATAACAGATGTTGTAATAGATAAAGATTAAATAGAGACCAATTCCAAGTAAAACTTACAAAGTCCATATATTTTTATGCTTAATATTTATTCATCTGATAGTATTCTTTAATACAAAAGAAGATATAAAAAGATATAAGATGTGATATCTCAAGTTGGTGGATTACTAAATATAATAATAATAGTATGCTAAATTCTCGTTTTGATATACTCAAAATTTTCTTTCACTTATAGTTTGGTTAATGATATTTTTGATGTTGAAGATTTCTAAGAAAACTTAGATTAAAAGCCTAATATTAGTTAGAGTACAATAAACTATTAAAGTAGTAAGCATTTGAATACTACTAATTACTAGGATCTCAAAATTCAAATTAATGAAAGAGAAGATTAGTTTGAAACTTGCGAAGTATTTAAAAATAAAGAGAAAGAGTTAAGGTAAATAAGGTTACTTCTATATCGCCTGAATTCGAAAATCAATGAAATAAAATATTATAAGAGGATGAAAAAAAAGACTAAAACTAAGAAACTTATGTTCATGGCAAAAAAGACAATTAAAGTGAAAATTTAATAAATGAATAAAAGATTCCCCAAATTTTATAAAAAAATAGCGAAATTAAAAGTATGAATGCCCCATTTTTTAGCACTCTTTTTTAAAAAAGAAAAGATTATCTTCAGAAAATTTAAAATTTCAAAATTAAGAATTATAAAGAAGAAAGCAAACAAAAATAATAAGAGGTATAAAATAGAGATTTGAAATAGAATGACATAGTTGATTAAAATCAATAACAATTAATAAATCTTAAGATGTCAAATGAATAAAAGAACTAATATTTGAAAACATAAATTTAAAATGAAGATCAGTTAAAAATTAACTTTTTGTAGTACTATTATTATAAATTTTTAAAGATCTTTAAAAGCTAGAAAAATTAAATTAAAAGCTAAAATATCATTTATAAGAAAATAACTCTTTTAGAAAAAGCTAATGAAGCAATTTAAGATTATTTATAAGCTGATTTTTTGGTAAAAAAGTTGATAGAACTAGAAAAGCTGAAAACTATTATTTTTAGCGAAGATTAGTTAACTGTTTTTAATTATATTTCTAAACCAAGAATTAAAGCAAGTAAAGAAGAATCATAAAGTAGCTTAGAATTTGCTTTAGCTCCTTCTATCAAATTTACGAAAAATACTTAGCTAGAAAAAATTTCGGTTTATAAAGAACTAGATAAGGTGCATGATTTTTGCAGTTAAATTCTTAACAAAAAATCAGTAGATCCATTAGATATGAAGCTTTTTAATTTAGTAGATAAAAAGATCATCAAGTTCGTGGAAGTAGAACAAAAATAATAATTTAGACTTACTTAAATCTAAAATTAAATTTTTATTTGGCATTAAAAAGTATCAGATAATAAATATAAGACAGTGAAGAAAATATAGAGCTTCTTAAAGATTTTATTAATCAATAATAAATTTGTTAATATTCTATAAATATTAAGATAGTCGATATTTGAATAAATTTATGGCTGAAATTATTCTTAATTAAAAGGATATTATTTTATTTAAAATATTTAAATAAAATTTTAAAAATATCAATAAATATTAACTAAGAAATCAAACATTTCTTAAATTTTGAATATACAGTTTTTATAAATTTTTTATATTACAATTAAAATACCATAGTTATATTAAAATTTAATGAAATAGTAATTTTTTAAATTAAAATAATTGACTTAAAGACATAATTAAATTAATGCTTATTAATTCTTTTAGATGTTCAAAATAAAAAAAATGTTAATATAAATTTAAATTTTATAATATGATTTTAATAGTTTATGCTTTTATCATTAAAGCATTATTAACATCTAAATAAAAAATATTCTTTTGTCCATTTAATTCTTCTGAATACTCTTTCATTTTTATCTATATTTGAAAAAAAATTTCCTAAAATATATTAAACTTTATTATACTTTACGCTATATAGAGAATTGAATAAAATAAATTCTTAGGATAATATTTATTCCTAATTTAAAACTTAAACAAAAATGAGTAGAAGAATATAATAAATTTCTGAAGATTATCTTAAAGAGGAAATTTTAAAATTTTATTTATTCATATTAATTTCATAAAGCTTTATATACTTAAATAATCTCATTTTTATCATCATATAAAACTTTTCTAATATTTGATAGTGTAGCTTTTTATCCATATCCCTAATTGTTGTTCAACTAGTATCCTTTTTACATAATTTTTAAATGCAAGTTGATTTAATTTATTGCTTCTGATTTGTGTTTAATAATTCTCAAAATAATTATTTCTCTAAATTGATTTTCCAGAATAAGATACATTAGAGTACTTAGCTTTTATTTATGGAAAATTTAATTTAATAAAGCTATTAGTCTAGTATATCTTATAACTGTATCTGCTTAGATTTTAGTTATCGCTTTTTTATATTATCCTTCCTGTTTAGGGATTCTTCTACTTACGATTTTTCATAATCACTTTATTGTTAAACGTCTTATTTTTATTAAATGAGTAAAACAATAAGAACATGAAATGAGAAATATCAGAATGACAATATTTAAAAATTATCGATTATAGTTACTCAAAATAAAGGTTAATAGACTCAAGTCTTCTGTAAAGTATTAGTAGCTAAATATTAAAGTTAAAAGCTTAGGGTAATCAAAATATATTTAAGATAAATTAGTAAAAATAAGCAATATAAACAAAATTAGGTTAGGAGAAAGCTAGAGTTTTGACAATTATTTTAAAATAATAAAAAATCATTTTAAATTAATTAAGCTAAAAAAAAGAAGCATCAAGAAAAATCAGGATTTATAATTTAGACATAAGTGAAATTATTTTAGACTCATATAATTGCGAAATTAATTTCTAACTTTTATAGTTAAAATAAAAAAATGATAACTTGCAAATCGATAAAAATCAAAAAGATATAAATATTTAAAGCTTAAAAAATCAAAAACAAAAATTGATTTATCATTTTTCTAGTGTTATGTTTATATTATAGTAGTTAATATTCAAGTAATTGATAGTAATAAATAATTATAATTTATTTTTTTTTAATCATTTGCTAAGTTTAAATATCTTAATCTTTTTTCATTCTCTCCACATCATAGAATAAAGTCCTGGCAATCCAAAATTTATTGAGACACCAAATAACATGCAAACGTAGAAAAATTTTTGCTTTAAAGACACAAGCTTAACTTTAGTCTCTTTAAATGGCGAGCAATTGGTTTTGCTCATAATTATTTTTATAATTGCAACTATTAAAATTTGAATTAACAAAATGAGTACTAGAATGAAATGCTCATCTTTAATTTCTGACATACTAACAATTGGATATCCCTTACAATCAACTAGAGTAGTCATACAGTAGTCATAATACTTAGTTGATATTAGCAAAAAGTAAATTAAAATTCTATATAGTTCCAGTTCAGTTTTTAAGCCATAATAAACATAAATAGCAGGGTTAATGTTCATCTTAATTGATTTACTTCTTGCATAAAAAGTTTTTTTATATAAAACAAAAACCTATTCAGTAGAAATGTTTTTGATATTAAATCCATTATCAAACTCTAAGTCATAGCAAATCAAAAAGCCTTAGAATTAATTCCATCTTGAGTAATTAGAGTATGCAATGTTCCTATATAAATATATTCTAATATAATAAAGAAAATTAAAATTATTGTAAGAGTATTACGTTCATATCGCTTAAAATATCTGTATCTAAGTAGTAAATTTCCAACAAACTTTATTAAAAATAAAAAGAAAGGAAAGAAAATATTTAAAAATCAAGTTTTGCTTTATCTTGTCCGTGTCAAGTCTCTATATAATCTTAGAAAAATCAGTAACTTAAAAATAATTTAATTTTAAATAATAATAACAAATTTATACTCTATATATCTAAATCACATTGATATATAGTGCTAAATTAAACCATTTGCAAAAGGATAGGTACTTAATTTTTAGGGATTGGCACTAATTAAATCAAAATTTGTTAAAGTCTTAAAACTTAAAAAAATGTATAGAAGAAAATGCTTTTAATCAGTTTTCAAATTTGTTGCATATAAAAATGAAAGAAATAAGTTAATTAAAATATTGGTTTCTTCAATTATATTCATGAAAAAATGATATAAGAGAACTTAGTTGAAATTTGGACAAGTTTACAATAATTTATTACTAAACGAATTGTATCTAATTCTAAAAAACAAATATTACGAACGAAAATTGATAGCAGTATAAGCTTCAAAAACAATATAATATACTATTTTCCTTTTGAATTAAGAAATATCTTCAACAAATCTTAATGATCTAGATAAATTTAATAAAAAAGATGAAAGGTAAAATAAGCAATCAATGAATGTGTTAATTAACTCAAGTAGAAACTTCATTAATAATTATTATATTTAGTCATTTAGAATTAGAATAATCTTTATAACTTATTAGTGTTCTTTATCTAAAAGTACATAATGAACAAAAATTAAATGTCTACTCAAATAATTTTGAAATAATATTTTCATTTTGACAACTTTTAATTAAATTAAAAATTCTTTAATCACTTTAGATACAAAGTTAGTTAATAAGAATCTATTCCATTTAATTATAGATACTCAAACTAAGCTTTTTAAAATTACTTATTATATAATAACCTTAAATTTTAAATTGTGATTCGAGATCTACTAAAGAGGTTTAGCTTTTTTTATATTAAAACTGGTAGATTACTTTTTTTTAATTTCATTCTTATTAATTATTTTTATCCAAGCTTTAATGATGACTACAGGTTTGAAGAGGATATTTGTTTATTTAAAAGTGTAAATATTGAGTAATCATTAGTATGCATTGAGTTTGACTTGAATTGGTTTATTATAATTCTAAATATCTATAACTTTATCAATGAAATATGCAAAAAAATATAATAACTCTGAAATAAACTTTTCAGTCTCTCCTAATGAAGCGCATGTAATATTTTAATCTGAAGAATTTTAACACATCTGCATTTTTATTTAAATGCCACTCATCTATATTTCATTATTATAACTTCCTAGTTCAAAGGACTCAAGATCATGCATGAGTTTAATAAAGTTAAATAGAAAAATTATAGAATTATTCATCTAAACCTTTAAAAATTTTATGTCGCATTTCCTTGTACAAAAGTCGATTATTCTCTTACTATGCATACTAAGCTTCAAAGGTGAAATAATAAACGCAAGTTGAATATTTTTATTTTTGCATGCTAAGGAAATTGAAAAGCTGCTATTATTTATTCCAATGAACTGTCAAATTCTACTTTCTTATTTTATTATCTATGAAAAGTTAATAGGATTTTGTTTCAGTATCACATCTTATCTCATATTTATAAAACCAAGTAAAAAAATAAAAAATTACATAAGGATAAGAATGCTCCAAATGTATTCCAAAATCCTTTCGCCCTATAGCATAATAAATTAATTAAGTGGGATATATACCTAAAAAGCTAATAAGTTGAAATTACATTTTATGTATAAATTTTAAAGTAAAATCCTTGTTTAAAACAGCAGAATGAAAAATAAATTTCATTTCATTTTAGAAAATTCATTTTGCAACTAAGCTCTATAAATTTGCTCTTATCTACCGAAAATTTAGTGACTTCAAGTATTTAATAAATATTGTTTATATTTTTCTTAGGTTATAATTAAGAACTTATTTCTAATTATAGTCCACTTTTTATATATCAATTTTTTATTTTATATTTATTAAGCTAATTTTTTGAATTTTCTTTCGATTTAAGCGAAGAAAATTTATTAATATAAATCCATCGAGTGAGATTAAAAATAAAATTTTTCATTTTAGGTATGTAATAAAAAAATAAAAAATAGAGTTATCGTCTCGAGCAAAAATTACGAGCAAATTAATTAAAAATTTTATGATTTATAAGCTTTATTACAATTGAACATTAAGATATAAAATAATTAGAAAAAAATTCACTTGAAGGAAATCTAAATCATAAAGAATTTTTTGTTTCAATCTTCAATTTTAGTTTTTCGGGAAGAATCTCATAGAAAGCAGGGTTTTTTCAAGATAAACATAAAAAAATAGCTGCTATTGTAAAAATTGTTCTCTTCAAAGTTAATTATAATAATAGATTATAGTAGTTCTCTTTTATTTAACACATTCTTAATTTGCTTGACCTTCAATCCTGCTTGCTTCTTTTGTTTTCCTTTGTTCCTGCTTGTGTCTTCTTGGTCTTGTCGTCATTTTTCAATTTTCATAAAATAAATCTTATAATTAGGCTATGATCTACGCCTATTTCTTCCTTCAGTACTTTATATATTAGGATAATTTTTACTTAGTATAGTCCATTTACTCTAGCAAACACTAATGTAACAGATATTAACTGAAGTTAGTATATTTTTCGATTTTTCCATACCTCTACTTCACAAGTATAGAGCCTTTCGTACTTAATATCTGTATGAATCTCTTTAAAAAAAGTTTATAAAATAAATACTGTCAATTTTGCATAAAGAGGTCTCTGAATTATTAAGAACTCAATAAATAAATTTTGAAAAGCTATTTAAAAAAGCATTGAACTTACAATAAGAGATAAAGAAACTATAGAAACAAATCGAGAAGCAAATGAAAAAGTTTATAAACATGAAGAAATGTTTTGTTAAAATTTTATTAAATATAAATAAACCAAATAGAAGAAAGTAGAAATTAAAGCAGATCATAATACTTAAAATTCATTACTGCTAAAGCTAAAATAGAGTTTTTTAAGAACACAACGGAAAGAAAAGAATGCAACAACAAGGAAACTAAAAGGGAATGAAAACTGCATAGATAATCTTTAAGCAATAATGTTAATATAAAAAATTTCAAAATTTTAGTATTTATTTTAAAATAAACATTAAAAAAAATTTTGATTTAGAACTTAAATATTAATTTTAGAAGGGCTTTAAACGATAGACACATAATATAAAAAGAAACATTATGAATTTGTAAAATTGTAGAAACCTACAATCACATATACGACTGTTTCTACTATTAATATGAAATTAAAACATTTAATTAAAATTTAGAAATATTTCCTTATAATATCAAAATGATTAATTTTATTTTCTTAGTATAAACAATAAAAATTTTAAAATTACTAGAATATAATTAGATCTTTATAAATAAATAAATAAATAAATAAGTATGAAAAAAGCATAAATAAATAAGGATGAATTAGATAGAATAATAAAGAATTACTGAAGTTGTATAAAATTTGGGAATAATTTATTTAGAAAATTTTAAGGAAAAAGTAAATTTGAAAAAATCTTTAAGAAGTTTAAATATAAGAGAGATTTAAAAATACTCAGAAAATGCAAAACGGAACGATGAGTGATGATTAATTAACATTTCAAGGCTCTTAAACAAACATATTATTTAATTTAATAATGAAAAAATGTCTTAAAATTAAAATTACAAGATCAAGATCAAAATCAAAATCAAAAAATTTTTAGAAAATGTTAAAAAAAGAAAAATATTATCATTTTTATTCATAAATAAATAAATTAGCATGATACTACCTTTGTTGGGTTAACCACAAAAAATAAAAAAACCATATTTAATTATTAATAATTGCGTAGAAATGTTTCTAGTTTCATCTGGTCTCTTTGATTATTTTCTTCTTTTTCTCTCCGTTTTTATAATAAAAATTGATTGCCTTCACTCTTTAAATTCTTGTATATTTTCCATATGCTGGAGTTATAGAACATTCCACTATTTGTGACAAGTGACCCAATTAGGTTAAATTCTTATAAATAATAGGTATTTGAATCTCAGTCATGTCTTTGTTGTTTTCTAATTCCTGATCAGACTAGAGATATGTAAAATCAGTATAACTCCGAGATTTGGATTTCGGTTCCCTCTAGTCGACTTCTCGTGCCGATTTAGAGAACCCTCAAAAAAGTAAGGTTTATCATAATGGGCTCATTCTTACTTGTTTGTGGTGGCATCTATTGCAAGAGTACTTGCAGTACAGACATGACTGCACCGGATTGCCTGCTCGGTCGATTAGGAACCAAAATCAATTTTATAAATGAATATATAATATATTAATACAAAAAATCAGAAAAATCAGATCAAAAAAACAAGTATTAATAAAAAGAAAAAAAAGATATAAATTTGAAAGGAAGTTAAGGATAGCAAAATAAGTTAAATTGCTATAAATTAAAATAAGTTAATTAAATAAAAACATAGCAACATTGAAAAAGAAATAGATAATTAGAAACAAGTTCTTATCTGATCGCATTTATAAAATAATTAAAAATTTTAATTTGAACTTACAGAAAAAATAATAAAATCCGGAAATGAAGTTTTCAGATTCTTAATTAATAATTTAATTGTAGATATAATTTAAAAGCAGAAACTTAAAGGTAAAAATGACAGAATATTCTTACTAGAATTTTTCATAAAAAAAATGTGTGAGAAGATAGTGATAAAGAAGATATGAAATTTTATTACTTATTTGAGTAAATCAAACTGAAATTAATTTTTTTAAGAGAAAAATTAAAATCTTCGGTTACTTGTGGAAAATAAAAAAAATAAGTTAAAAAATTTAAATAAATTAATTTAAATTTTATTTCCAGACTCATCACATAATTAGCCTTCTTTTACATTACTTGATTGATTGTCTAATTATTTTATGTTTGATTAATATTTAAATTTGATATTTTAATTTCCATTGAATCATACATGGTTTAAATCAAAAAAAATTGTTCATAATTTCCATAATTGATGTTTCAAACTTTTTATATTTTTTCTTCTGCTTTTTTAATTTCTTAGGTTAATAGATTTGTAGAAGCTTTAATAAAATAATAAAATTTATAAGTTTATTCTATTATATTAAAATTAAATCTAGACCAAATCTAAAAAAAATTGAAATAGCAAAATTATAAACAAAATTTAATTTCTTCAAAAACTCCTAGTTGTTCAAATTTTATTTATATTTAAAACTAGAGAATTATTAACAAATAATTACAATAATAAAATTACAAAAAATGATAACTAGATATTGCTTGAACTTTGTTTAAAAAGAATTATATATTTTTAGAATAAATATTTTAATTCCTGTATTATAAAACATAATAAGATTATTAATAAATCAACTTTTAATTTTTTTTATTTGTCAAATTTATGTTATGATTTAAAAGTTTTTTAATTGGTTAAATGTAAACGAATAAAAAAATGGTTGAAGGTTTCAAGTCAGGCTTCTATACCACCTCTTCCTAAGCTAAAAAGGAAGGGAGGAAGCAAGAAAACAAGTCTTAATAATCTTAACAATCTTCTCTATCACAACCTTATCCAACACTGAACTAACAACTTGGAATCTAACAAAACGAACGAAACCCAACCTTGAAGAATATACACACGGAAACTCCAACCTCAAGCGAGAAACCGAGGAAACAGATGAAGTCTGTTCTCCACCAGGAGGTATCAGAGTTGAATCCTTCTGGCCAGATGAGTATGTAGTAGCTCATCAAAGTGGTACTGAACCTCCAGGAAGAGGTCAAGAGATTGAAGAAGGACAACGATATGCTGATGGCAAAGCTAGACTTAGCAGAAGGAATTGAGTCAAGACTTATGACCTAGGAAAGAGATCTTAACGCCTTTTGGAATATCTCACAAAGTCAGACTAACGAATCCTAAAATTAGCTTTAGAAACAGACTGAACTGGATAAAAGACTCGGAAAAGTAGAAGAGAAATTGTAAACTTTTAAGAAAGAGTAAAGCGAAACTTGAGCTAACCAAATGGAAATCGAAGCCTAGAAAGAGCAAACAAATCAAGGAAAATAATTCAAAATAAAAAAGAAATGTTTCTGCTGTGGAAGCGTATGACATTTTTATCGGAAGTGTTAGAAATTCTAATAGAAATAAAGAAACTATTGGATAAATAAACAACAAAAGAAGAAAAAAGAAGAAGCAAGAATGAAAAGAATGTATTGCAACCCGGATGGTTCAATATACAATATTAAGATGGAACCAAGGCAAGCAAAAGGAGGGAAAACCTGGAGAAACCCGAATTCAAAATCTCGCTAAAATTGTACGTCCCAAACATTTATATTTAACGGCAGGGAGTATGAACTGCTGTATTCCTGACGTGGTTGGAAATCCCTAAAACGGAAAACTTAAAATTAATATTATTATTAATTGGTTAAATGTAAAATTTATTAATAATTTGCTTAATAAAAAAATTATATTTATCTTAGTATAAAAAAATGAAGATCAACTGGGAATTGATTGCGGACTCCGGTAGTTCGCAATCGAGCAAGCGAAGGTGCGTAGTTAATACTGAACACAATCACTGTTTGGAAACTTTCATCTTTGAGAGTGAAATCATTCCATTCTGATCACTATTCAAGTAAAAGACATCATGCAAACCTGTAAGTTAAGCAGACCTTGAAGTTCAGTATAACTGGCCTAAAACAAGCGAGGAAAGGTAATTATTAAATAGGTGATATCGTTGAGAGAAGCAAAAAATTGAACCATTATTTTGAATTAATTAAGCAGAAAGGTGAACATAATTGAATTGAATTAATTTATAACTTTTTTATATTCGAAATTAAATAACTATATATATGTTCAAATAAGTTTTAAAATAGCTATTATAAAATCTTTTTAATTTTGACCAAAATACTTTATATTTAAATATGATTTTATCCAATTA
The DNA here is from genome assembly GCA_946699065.1 of Loxodes magnus. NCBI lineage: Eukaryota > Ciliophora > Karyorelictea > Loxodida > Loxodidae > Loxodes > Loxodes magnus. Next base: position 87,630 of record CAMPDV010000260.1, read on the forward strand.
TATTAATTTAAAAAGCATTATTTAGTTAATAATCATCTTAATTTTTATTAATATGAGAAAGTAATTTAACTTATAAGTAAATTAATTAATTTGCTATATAAGGTTGTATAATTTTATTTTATAAGTAAGAAGGTATTAGAGTATAATTAGTAGGAATTATAAATCTCTGCAAGAAAATTTTAAGAGTATGATTTTTAAAAAATGTGAAAATATAAATAATCCTATTTTAAGAATTTTTACTAGTTAATAGTTAAGGGAAAATACAGATATAATAGTAATATATTTTAAGATGAGAGTGCAATAATCAACTATTATAAATATAGTATAAGTTCTATAAACTGCTATAAAAACAAATTTAGCATATCAAAACTAAATAGCTACTTTGAAAAAAGTAAATTATTTCATATAAATTTAAAATAAAAATTTAGATCAAACTTAAATTTATGATCAAATAAGTTAATATATTGAATTATAATAGATGCAAAATAAAATCTAAGATATATTACTTTTCTTAAAAATACAATATCGGAAAAATAATAATTACTCGAATAGAATTATTTGCATAATAAAAATGAAAAAAGAAAAATGGAAAAAAATAAAAAAATAAAACAAAATTGTGAACAATTCGATAATTAAGGTAATCAAAACTAAAATTTTGAATTTCTCGAAAGTAAAAAATTATCAAAAATATATTTATAAATAAAATTACTCAAAATAAAAAAATATTTAAATTAAAATATACAAATTTAGGCTAATTAATATATAAAGAAAAAAACTGCCAATAATTTATAAGCATAAAAGATTAAAAAAAGAAAAAATTTAAAATTAAAACACTAATTAAATATATTTTAAATCATAATTACTATTTCAACCTTTAAATTTATTATTTGATTACTAACTAAACAAATTTATAAAATAAAAATCATTAGATAAATTCAGATTATTGAAAAAATAAAAGTACATATCATGACTAATCAATAAAATGATTAAATAGGCTTTGAAAGATTGAAATAGCAAGAAGATTGAGAAAACGTGAGAATACTATTCTTTCAAAATATAAAAGAAATTGAAGATAAAGAAATTTTGATATTGCAATTCTTTCCAAAATCAAATAAAGCACTGTTCTGGATAAAAACGCATATAAGACTATCGAACTAAGAACATGAAGAGAGAAAATTTATTTTTATTTAGCATATAGTAAATTATTAAAAGTTATACTGAAAATTTTAGTATTTTGCTTTTTAATTTTTTCTAAATTAAATTTTAGCCTTTTAAAGAAATTTATATTTAAATTAATCATTAATATAGCTTGCTCTTCTGTTTAAGAGTAAAATTTTTTTTTTGTATAATCAATTCTTCTCCTAACTTCTCCCTGTCTTGCATTTAATCTCAAATCTTACTCTGTTCTCCAGATTTTTCAAGTTCATGAGATTTAATATTCACTATTCCTTTCTTTCAATTCCTAGAAGTTAATATTTCGTCAGATGTTATTTCTTATTTTTTTTATTTCTCAGACATTTCCATCATAAGTGTCACATACTGCTACAAATATAGCTTTTTTCTTGGTCAATGAAGGGCTATTTCTTATCTTTTTATTTCCAAAGGGATTCCTTATGAAGTCTTCTAAAAATTATATTAGATTTAGTAGAGTCTTTATTTTAATTTTACTCAATTTTTCCCATCTTGCTCTTTAATTATTAATATATCATTTTCTTATACTGTCATTTGTTCTTAGACTCTGGTTTTAGCTCATCAGTCAATCTTATGGTCCTCATCATCATCTTCATGATTTATAAGGTCTTTTTTATTTCGAATATTTCTTCTTTCTGTGATTTAAGTCCACTTCAAGTTTTTTTACTTTTTGATATGAGTATAAATTAACTTTTTCATCTATTTGTTTTATTTCAATATTATTTAAACAAAATGTATCAGGTTCTATATTGAATGTCAAACTTTACCTTCTTCATTTATTTTTTATTTCTTTATTACAACCTTTAATGATTTAGTAGAGAGTTCTTCTTTCTTCATCTTTCAAAGGAGAAGTTGAAAGTTGTATTAACTTTTATGTTTTTAATTTTTTTAAGTCTTTTTTGCTTATCTGAAGAAGGTTGAACTTGCTAAAGTTAAGATATGTTAAGAGAAAATGTTTCTAGTTTTCTCATTTTTCTAAGGAGGTCGTTAAAACCCTTTCTTGAAACTAGCCATTTTATTTTTATATACCAACCATTTAATAAAATCAAATATATATTTATTTATGTTTTGAATCGAAATTATTATAAAATAAAATTTCCCTCTCAATATTTTAAATTTTAACAACCAAAAAAAAATTAAGAGATATCAAGAAATCTATTTACAATAGAAGACTAGAAAATGGATATAAAAGAGCTAGAAAAATAAATTAAGAAAACTAAATAAATTATTATTTAACTGCGATTTGGGAATTTATACTCATAAAAAAGAAAACTTTATTTTAAGCTCTCTTATTAATATAAAAATAGTTGGGCTATTGAATAAATTTTAAAAGAAGGTTTATTTAAGAAAATTTAAAGAAAAGTAAAATTTTATTTTAAAATTAGCTTTTTTAATTATATTTTATTCATATAGATTGAGCAAAAATTTAAATTTAAATAAAAGTAAAAAAAAATGTGAGAAAAAGATTTTACTAGTTAAATTATATTTAAAAAAGATAGCTAATTCTTTTGTTTTCATTTTTTTTAATAATTATAAAGGAAGTATTTAAATAAAAAAATATTTTTTAACTTTATAAATTAAGAAAAATTGCAAACTTAGCTACTTTTTTTAATCGTTACTTTATTAGTTTTTAAAAATTTAAAAATATGAAATAATCAAATTGTATCAGAAATAATGAAATAGTGCTTAAAAAATTAAAATAATTAAAAATTAATTTTAAAATGCAAGCATGCATTAAATATTTCGATATTTATCCAACTTTAATAAACTTAACTTATAAGGGATCAAAGGGATTCCACACATAATTGGGTTTCCTCTTATCAATGTGCACCTATATAATTTTTCTCCTTGCGTTTATAAATATGGGACGAGATATGATATGAAAAACTAATCCAAATACTTTAACTTAAACTATTAAATAAAAAAATCGACCTTGGCAATACATTGGTATAAATAATTATACCTTTTCTTTCGTATTTTCAAATGATACTCATAATATTCAATTTCCTTCTTCTTATTTCACATTCGAAGTAGGATATACGTTAATAGAATCGCAAAAAATATAATATCAAACAATCCCAACAAAAAATTGCAATGAAAGTTTTTTCAAAGGCTTCAAAGAAAAATTTTTAGATTCTTTTAATTAACTTAATATTACTACTTGTTTTGATCTAAAAGTGTTTGAATTAGGAGGTTATTGAACTGAAACAAAAATGAAAAACATATATATAAAAGTTAAAATGTGCTAAAATTCATCAGATTCAGAAATACAATGTGCTCCCTTAACTGAAATAGAGAATTTATTTTCTAATTAGTTATATTTCAGTATTTACTTTTCTGACAAAGCAATTGATATCGAAAATTTCGAAAATCCAGTTGTAAGTATACTGAATACTTATTATTGGATACTTGATTTATACTCGTACAAATATACCAATATTTTTTTCAAACCTGTTGAGATAGAAACTGATGATGGATTTTTGATGGAGAACATACATACAACTAAAGATGTTATAATCGATAAAGATTAAATAGAATCTATTTCTAACCAAAATTTGCAAAATCCTTATATATTTATGCTCAACATTTACTCATCTGATAATACTCTTCAGTACAAAAGAAAGTACAAAAAAATATAAGATGTGATATCTCAAATAGGTGGAGTTCTGAATATAATAATAATAGTATGCTGAATTCTAGTTTAAATATACTCTAAATATTCTCTGGCATATAAATTAGTAAATGATATTTTTGATGTTGAAGATTTATAAGAAAACTTAAATAAATAATCTAATTTTTTTGAGAACGAAGTAGATGTGAAAAACTAGAAATATTTGAATACTACTAACGAAAAGGAGTTGAAATTTAATATAACGTAATTAGAAAATTAGATTTAAGAAAATTAAAAAGAATAAAATAAAAGAAAAAAACTTAAAAAAAATAAAAAATCTTCTATAATTCCACTGACATAATAAAGTTAAAATCATATTTTATAAGAAGATGAAATTAAAAAGTAAACTTAAGAAATAAACATTTGTGATTAGATAAAAAAATAGCAAAAAGTAATTGAGAACAAAAATATATAAATGGAATCTTTAAAAAATTCAAATAAGAAATTTCCAGTTTTTATTTAAGAAAAAGATTAGGAAACTTCTTAAACAAAATAAAAATTCACTAAAAGTTCCTAAGATATGGGAAAGAACCAGAATACTTAAGTTCAATTAACGAAGGGGCTTTCTTTTTGAAAATAAGATAATCTTTAAAAAATTTGAAAATAAAAAATTAATAACATTATTTAAGAAAATAAACGGAAATCAAAGGAAGGAATAAATAATGAAAATATTTAAGTTTAATAAAAATCAAAAAGTACAATAAGTCTAAGCATGTCAAAAGAATAAAAAAACTAATATTTAAATGCTAAAATAAAAAATGAAGATCATTTAAAGATTGGCTTTCTCAAGTATTATTACTTCAAATTTTTAAAGATATTTAAAAAATAGAAAAAATAAGTTTAGAAATAAAGTGTTAATTACATGAAATTCTAAATTTTAGAAAAAGCTGATGAAACCATTCATGACTATTTAGAAGCTAACTTTCTAATTAAAAAAATGATAGAACTTGAAAAGTTAAAAACTATTATTTTTAGTGAAGATTAGTTAACAGTTTTCAATTATATTTCTAAACCTAAAATTAAAGAAAATGAATCAAAATCATAAAGTAATTTAGAATTTGCTTTAGCTCCTTTTTTAAAATATAGAAAAAATACTTAGTTAGAAAGTATTCCAGTAGATAAAGAGTTGGACAAGGTATTAGAATTTTGTAGCTAAGTTCTCAATAATGAAATAGTTGATCCAATTGATTTGAAATTATTTAACTTGATAGACAAAAAAATTGTCTAGTATGTTGAAGTAGAAAAAAAGGAGGAATTACATAAAGATTGAAAATGTATATTAAATAAAAATAAAAATAGTTAAATGCTTAATATGGATATGTATATAGTTTCATTTACTATTTCTAAATTGATATAATAAGACATCTTATAGTTAGTTCTAATTTTATTTTTTCTTGCTATAAATTATACATAAATTCACAAGTTACAGCTATGATTTTTAAACTTAAAGAAAAAGTTGAGAAATTTTTTAAATATTTAAGTCTAAAATAATTTATTAAAAAGTGATTTTAGCTTCTTTTATTTAAATGTTTTCTTAATTTACATAATTATAATTATTTCTTAAAAAAATAATAAAATGAGACTTGCCGAAAATTGATGCCATTAAAAAAGGAAAAGAAGACCAGAAAGAGTAATAACAATCCACTTCTCACATCCGCTCCTCCGAGATGGACAGTCAAGTGCTAACTTCTTTATACTACCTAAACAGAAATATTTCCTGATAATAAAAAAATAACGGAAGATTAGGCCAATGTAAGAAAATTGGTGATAAACAATGAATGGAGTGATCTAACTAAAGAATAAGTCCTTGGAATGGATTATAAGCAAATTTCAAAAATGATCTTTTGATTTCATATAAATGTCATAGAACTAGAAAAAGAATTGGATAAACTATAACATGAAATCGAACTTCACACTACAGACTAAAATTCACATTCTACCTATACTAATTCTAAGGAATAATACGAAGTTAAGATGAAAGAACTAGACTGATATATATGGGTAATTAATAGCAAAGCAAAAAAGAAATTATGAAGCAAGAAAAATAAGCAAAGACTAAGGAAATAGAATGAAGGAAATATAAATAATCTTAATAAAATTGAATAACAATAAATTATCAACTAAGTAATCCCAATGGAAATAAAAAGAGGTAAACAACAGTAAAGATTTTCAAGTAGAAAATCTACATCAGTAGTAGTAGTAATGACATCTCTGAAGAAATAGAAGTAAAATAATATGATTGACATGAAGATTAGAAAAAACCTTACTACCTTTTACTAACAAGGGATGGAAGACTATAGAAGAAATAAACAGTATCCATAAACGTTGAATAAACCTAGAATTGAACTGATTTTAAACTAAGGGATCTGGGGAACTGATCGGTACTCAGAGGAGAGAACTTTTTAAAGAAATTTTTGCCCATAAAACCTTTTAATCTAATTTTAATTCCTAAAAAAAGATTAACTATTTGCAAAATTTGATAAATTTATTTATTTTTATTTTTTAATTAGATTTAATAACTTTTTTATAAACTTTGTGAATTTTATATTCTAATTTAATTCTTATGTAGATATAGTTATTATTCTTACAGATATTTAACATTTTTTAAAATTAAATTATTTAAATAGGCTTACAAAGTAAAATTTTATTTTAATTATTATATTATTTTTGAGGCTTGTATATTTTCTGTTTTATTTGTCTTAAATTTTAATTTATTTTATAACAATAATATTAATAATTAATTATATTGTCTCTGTATTATTGGCTAACCACTTTTAAGTTTAACTGTACTTATTTTTATAGAACTCTTGCTGCTTTCAACAAAGTTGATCGTGGATTTCTTGCTCTTGCTCTTCCTTTTCTATTTTTCAATCTTCTTCCTCTTGTAGTATGATATGCCCTTATTTTTTCCTATTATCTACTTCATTTTAATATTGTATATTTCTATTATTGTTTAATGTATTTCTAAAGCTTAGTATATTTTTCTTCTATAAATTTGTCCTTATTGCGTGCATTATAGCTAATTCACTTTATTCCAAGTTTTATTTCTTATATCTTTTTTTTCATAAATTACTAAGTTATCTGACAAAGTGTTATTTTCTCTTGGAAAGCCAACATCTAGGTATCATTCTCTGCTCATTAATTGGTATTTATTCCTTTTCGATGTCAATAATATCTCCATTGGACTAATTTTTTAAATCCCTTGATTACGTTTGTGTTGTAATCTTGTTAAACTTCTCTTTTTCTTATAACGATCTCATACTCACATCCGTATATTCAGCTTTATTGCTAATTTCCTTTTTTAATTAATTACTGTCTTATGTAATCTCCGCAGCATCTGACAGCAGAGTTTTAATTTTTCGTTTAGTCATTGACTTAATTTTATAGATTTTTATTTTCTATGTATAATTTTTTCAATTCCTTTTATCTGTTAGGATTAAAGGCTTTCTTTATAACTTCTTTATTTGAGATAGAAATCATTATATATATAGTATGATTATATTCTTAACTTTTTTCTAATTTTAAAATAAAAGAATTTGGTATTAAATATTTAATTTAAAATAGAATTTATTCTTTTTTTTCTATAATAGTAAGATATTCACTTTTTAAAATTTTTATTTTACTCTATTTGAAAACCAGAAAAGAGTGTGTTCTTTCTTAAAAAATAATAATAAATAAATAAAAATGATTATAGAGCGCGTAGCACCTCATTGCCACGCAGCTCTTTCAATATTAATATTTAATATTAAGAAAATGTTCTCTTGTTTCTTGTTAAAATTCTAGAGAATCGATGAGTTATGTCAATTTCTCCAAATGAAGAATATTCTTATTAAAAATTATTCTAAAATCTTGAGTCAAATGCTTCAGTCTTCTTGAATAAGATCCAAATAAGAGATAGTTATTAAGTTGGTAATTAAGAAGGCTCGTTAGTCAAACTTTCATACTGCTAGAGAGAACCCTGGGGTAAGGTATGTCTCAACGGAGCTTATCCACCCTTCCCCGTGATGGCATCTAGTGCGAGATTACTCGCAATGCAGTATACATTGTACCAGATTACCTACAAGTTTGGCTGACGCGGCCGACATCCATTTTATATTATAATAAATAATGTATTTCTAATTATATTAATTAGATATAGTTAAGCTTTAAAATATCTCTAAATAAACCAAAATTGAGAAAAATAATATTTTAGCGATGATATTTTGTTAATTTTGCTAGAAAAAGCAAATTAAAAAAAATTAAAAAATTAGCCAATTTAAACAGATTCAAATAAATTTAAATTTATTATTAGACCTATAATAATAATCAAGATTAAAGAAAATTAAAATTAAAACTTAAAGTCAGGATATATAAAAAATAAAATGAAATTAATATAAATGAAACAAAAATAGAAAAAATAATTCATATAAATAGAAAAAATTGTAGAGGAAGTAGATAATGATATTGACAACTCTATTCTTTTTCGATTTATTTATTTCTAACTTATAAAAGTCAGAAATATCTCTTAAAAGAGAAAAAGTGCTTAAATAGTATTTTTTTTATTTTTAATTTAAAAAAAAGTTAAAGTTAAAAAGCTTTGTTAAAGCCTTAGTAGTCGGCCATCTGGCCTATTCTATCAGCTTGTCTCCATTAGTTTGTCTTGAATTTCTACTAGGCTTAGTTAGGCGGTGTAGCACTTCATTAGCGCACCATCCTTTAATATTCTGAATAGTTTTCATCTTGCAAGTAGCTTTCCTAATTATTTCTCCAAGGATTAAGATTTGAATTAAAGAATTTTTTTCTATAAATTTTTCCGCTTTATGTTGGATATATATTAAATAGTTTTCTAAAAATATCTTATTTATTCTTTCTTTAAATTTCGCTTAGTTAGTAGCAGTATTTTCATTGGTGTTATTTATTGCACACGCAGCATTTTATTCTTCTTTTAAACTATTATTCCTGTAACACTTATTTAATTTAAATTTACTACTTATTTTAAATAAACGTTTACTGTTTATTTTAATTTGAGGCTTCATTTTCTATTTCCATAGGATCTGATTAATTCTGTTAAATCGAAAATGCGTAACCTGAATTTATTATTAAATTTAAAGAATTCTTTTTTCCAGTTTGTCTTCTATTTCTTATGATTATTAATATTGTTTCTCAAGTAAAGATGTTATTAGTTTTTCTAATTTTTCTACTTTATCAGTGAGGTATCTATTTTTAAACATAAACTCTTTTAATGACTTAGATAATATTTCTATTTGAGTTTGTGTCGGAAGTTTTTTAGTTCTGGATTTCCAAGTGGTTAATGTTCGTCATATCAATCATATTTCTCACTTTCACTCATTGTAATTATTTCGTTTTTTTTATTTTTTAGAGAATTTTCCTGTTTAAATGTTTTGTTCAAAGTTCTGTTATTTCTTAGAAGCAATTTTATATATATTATAAATAAATAAATAAATTTGATTATAGAGCGCGTAGCACCTCGTTGGTGCGCAGCTCTTTATAATAATCTTAATTTTAAATAAGCGTGAGAAAATAATTTTGACAAATAAAATTTTTATGTAGATATATGTAAATTTTACAATGTTAAAATTAAACGGAGAAATAAAATAAAATAAATATGAATTAGAATAATTAAGTTTAAATTGTATTTATTCAAAAATATTTTCATTTTTTCTATACTATTAAAATTTAAAAATTTAAAAATTTAAAAAAATCAAATTTAAAATTCGTAAAAGTTATTTCTTAATTTCCTAAAAAGAATAAAATTAAAAAAAATTAAGTTAAAGTAATAAAAATTATTATTTTTCAAAATTATAAGAATCTGATTAAATATATTTAATTTTTAATTCGCAAAGTTTCTTATTTAATTAAAATAATTAGCAATTAAATTTTTTCTAATATATCAAATAAATCCAAAAATTATAGAACTTAAAAATATTAATTTCTTTATTTAAATTTTAAAATAAATTTAAACTTTAATTGAGTATTTATGATTAATTTATTTTTACGATATTATCATATTTTATTATTGTTTATGATAAAAATTTTTAATTCTTTTGAGGGATTTTCAACTGTCTTTCAATGAAGCAATAGTTGCTGGGGAAATAAAAAAATTATGAAAATTTTGAAACTTCAATTTTTTTGAGCTCTTGAACCCACGTAATTTGCCTTCTTGTTTTCACCCTGTATTCCTTATAGTAAAAATCTCTTTCTATATTATTTCTCTTCGCTATGATATAATTTTATCTTCTGTATTCATATTTTGTGATTCTTGCAATTTTATAAAAGGTATTAGAAGAATATGCAATAACAGAACTGTTATCTTGGCTTGATAAATCCCGCCCCATTTTCTTTTTTCTCTTCTATTTTCAATTAAACTTTTATGGTTTATTTTTTGCTTCTTTTGAGCTATTGGATCGTCTTAAATATTCTTTTTATTGATTGATTTACTCAATCAATTTGATTAACAACGATTTTGGTCCTTCTGAACATTGAAGAGCGCATCCATCTGACATTTGTAGGATTTGATTCTTAATTCTCCTCGCTAATTTTCTCTTTTATCTTTTCTATGAGCTGTAATTCATATTTTTAAATTTTTAACCTCTTTCTGGAGACTGATGAACAAAGAACTGACAGATGTTGATTTGTTTAGTTCAAAGTCGAAAATTGAAAGTAGAAAACTCCTAATTCTTGATGCATAACAATTTTCTCTGCTTTTTTGGTTGTTCAGGTATAATCGAAATATCAAAAGTTTGTTTCTATCTCTTATCAGGCCTTTTGAGTTGTTAGGATTGAGTTATTTAGAAGCCTGATATATCAAAGAAGATCAACTAGAAAGAATTTATGTTTAAACCTTCTAGAAATGGTACTAAACCTTTTTTGAAGACTACCATTTTTTAAATACATGTTATAAAGAAATAATTTAACTAGCTTTAATTTTGTTTCTAAGTAAATATTTTAAAATATTAATTCATTTTAACTATAAGGGTTAGGGTCATCTTTAATTAGAGGAAATGTTTCCTCAAATTAAAGACAATAAAAGTTTTTATATTCAATACTAAACTGTACATGTCTTCATCTGAATCAATTTCAAACTGAGACAATTCTTCTTTCTCTTCAATAAGCCCATAGAATTGTTCTTCCATCTTCTTGAAATTTTTTTCCAGCTTCTCTAAACAAATTCTCAGGTCATTGTTGTCCTTTTAAAGCTATTTATTCTGTTACTATTAATTACCAAGATCCTGTTTGATTAGTGTCACACTTGAATCATCTAATATCAGCTTTTTTCTGTAAAGCCTCCAAAGTAGTTACAATATAGCCTCCTCGATGTTCCAAATTATTTACGGTGCTGCTCAAGCACTCTTCTTCACTTCAGACATTACCTCCAAAAATATTCAGCTTTTTGACAACAATAGCAACGTTTTATTAAGGACTTGAATTAAAAATTTTATTCTGTTTACATTTTTTCAATTTCCATCTTTTCTGATAGAAGTTAGTTCTTTTTGATTGGTAATCGAATTTCTTCTTTAATTTTCTATTGATTTTCTTCTAGGTTTTTTTCTAATAGTTCAAATTAGGAAGTTAAGGCTTCAATTTAAAACTAAACTTTACTTACCAAGTCTTGATCTTCCTTTTTTCTATCTTAAAAAAGAAGCCGAAGATTCAAGTTTTCCGCCTTCAGGATCTGAATTTCGGTATTAATTTTCTCAATTAATGAATAAAGCTAAATAATGTCTTGCTCGTAGAGTTTCTCAAGCTTTTTCAGTTTGTTAGGAAATTCCGTATTTCCCAATCCTTAACAGGACTAGATTTATCTTTTTTGAATTCTTGGTTCTTGTTAGTTAACTGAGAATTAAGATTGATCTTTAAGGTTAGAATTCAAGGTTTAGATTCCCGGGTTTTTTTTCCATTTTTTAAATATTTAAAATATAAATCTCAAAAAGTATATAACATAAATTTAAATAGAATCATATCATGTAAAGCATATAGACTCTCTTTTTTATATAGCATAAGAAATAAAAAAATAAAGTATTTGAATTAAAGATATTCAATCGGTTTTAAGTTATAAAAGAATGAAAAAATGAATTTGAAAATGCAGAAAAAAAGTGAAATAATAATAGAGCTTTTATTAAAGAAAATAAATATCATACAAAGAAAATAAAACTATAAAAACCTAGTTTATTTAACTTTATAGTATAAAAATTATATATATTTTAGAATTAAAATATTAAAGATGGCTGATAATTAAAAATTAAAAGCAACTTCTAAAAAGTTATTTATTTTTATTAAATTACTATTATTTTATCTTTCTAAAAGATATTTTATTATTTCCATATAGTATAAAAAGGAAAATTTTAAGAAGAGTTTTGCATCACCTTTTTGTAGTAAGAGAGAGAAAACCAGAAACATATCTTAATTAAATTATATCTTTTCTTATGTCAAGTAAAATTTCTTAATTAGTAGTAAAAGAGGAAAAAAGAAAAAAAAATCTTTAACCCATCAACTCTTCCACCAAAACAGACAGAAAATCAACATCACCTCTCAACGACTTAAACTGAAATACTTCCTTAAAAAATAACCAAATAAGAGACTAGTATAAAAATTTTTCTAACACGACGGCTGGAGTTAATTAGCCAAAGAATCATTCCATAAGGTTTACAATACAGGAAAAAGATATGCATAGGGAATGAAATCTTGAATTACATCTTTTTAAAATAATTAATTTTTTAAATTTAAATTTTGGTTTTTATTATTAATATTATTAAACTATCACTTAATTTTATTCATTCTGTGTTATTTTATTTTACTTTTCTCAGATTCCATTAATTTATAAAAGTTAAGTTTGAATATATCTAAAAATATATATTTTAAGTGTAATATTTATTGATTTATATTTTAAAAGCTCTTTATTTTATTATTTTTAATTTTAAACTCAAAAATCTAGATTTATAATTTTCTATTTTCCAGGTTATTTTTTTACTTTTTATTACTTCTTCAGTTTTAATATTCATCTCTAATTTTACAGATCATTATTGTCAATATCAACCATTAAATTAACTACTAGATCTCTTTTAATATTGCCAATCCTTTGTGAAGTATAAAACTAATTTAGTTAGCTTGAAATAATCTTATACATATGAATTTTAATAAAATAAATACTTCTTTCTTGGTTTTCAAATAGAGATAATTATTTATTTAATATCTTGAATATCTTACTAAAAAAAGCAAGAAAAGAGAAAGTGGTTATTTTAATTTAAATCACTATAGTTAAATTTTTTTATTGTATATTAAGAAAAATGTTTAAAATATAAAAAATTTATTTAAATATCTATGCTAAAAGTTTAAAGCTAGATTAGAACTAATTACCAACTTTAAAATATTGAAATAAAAAAGTAATTAAAAAATAAATAAATATGCTTAGAGGCAAATTTTTTGTTGTTTGCTTTTTGTTTTAATGAATGTAGAAGAATTGTGAGAATGGAAAATATGTTTTAAAAGGATTAACTTAATAGTAAAAAAGATTCATATAATTAGTAAAAAAGTTATGAATATAATATTAATATTAATTTAATAAATAAAGCAAATTTAAGTTAATTTATATAGTTTTCATATAGATTATTTTTTATTCTAAGACATAATTATTTTTATGAAAATAAATAAATTTAAGTAGCTAAATAAATCTATTTAGAAAATATTGAGGTTTAAATAATTAAAAGTCTATAAATATATTTTAAGTTTTAAAATTAAAGTTGATAATTTACATCTAAATAGATTTCAGAAGATAAATATATGATATCTTATAGAGGCAAATTAAAAAATTAACATTTAACTATTTAAATTTAATATACATTTTCAATCTTTATGTAATCCCTCCTTTTTTTCTACTTCAACATACTAGACAATTTTTTTGTCTATCAAGTTAAATAATTTCAAATCAATTGGATCAACTATTTCATTATTGAGAACTTAGCTACAAAATTCTAGTACCTTGTCCAACTCTTTATCTACTAGAATACTTTCTAACTAAGTATTTTTTCTATATTTTAAAGAAGGAGCTAAAGCAAATTCTAAATTACTTTATGGTTCTGATTCATTTTCTTTAATTTTAGGTTTAGAAATATAATTGAATACTGCTAACTAATCTTCACTAAAAATAATAGTTTTTAACTTTTCAAGTTCTATCATTTTTTTAATTAGAAAGTTAGCTTCTAAATAGTCATGAATGGTTTCATCAGCTTTTTCTAAAATTTAGAATTTCATGTAATTAACACTTTATTTCTAAACTTATTTTTTCTACTTTTTAAATATCTTTAAAAATTTGAAGTAATAATACTTGAGAAAGCCAATCTTTAAATGATCTTCATTTTTTATTTTAGCATTTAAATATTAGTTTTTTTATTCTTTTGACATGCTTAGACTTATTGTACTTTTTGATTTTTATTAAACTTAAATATTTTCATTATTTATTCCTTCCTTTGATTTCCGTTTATTTTCTTAAATAATGTTATTAATTTTTTATTTTCAAATTTTTTAAAGATTATCTTTTTATAAATAAGAAAAAGAACTGGTTAATTGGAGTTCTTAATTTTAATTCTCTTCGATATTTTATAAATTTTTAGTAATTTCTTATTTTATTTAAGAATTTTCTTAAGAATTTTGCTAAATAAAAACTGGAAATTTCTTATTTGAATTTTTTAAAGATTCCATTTATATATTTTTGTTCTCAATTACTTTTTGCTATTTTTTTATCTAATCACAAATGTTTATTTCTTAAGTTTACTTTTTAATTTCATCTTCTTATAAAATATGATTTTAACTTTATTATGTCAGTGGAATTATAGAAGATTTTTTATTTTTTTACAGTTTTTTTCTTTTATTTTATTCTTTTTAATTTTCTTAAATCTAATTTTCTATTTCTTTAGTATTAAATTTTAACTCCTTTTCATTAGTAGTATTCAAATATTTCTAGTTATTCACATCTACTTCGTTCTCAAAAAAATTAGATTATTTATTTAAGTTTTCTTATAAATCTTCAACATCAAAAATATCATTTACTAATTTATATGCCAGAGAATATTTAGAGTATATTTAAACTAGAATTCAGCATACTATTATTATTATATTCAGAACTCCACCTATTTGAGATATCACATCTTATATTTTTTTGTACTTTCTTTTGTACTGAAGAGTATTATCAGATGAGTAAATGTTGAGCATAAATATATAAGGATTTTGCAAATTTTGGTTAGAAATAGATTCTATTTAATCTTTATCGATTATAACATCTTTAGTTGTATGTATATTCTCCATCAAAAATCCATCATCAGTTTCTATCTCAATAGGTTTGAAAAAAATATTGGTATATTTGTATGAGTATAAATCAAGTGTTCAATAATAAGTATTAAATATGCTTACAACTGGGTTTTCGAAATTTTCGATATCAATTGCTTTGTCAGAAAAGTAAATACTTAAGTATAACTAATTAGAAAATAAATTCTCTATTTCAGTTAAGGGAGCACATTTTATTTCTGAATCTGATGAATTTTAGCACATTTTAACTTTTATATATATGTTTTTCATTTTTGTTTCAGTTCAATAACCTCCTAATTCAAACACTTTTAGATCAAAACATGTTGCGAGATAAAACTATTAAAAAGGATCTAAGAATATTTCTTCAAAACTTTTGAAAAAGCTTATATTGCAAGCTTTCGTTGGAATTGGCTATTATTCAGTAGTTTGCTAATCCATTAACGTATATCCTACTTCGAATGTGAAATAAGAAGAAGGAACTTGAATGTCATGAGTTTCATTTGAAAAAACAAAAGAAAAGGTATAATTATTTATACCAATGTATTGCCAAGGTCGATTTTTTTATTTAATAGTTTAAGTTAAAGTATTTGGATTAGTTTTTCATATCATATCTCGTCCCATATTTATAAACGCAAGGAGAAAGATGATGTATGTGCATACTGATAAGAAGAATCCCAATTATGTGTGGAATCCCTTTGATCCTTTATATGATAAATTTATTAAAGCAGGATAAATATCGAACTAGTTTATACATGCTTCCATTTTATTTTATTTTCAATTATTTTATTTAATTATTTTAGTTAAACCAAACATTTTTATTTCTTTCAGGTAAAATATGATTATCAATTATCTTAAAATTTATATAATAATTAATTGTAGTGATCCCATCTATCAATAAGGTTCGTCACTTTTTAAAGTTTAATAGTTTTGTTAAAATTTCCATTTCCAGTCTTCTTCTGGGTCTTCTTCTCGAAGCACATATCTATCTGTGCTGTGTTCTCCCTTTTTTATTTTCGTAATCTTGCTTCAATCAATCTTCATTCCAAGCATTTGTTCATTTCTTCTTTGTCCTGCTATAATCACATCTTCTAGAATTTCATGCCCTGCGTACATCTTTCTTCTATAAATTCTTCCTTCCGCAGTGCAATATAGTTTACTTATGGTTCTTCATAGCTTTAAATTTTCTGCTTTCTGTTTTTATTGGAATTAGAAGCAGTTTCTAACTTTGTGTCCTGGGCTCATAATAATTTGTAAAAAACTAAATAGATAAAGTTAATTTTCAATTTTATTGTTTTATAAAAATAAAAATCACTTTTTATTTTATTTACTGACTCACTATATTTTTTTAAGCTCATTATAAAAGACTATTACAAAATGAAAATGTAAAAATTTAATTATTTTTACTAAAATATATCTGAAGCAATAAACATTTTAGCAGTTTTTTTAATTATATTTGATTTAAAATTTTTGTTTTGTTTAGATAAAAAATTACAATTCTATAGTTAATTATTCAAATCTTAATTTTATCTTCTATTTCAATCGATTCAATATTTAAACTTTTTTCTTATATAAACAAATGAGTTTTAAAAAAATAATTTTTTGATTTATAAAGAAAATATTTTATTTTATGACTTATTTTAACTTCTAGCATTTTATATGTGCTTTATAGATTTCAGTTATAAGATAATACCTTATATCTCTAGATTATTTTCGTTTTTTTAATTTAAATTGGTGTGAGAAAAAGTTGGTATTTAATTATTTTAATTTAACTGAAAAGAAAAAATTTTTTAGGCTAAATTTAGGAAATAAAAAATATCACTCCAGAAAAGGATTCTTCCCTGCTACAAAGAAACGGAAGTCGGGAACTTAAAAAATTTAAGAGGAGCAAAGAAGCTTATAAAAATGACTCACGCACTAATTCCAACATCGGAGGAAAATTCGAGGAAGTAAAATAAGTCTGACTTATATTAGGAGGTCTTAGAGCTTAATTTCTGGGTAGATATACATGGAATAGTTCATTAAAGAATATTAAACTTCTAGGAAGAGGTCAAAAAGCTTAGAAAGGAGAATTTAAAACTAATATAGAAGATCTAGCTTGGATTACAGAATCCTACTTTAGAACGATAAATCAAGAGAGGGAATTGGTTCTATGGTAATATTAACAAGAGAAATTCAGCCAGACGAATTCCAAAGTGCAGGCGGTTCAAAATTAAAGTTAGTAGATTGAAAATATACTATAAAACTAGAAAATTTTCCTAAATCAGCAAATCCCAATAGACTAGAACGCAAACTCCGATAAGATGGATATAAAGACTACATTAGTATATAAGAAAATAGAAAAAAAAATTATTGTAAGGAAATTGTGTTACTATTGCAAGAGTTAACTACAACTGTGGAAGAATTTAAAAAGTGAATTAATAATCGTGGAGAAGGCAAGTAGAATAGCAAAAAAAAGAAGAGCTAATCTTTGTTTAGGGAGAATGGAGAAATCTTTAGACAAAAACAGCCTTAAACCAAGAAGAATTTGGTATTACAGCTGAATCAAATTATGATGGTAGAAGAGGAATTAGAAAGATAAAATCACGAGTACTAGTTCTTGTAAAAGCTAGGTAATCAAAACTTTAAAATATTTAATTAGTGATGAACTGTTAGAAGTCACAAAAAATTTAATAATAATGGTACTAAGTTTAGTTTATTTCTTTTACTACTTTAAATTATATTTTCATATTTAAAAAATTTATTAATTATGTCAAATTAACTAAAGAAAACAAAAAAACAATATAGTATAATAAGTTATTCTTGTTTGATTAGCTTGTTTTATGGTAATAAAATTATTTTAGAAAAGTTACTTCCATGATAAATTATATCTAAAAAATTAAAAAAAGGACTTAAATTTCAAATGAATTAACTAAAAATGTTTTTAAAAATAAAAAAAAGTATTTTAACCCATTCATCTATAGATTTAAATAAACATTTAAAAATAGATTATCAAATTTATTTTTTAACTCTAAAAGATTATATTTGCATAAATGACTAATTTTAAATATTGTAAGGTTTTAAAATAATTTTTAACAAAAATAAATAAAATTAAAAAACTTGATTGCACTCAATAAAAATTAAAATTCGATTTTTCTTTTTTCAATAACTTATTTTTTATTTTTTATCTATTTTAAAAGCTAATGAACTTATATTTAGTATAATATATATTTTCTTAGCAAGTAAATTTTTTTAGCATTTGCATCTATTGGGAAAAAAGGAGATATGGAATTATATTCTTAAAAGAACAATTTTATTTATCCTTTTTTTTAAATCTTTTATAAATAAAAATAAATAAAGTTTCGATAATTCATTTAACTTCTTTTTCGATTTAAGATATATTAGCCATCCTTCTACTTATAATTTCGTTAAAATTTATCAAAATAAAAAGAATAACTTTAGATACTTAATTTTTATATCAATAGTATTCATTATCCAAACATATCTACTCTGAAAGTATATAAATAAATAAATAAATAAATTTGATTATAGAGCGCGTAACACTCTCATTGGTGCGCAGCTCTTTAAAAAAAATGTTTCATACTGACAAGAATGTTTGTTACTGATAAAATTATCAGATACTGATAAACCTTGTTCAATACTAGTAAAATTATTCAGTACTTATAAAAATGTTCAATACTGATATAATTTTAGAATACTAGTAATCTTTAATGCTTGCTGGAGATCCAAGGACATGGTAGGATTGTGTCTCATTGCATCACCAAAGCAGAGGACGACATGTGTCAATTATGGATACTTAAATTCCCCACCTCTGATGAAGCTCGCAGAATTTTTTTTTCGTTCCAGAATTAAATTCAAATTAAGCCAGTACCGAAGGTCTAAGAATCTTATGTCTCGAGGTCAAACCAAAGCAGAGGAAGACATAAAGTCAATTATGGGTACTTAACTTCCCCAATTTCTGATGAAGATGATCTTGTTGTTCACCTTCGAACAACTATGGCGATTTTAGAAAATTATATAATATTATAGTTTTAAGATATTTTTATTATAATAATAATAATAATATAAACTTAATTTTTTTAAGTTTTTGCTCTCCCTGTGCTTTCAACCAGGTACCTGCAGCCATTTTTTATACGTGGATGAATTCCACGACCTTTTTTTATACGTGGTAGGTTACCATAAATAGCTATTTTCAGTTCTCGTTAAAATTTTCTATTTATAAATTCCATCTTTAGTTATTTAGAGTTTATTAAGGTTTCTTCATGTTCTTCGTTCTTCTCTTATTTGGAGTTTCTCTCAAGCTCAGCATTGTCGTAGAGTGTGATTATTCGCCTTACAGTATGAGCAGTTTTTGGTCTATTTTTCTTAAATCTTCTTCTAAAAAGTTTTTTTTCCAGTTTCTCTATTCTCATTTATAAGTTTATATCAGTTTTTTCTTCTTGTTTCAATTATTAGTCAGTTACTTTAATTTATTCTTTTTCTATAATCATGTTCTATTATTAATTAACTATGGAATGCGATTGTTCATAAAGTTATAATTCTGTTACTAAGTTATTTTAGATCAACTAACGACGTAGTATTTACTATTCATTATTTAGGTCGTTAATACCGTTCATTAATTCCCTTATTTTCCCCTTGATTGTAAATTATTTCTTCGTATTTTTGGATTAGTTTTTCATTTGATCTAACTAACTTTATAGTTTTTTATCAGCTTCACTCTTAGATTCCTGAATATCGATTGGTCCGACCATAACTTTCCTTCAGAAGAAGAACTTAAATCCTCTTTTTGCTGTTAATTTTTCTGCATTTCTTTTTCCGCTTTTCTTCTTAAGTTTCTTAGTTAATTCTTTGCGAGACGAACAGACTATTCCATTTTTTAAGATAACTTAGCACTTTTATAATTATTATATTTTTCAGAAGTATTAGTTAATATATTTAATAAATTAAACATATAAACATTAACAAATAACTTGATTTTAAGAATGATTGAGGGAAAAATAAATCCATTAGTAATATTTGAATAAAGAAGACTTAAAATAATTATTTTTAGAATGAACGAAGATACAAGAAAAAGAGAAACTAAACTAAAAAAATCAAATCGAGACAATAATGAAGACCTAAGAGTTTCAGAATGAGAGTGATATCATAAAAATTATTTTATTAAGCTGAAAGGCGAACATTATTTAATTTAATTTAAATTAAACAAATCGTTTTATTATTATATAGAAGATAATAGAATTAAAAGTTGTTATTATTTTATGAAGATTGAATTTAAAATTTCTTTTTAGAAATTAGATTTAATGGATTAAAGGCTTTCATAAACAAAAAAAATGCAAAGTAAAAAACTATGAAATTTCATTTATTTTGAATATGAATTATTCTACAACTTCTAATACGTTTATATAACCAAAAAATGTAATTTGCTGTTCTTATTTAAAATTGAAATTTCATTTCAATAGAAAAAAATTACAAAAAAAGTGTGTATTTAAAATAATTAAAAATAGGTAATCAAAAATTATAATTGATGGAAGTGAAAGAAAATAAAAATTAAAGATACAATAACTTAGTTAAATGAATAATAAGCATTAATAGTAGTAATAAAAAAAGTATAAAAAGAAATCATGGTAGTTATTTGTGATGTTTATAGCGTAAAAATGAAATTTTATATCTTCTATTTATAAAAATATTGCATTGAAAATAAAAATTTTAACTAAAATTAACTTAAAAATAAAATGAAATTGTATCTTATTAGTTATTTAGATATTTATCCTACAGAAATTTGTTTTTGTATAAATGAAAAAGAGGATTTCATACGCATATAGGTTTTTTTTGTCTATTCGTACTTATATATTATTTTTGCTTGCTTTTATAATTGGGATAAGATATGGTACTTAAAAGAAATCCAGAAACGGTTTCTCAAACAATAAAATAGTAATATTGTCCTTGACAATAAATTGGAATAAATAATTATAGTTCCCCTTTTGGATTTTATAATGCTTCGTGAATTATTAATATAACAATTATCTAACTTTTGAAGTAGGTTATTAAACTTATGAATATCGAATAACAAATCTAAAAACAATTCCGACAAATAGCTGCAATGTTAGTAATTTTAAAGGTTTAAAGAAAAATTCTATGAATCTTCACTGGAGTATTCATTTAATAGTTGCTTTGATTTGGAGTCCTTTTATTTGGGAGAGTAATAGAAAGAAAAAATAATTAAAAATCTATATATTAAAGTTAATATTTGCTAGAATTCAGCAAGAATATAGTGTGCTCCTTGAGAGATATTGAAAATACGATAAAAAATAAACTTTATTTTTGGAATCATTTTCACTGATAAATCTATAGATATCTAAAATTATGAAAATCTAATTAAGAGAGCACTCAGCTCTTATTATTGAATGCATGATATTTATTGATTGGAAAAAGTAAATATTCTATTTGATTCAATTCAAATAGAAACTGATGATGGATATCTTATCGAGTCTTCTAACATGATTTACGATGTCTTTTTAGAATAAGATAAAATAGATTCTGCATAGAATTATAAAAATACGAATCCAGGGGTTTTCAAGCTAAATATTTATTCCTCTGATCGTATTATCTAAAATAAGAAACGATATAAAAATTTTTAAGATGCAATATCTCAAATTGAAGGTATTCTTGATGTAACTTATTTAGAATGAAAAAATGTTGTAAATTTTACTTAAATTAAATTTAAACTAAAAGAGTTTTTTGACGTCTTTAATTGCAAGAATTGCTTCTTTCAATTATAGACGTTAGTAAATGTTTGTTAATTGTTTTTTAATCTTGTTTACATCTCATCATTTTTCTTTAATTAGTTCTTCTTTCTATTCCTCTATAGCTTCTTCCTTTTTTGCTTTCTCCATTTCTAGAATCTCAAGTCTCCTTGTCATTACCTTCTTGCGAAATATTTTGATCTATAAGTCTAAGTACTCCAATTTAGACCTTGAAAATGAGTTTAGATATTCTTGATCGTATAGTATAAGGCGCATTAAGTCATAATTTCCGATTTTTTCCGATAATCAATTCATTATATTAGAATAGTACACACATTTAAAGATATGCTCGAAAGTCTCATACTCTCCACACATACAATAGGAATTACCAATGGGGTAATGACGATCTTAAAGATCCTTACGAAAATTATAAGATTAGGTTCTAAGTCTATATATACTGATAATTTATCGTCTATACTATTTATTTAATTTCGTATAAGTAATTTGTGGAAACTGTTAAAGATTACCAAATTATTTAGTATAAACTTTAGCTGTTTTCATTCTCATAAATTTTTTAGTAGCTACTTTATAGAAAGTTTGTGCATTTTGTCTCTTATATGTTTAGTAAAAGTTTTAAGATTGGTATTATTCTATTAATTCTGCAGATCGATACTATAAAGGTCTGTTAAATTTTACTTAAAATATGAACTCTCTTATAGCGTCATAAATGATATTTTTGATATCGAAGAAATATAAAAATTTAAAGAAAAACCGTTTTTGGAAGGAATTACTTCTTAACGGTATTTAAATTTCAAAAATCTAAAATTTCGAAAACAAATTTAAATAAAAATTTGGAGCTTAAGAAATAGATAAATTTTTATAAGAACATTTTTGCATGAAAAACAAAAGCGATTAATCCCTTTACTAAAAATCGAGTTAACTCTAATTTTTGTAAGAGTAATTGAAAAATAAGGATAAAGAAATTAAAACTAAAATTTTCGTTAAAGAATAATTTCAAATAAAAGAAAAGAAAAGAATCAAAAAATTTAGAGAAAATGAATCAATTTATGATGAAAAAGCTTTATGCAGAGATGGCATGTAATTATTTTTTAATTAAATCAAGAAAATATTTCAATAAATAATGAAAATATAAATTAATAGTAAAGTCAATTTCCCATAGATATATAGAAGGGTTGGAATACTGTGAAAGTTTAAATGCTAAAAGAATAAAAAGAGAGATATTTGAAATCTAAATCAACCACTGAAAATCATCTGAATATAATTTTTTTTTCAAATATAAATTTTATAAATTTTTTAATCTTCAAAAATCAAGATAAATAAATAAATTTTATTATAGAGCACGTAGCACTCTCGATGATGTTTCAGCTTTTTAAATTCATTTTATTAAAAGTTAATAAAATTTCTTCTTGGAAGTTTCCTCCAGTGCTTTACTCTATTGGAAATTCTGTCTTCTATAAGAGCATGGTCGAGTAAGCCCTTGAGACCTAATCATCTAGCATCTTTCATCAACCGTTACTCAATGCTTCCAGTTCTTTCCTTCTTAACTCCTACTAAGATTCTTGCTCAGTTCATTGCTCCTGAAGTACTTTCTGGAACTTGAATTAATTTAATCTCAGTTGGAGAATCACTCCTATTTATTAAGATATATAATAAAAGTGAAATTAAAAAAGTACTCAAAGAAAAAGCGAACTTTTAGAAAAGGTAATGAAGCGTTTTATTAATATTTAAAACAGATTTTCTAGTTAAAAATTTGATGGAACTGCAAAGTTAAAACAAGTATCTTCAATGAAGAGAAATTGACAGTTTTTTATTTTTGAGCTAAGTCAAAAATAAAAAAAGAATAAAAAGAATGTGAATTCGCTCTATATCCTATTTTAAATGTAAAAATGAATATTTAAGAAGAAAATCGAAAAAAATTTTAAGAGTTTGATAAAGTTCTTGATTTTCTCAGCTCGGTTATTAACAAGAAATCAGAGAAATATATTGACATTTAATTTGATGAATAAATGATTCTTTATTACTCTGAAAATTCTAAAATGAATATCTTGAATTAATTAATATTATAATTATAGATAAAATAGCTAAATAATTAAAATATTCATAAACATTTTATAGCATTTATGAAAATATAAAATTAGTTAGATACGCTAATTAATTTTTATATGGGGGTTTTTTATTAATTTTTAAATTTATGATATTTTTAATTTTATTATCCTTAAGCTAAAAATTTTGTATATCCAGGAATTTAAACCTTTAAAAGCCGGTTAGAGCTAGTTCTTGGTGGTTCAATAGAAATGTTTGGGGTATCCAGCTTTTTTTTGAGTTCTAACACTAACTTAAAAGTCTCTCCTTCTATATATTTTTCCTTCCTTGCTTATATATATCCTTGTTAATTTCCTTCGTATTTTTTCACTGTTTTTCTTCGTCTTATCTTTTTATTTTTAATTTCTTGAATGTGTGGAGACTTGATTAGCACAGTTAAAATCTCTTGATAATCCTTCTAATAATAGTTACCTCTATATGTCCGTTTTCTTTACTTCTATTTTAGTTTCCTAGTTTAAGTTTCTATTCTTTTTTCTCCAAGATTTTTAACTTCGATTTCTTGTTTGGTCTCTCTTTCTTCCGTTTTTAATCTTTTTTCTAGCAATTTTTTCTTTTATTACTATACTATTTTAAATTCTTCTTATAAATTTCATAAAGATTTCATAATTTTTCTATTAGCTTTCCATCTATTTTCTATTTTTATTTAATTTTTTAATTGTCAGTTTTTCATAGTTAATTGCTTGTAGTTTTAAGAAACTCAAAGAAAAATTTTTACTACTTGTTTTAATCAGTTTGGTTGATTTAATTTCTATTCTGTTTAAAATTATCTTTATTTTTTAAGATTGGGTGCTGTAGAGATTAAGAAAATTACCATGCTATTAAAGATGACGTGTTCTAAGAAGAATTAGTAATCTCTGATTTTCTCTCCTTTATCAATGAAGTTGGAAAAAAACCATTCTTGAAACTTTCTGCCATTTCTTCTCACTATGGTTCATAATTTTTTTTTATTCTTTTGAATGATAAATTTCTATATTTAATTATGCTTAAATTGATTTTTTTATTTTCATTGGTGTATATTTAAAGTTCCTAAAAATAATTTTACTTAATTTAATTTTATAGTATAAAAGTTATATATTTTTTTTAATTAAAATATTAAAGATGTTCGCTAAGTAGGATTTCGAATCAACTTTTAAAAGTGCTTTTTTCATTAAATAGTTAATATTTTACTTTTACTAAAAAATTTTTTGTTCATGTATAATTTTCATTTTATTTTGCAGATATTTTTTACATAGTTAAATATTTGCGGAATTTTAAATATATATTATTGAAAATTATAAAAAATAAATTTAGCTTTAAAAATATATTACAATTTATCGCTAAAAAGAATGAAAAATATAATTAGTGAAATTGAAAAAAAATATCATCGATTTTTAAAAATTGATTAAGCATATCTAAAGAACTTTATATTTTATAGATGTTTTAATTTTTTTTTAATCTTAAATTATAATAATAATAATTTTAAAGTATTCGTTTTTCAACTTTCTATGTACTAGAGAATCTTTTTATCCATCAAATTAAAAAGCTTTATGTCAATATCATTCTCTGTTTTTTTGTTAATAACTGAGTTGCAAAAGTCAAGAACTTCATCCAACACTTAAAAATTTTTCCGATCTTCTTATTAAATATTATTTTTTACATTTAAAATAGGATATTGAGCGAATTCACATTCAC
Source organism: Loxodes magnus (assembly GCA_946699065.1). Lineage (NCBI taxonomy): Eukaryota > Ciliophora > Karyorelictea > Loxodida > Loxodidae > Loxodes > Loxodes magnus. The sequence goes on from CAMPDV010000260.1 coordinate 113,325, forward strand.
TTTGCTATTCTATTTCTTCTACTTTTATTTTTGGCTTAGCTATATAATTAAAAACTGTTAATTGCTCTTCATTGAAGATTATTGCTTTCAACTTTTCCAGTTCTATCAATTTTTTTACTAGAAAATCTGTTTCCAAATATTAGTAAAATGTTTCGTTAGCCTTGTCTAAAAGTAAAATTTTTCTTTGAGTAGACCCTCCAATTTCACTTTTATTATCTTGATTTTTGAAGATACTTAAAAATTTGTAAAAGTAATATTTGAAAAAATTTATATTCAGATGATCCTCAGTTTTTGATTAATATTATAAATATCTCTTTTTTATTCTTTTGACATTTGAATTTCCACATTATTTTAACTTTTCTTAAAATCTTCTAAAGAAAGTTAAAATTCTTAATTCTTTTTTGTGTTCTATTCTTTATTTATTTCTTCAGCAATCTTTGAATTATTTTCCCGTTCAGATTTTAAAATTTGATAAGTATTTTCTTTACTCTAATCGCTTTATAAGTCTTAATTTTCAGTTTAGTTTGATTTTTAGAATGTTTCTTTTAAATTGCTTTCAATTATTGTCTTTTCATATTAATTTTCAAAAGGTTCTTCTATTTACCATTTTTTCTATATTTTTTCGTTTGATTCAAATTTAGTATCTTAAGTTTTTTAATTGCTAATTTATTTATAAATGTTAAAATTCATTTCAATTTCTTTATTTTCTACTTAAATTATCTTCTAATCATCAAATTATTTTAAGTTACTTTATTTCATAGATGTCTAAGTCTCTTTTTCGCTCTATTATTATCATCCTAAATTTTATTTTGAATCTTCTTAAATTTCTTTTCTTTCTTGCTTCTGCATATTGCTAATTTCAATATCCATAACTTTCTTATTTTAATTGGATAAGTTCTATGGAATAATTTATTTTACATTTCCTTTTCTGATTTCTTATAGATCTTCTATATCAAAAATATCATTAATAAAGCTGTAAGAAAAAGCATATTTTGAATAGATTTTAACAATTATATTGCATACTATAAAAATTACATTAAGAACACCACCTATCTGTGAAACCACATCTTAAAAATTTTTATATCGTCTCTTATGATAAACAATGCTGTCAGAAGAAAAAATACCAAGTTCAAAAATTTCTTAACTCGTTAGGTTGTAATTTGTAATTGCATCCATCTTATTTTACTCTAAGATTACATCTTGAATAGCCTTGGAATTTTCAGTTAAATATCCATCGTCTGTTTCTATTTGAACGGGTTTGAACTAAATTATAGTTGATTTGATAGAATAAATATCAAGCTGCCAGTAGTATGCGTTGAGTGTAGTTTTTATCGGATTTTTATAATTAGAAATATCTATAGTTTTATCACTAAAAAAGACACTAAAATAAAGTTTTTTTTATATCAAGTTCTAGATATCTGACAGTGGAGCGCATTTTATATTTGAACTGTTCTAGCACATATTTACTTTTATATACAAGCCTCTAATTGATTCTTCATTTCATCATCCTCCCAATTAAAATTATTCTAATTTAAGGCATAAGTTGAGAGAAAGATCCTCTAAAGGATTATAAAATTATTCATTAAAGCCTTAAAAGGAATTCATATCGCAATTTGCTGTTGAAATGTTATCATATAATATTTAGTTTTATTCCAATGCTTAATAGCCAGCTTCAATAGTGAAATAAGTTTTAGGAACACTGATTATTTAAGAAGAATTAGAGAATCCAAACGAAAAACTGTAATTGTTGATTCCAATATATTGCCAAGGACGATTTTTCTATTTTATTGTCTGAGAAAAAGACTCAGGATTTTTTTTAAGCACCATATCTTATCCAATATTTATAAAAGCTAGTACAAATAGTATATATGTACAAATAGATAAAAATGTTCCTATAGATGTATAAAATCCTCTTGTTCCTTTATATTAAAAGCAAATTTATGTCGGATAAATATCTAAATATTTTAGAAGACAAGATACCATTTTATTTATATATTTATTTTCTAATTCAAGAAACTATAAAGTACTTAAAATTTTTATTAAGTAAAGATACTTTATAAACTATTTTGATTTAAGTTAAATTTATAAAATATTAATTAAAAAAAATGGTTGAAGGTTTCAAGTCAGGCTTCTATACCACCTCTTCCTAAGCCAAAAAGGAAGGGAAGAAGCAAGAACCAAGTCTTAATAATCTTAACAATCTTCTCTATCACAACCTTAACCAACATTGAACTAACAACTTGGAATCTAACAAAACGAACGAAAGCCAGCCTTGATGAATATACACACGGAAACTCCAACCTCAAGCGAGAAACCGAGGAAACAGATGAAGTCTGTTCTCCACCAGGAGGTATCAGAGTTAAATCCTTCTGGCCAGATGAGCATGTAGTAGCTCATCAAAGTGGTACTGAACCTCCAGGAAGAGGTCAAGAGATTGAAGAAGGACAACGATATGCTGATGGCAAAGCTAGACTTAGCAGAAGGAATTGAGTCAAGACTTATGACCTAGGAAAGAGATCTTGACGCCTTTTGGAATATCTCACAAAGTCAGACTAACGAATCCTAAAATTAGCTTTAGAAACAGACTGAACTGGATAACAGACTCGGAAAAGTAGAAGAGAAATTGTAAACTTTTAAGAAAGAGTAAAGAGAAACTGGAGCTATATAAATGGAAATCGAAGCCTAGAAAGAGCAAAAAATCAAGGAAAATAATTCAAAATAAAAAAGAAATGTTTCTGCTGTGGAAGCGTATGACATTTTTATCGGAAGTGTTAAAAATTCTAATAGAAATAAAGAAACTATTGGATAAATGAACAACAAAAGAAGAAAAAAGAAGAAGCAAGAATGAAAAGAATGTATTGCAACCCGGATGGTTCAATATACAAGATTAAGATGGAACCAAGGCAAGCAAAAGGAGGGAAAACCTGGAGAAACCCGAATTCTCAATCTCGCTAAAATTGTACGTCCCAAACATTTATATTTAACGGCAGGGAGCATGAACTGCTATCCTCCTGACGGTGTTGGAAATCCCTAAAACGGAAAACTTAAAATTAATATTATGATTATTTATAAAATACTAAATAAACAAATAAAAAACTAAAGACTAAAAAGTATTTTAACATATGCTTTATTTAATTATTTTAAAACCAGATTCTTATTAGTATAGCTTTTTAAATATAATATATACTATCTTTAAATATCTTTTTTAATAAAAAGTTTCTTTAATACTTAATAATTAACTATTACATTATTTATTTAAATAAATAAGCATTCTAATTAATGTATCATTAAAAAGAACTAGTTACTTCTATGAAAAAATAATGCTAAATCTATTTAATAATCTACTTTAAAAAATCTACTTTCGAAAGATATTTTATTGATGATAAAACGAAATTGTATCTTTTACTAATTTGTTATAAATTATGCTTTTTTAGAAAATTTATGCTTTTTATATCTTAAATTATTAAAATAGAAATTAGATGAAATTTAAAAGAGTAATAGCTAGAGATTTAAAATAATAGAAAAACTATAAAAAGAAAAGCTTTAATATAAAATAAAGATTGCTTTAGTTTAAATTTTAGATTCTTTAAATAAAATATAAAAAAGAAAACTATATAATAAAAAGAGAAAATTAATTAATTAAAAAAATAAGGAAAAATAAATAACTACCAAGCAAATAAAAAAAATAACCAATCTAATTAATAAAATAAAATATAAATATAAAAATGCTAATATAAAATAAGTTGTTTTAATTATTTAATAAAAAAATTATAATTCATAATATAAACTATAAATAAGAAAAAAAGAGAATCATTATATTTTAAATCTCTTTAATCAATTTTTTTAATCTAGGATAGAGATTATCATTATTAAATTATATATAAATACTAAAATATGTTGCTTTAAATAGAACTGATTCCGTAAATAAAAAATTAAAAGTAATATAAAAGTTAAAAAAGATAAAAGTAATTCCTTTTTTAAATAAAATAAGTTAAAATTATTATTTATTGATTTTAAATATTTAAAAAGAAGCTGAAAATTTTTTTTAAATCTTAGTAAATTTTGAGAGAAATAGAATTATATATGTAGTTAAAATTTTAGATTATAAAATTATATTAATACTTAAGTTTAAATTAACTGAAAATGAGAAGAGTAAATTATTATAGTGGTAATTTGTTAAAATTAAAAAACATATATATATTTGCAAATAATTAACTTGACAAAATTCTTCCTAAATATATATAAAGAGCTATCTTTTAAAAATATTTTTTGCTTTTTTAATATAATTAAAAAATTTATAAAGTAAAGAATGGAAAAATAATAAAGATTTTTTAATTGAAATGTAAATAATATGTATTCTTACTTTATTTTGTTTTTTTAATCATTTTTAAATAATAATTTAATAACAATCTAATAAAAATTTCAATAGAATTAATTATAGATATAGATCAAAATAATAACTTAAATTTCGACCCTAGATTAATACTCGTCTACTTGTGTTTATATCTTCTCCAGGTTTTATCTTTCAAGGGTTTTTCAAACAGCTAGAAATTCTTAGCTACTTCTTATAGATATTTCCGTTCAATACAGAAAAATGAAAGTAATCTCTTTCCAAATATTGTCTTTTAGCTTCGACTCTATTCTTTCTCTTTTCCAATTATTTCCAAATAGTTTCCAATCTTTTTGCAAAATCTACATTTAGTAATCTTTTTCGATTTTAATTTTTTAAGGCCTTTATTATTAACTTTTCAGATACATTGATATAGTATCACTTAGAATTGCCTTACATATTTTTTCTATTTGTCTCCTTAGATTTTTCTAAATGAATCCTTTATTTTCATATTTAGAAGATCTTTTGCTTATTTTTCTTCGCTTATCATTAATCTGTTTTAAATCTGTCTAGTTATAGTAATAATCCTGCTTTCGCTTATCTGTAGACAAAATTAGTTTTGATAAAATAAATAAATTAATTAATTAACGTGGATCTGCCATTATAGGCTAACCACGGTTTAATGTTTTAATAAAATAGTCTTGATACTCTTTACTCCTTGTTTTAATTCACAAATGTGAAACCTTTTTCTCACTATTCTTGTAATTCTATCTAAGGCTGGAGTTGAAATTCTTAAGGGATTCTCATTCTAGTACAAAGTCAATCTTGAGTATCTTCTATAGTTAAAAAATCTTAGTTTATTTTTGCCTCAGCTATGCCTTGCTTTCCACCAAGCTCCTATCCAAATTGACGGCATAGTGAATAGGAGAGCTTCTGAGGCGCGGACTACAGGATAAGACTCGTTTTTTCTGATATTGAGTCTCAAGCTAGAGACTAGCCTAAGATTCACCGTCCATATTTTAAATGATATATAATAATAATTAATAAATAAAAATGATTATAGAGCGCGTAGCACCTCGATGGCGCGCAGCTCTTTCAATATTAATATTTAATATTAAGGAAAATGTTCTCATGATTCTTGTTAAATTCTAGAGGTCCGATGAGTCATGTCAACTTCTCCAAATGGAGAATCTTCTTATTAAAAATTATTCTAAAATCTTGAGTCAAATGTTTCAGTCTTCTTGAATAAGATCCAAATAAGAGATAGTTATTAAGTCGGCAATTAAGAAGGCTCGTCAGTCAAACTTTCATACTGCTAGAGAGAACCCTTGGGGTAAGGTATGTCTCAACGGAGCTTATCCACCCTCCCCCATGGTGGCATCTAGTGCCAGATTACTCGCAATGCAGTATACACTTCACCAGATTACCTACTAGTTTGACTGACGCGGCTGTCATCCATTTTATATTATACAATAAATTAACAAAAGAAAACAAATTATATTTAAATTATGGTTTATTAATTAGATTTTCATATTTATTAATCAAAAATTAATTAAATTATTAAATCAGCTACTAATTTCCTTTTTTCTAAGATACTCTAAAAAAGTAAATTCTTAGTACATAAAATTAAAAAATGTATTTAAACTAATGATTCTTTAATATTTCAATAAAAGCTTAGATTAATTAAAAAAAAATTAAAATTTGATAGTTAAGATTAAAATAGTTAAACTAATAGAAAAGGTAGTAGTTTAAAGTTAAAAATAGCAAACTATTTTAATTATTATATAATTAATAATAGAGAATATGAAACCTAAAAATAAAAAATAAAAGGAGTAAAATTTTGATCTATCTGAAAAATAATAAACTGACTGCATAGATTGTAATTAAGAATTTTAAATTACTTAATAAATATTTCCTAAGAAAAGAAAATTTTAAGCGTCAGAAGAGGAAGTAGAAGTATTAGAAAACAAATAGCAAAAGTAAATTAAAAGTCTCAAAAATGACTTCTGGAAAAATCATTATATTCTTGAAAATGTTTTCCAATTTCTTAAACTAAGTGATATCTCAAGTCTACAGTAAACTAATAAATTCCTATAAAATTTTAAATACAAGTTTAACAAACTGAAAATTAAAAATTACAACTAAGATAAAATTTATGTTTAGAACAAAATATAATGAACATTAAAATAACTTAAGAATAATGAAACAAAAACCCTCATTATATCAGGAAAATATCTTAATGAAGACTTAATAAAACTAGTTATGGAAAAATTAGGAAACTGCATAAATCTAAAAAACCAAAAAAGTTAAAAAAAGAATATAGAAAATATTTAAGAAATATAATTACTTTATTGACCTTCATAATATTTATAAGATGAATGATTTTGTCAGAAAATAAACTAGATGATAGCATTTATAGTAATTTAAATTTCCTTAAATATTGTATAAATTTAGAATGTCTTGATTTAGGTTAATGGATAACTGTAAGAAGTAACATTTTTGAATATTGCTAGAATTGAAAACTAAAGATTATAAGAATTGAATACTTAATGACTAATTTTGATTTACTAAAAAGGTTTCTATAAAGGAAAGGAGACTAAATTGAGGAAATATATATTAATAACAATTTTTAGTTAGAAAGTTTAGTAGATTTATGTCCAAACTTATAAAAAATAGAAATGAATCGAACATATAACTTATAAGATTAAGTTTTAGAAAAGATATCAAAATATGATCTGAAATATTTATCAATAAAAGGAACTAGATTTAGTAACTAAGCATTTTAGAAGCTTTTTTAAAAATGCTTTACTAATCTTCAATATATAGATATTTAGGAATGCTAATATTTTAATGATGAAAATCTAGTTTAGCTACTAAAGAATAGTTATGGCTTAAGAGAAATTAGCTTACATAATCTTCCTTTAATTTAAAGTTGAAGTGTATAAAAAATAGGTGACTATGGATAGAATTATTAGAGCATAAGCTTTAGATTAATGAATTAAATAACTAGTTAGGCATTAGAATATTTATTTGAAAGATGCTAAAATTTACATAAAGTCAGTCTTTTTTATTTAACAAACTTAAAATACTCAACGTTATAAGTAATAAGTTCTAAATGCTAACAACTGTAGAGTCTTTTAATAAGCAATTGTCAGGTCTTAGAATAAAACTGAATTTAAGAAATAGTAAAATTATAAAATCTAAGAGAGTTAACTTTAGAAGAATGCAGCTTAAATAACAAAAGTATGAAAACAATAATTTAAACCTGCAAAAACTTAAGATTTTTAAACGTCAGTTTTAACAAACTTTTAACAGATCGAGGGTTTCCATTATTTGACAAAAAAAGTTAATAATTTCCAATTTATAAAAATCTTAGACAAATAATTCTTAATTAGAAGATAGTTAAATTAAAATTGGAAGAAAAATTAAGTAAACATTTCAAAAAGATAAGTATCAAGTGACTGAAGCAATTTAATTTTAACTATTACAATTTATATTAAATATTATATAAATAAAATAACTATAGACTTTTTAAACTTTAAATGCAAAACATTCTAAGAAATATAAAATTAAAATATTTAAATTGTTATGAAGATACCTTAGGTAATAATGTATCACTTACTTTAAATTTAATATACTAATTTTATACTTTTTTTAAATGTTTGTCAGAACATACATTTATAAGCATTAATTTTATATAAATGAGACTTAGAATATTAATCGATATAAAAATAAAATTCAATTAAAAATAAATTTGTAGGATTTTAAGTTCATGTTTGACATTTTAAAATCAAATAAATAAATTGCTTAATATCAATTAGTTTTTTTCGTATTTTACTAACTTAAATAAGATACAATGCAAATTCTAAAAACATGAAAAGAAAAATATGCTTCACATTAATATTTTCCTTTATTTAAGCATATTTATAACGTTTATCCTAAATAGTTAGATACAAAGAAAAAAATTTAAATTATAGCAAAAATTAATTAACTAAAATAATTAAGGAAATAATAAACACTTTTCTAATATAATTTTTTATTTTTCTTGTGATTCAAAAATAATTTTAAGCCAAGAGAGATCAAATAGATGAAATTGAGAATTTAAAGCGAAAATTTTTCAAGATTATTCTAATTTAGAGGTTTTTTACATTTTCTTTCTATAATAAAATAAATTTAATAGTATTATTAATTTTCCCTTTGTTATTTTCATTAATTTTAAGTAATTACTCAGTTTTGAATTGTTTTTTTCAATATATTTTGACATTATGTACAATAAGAGTTTAATTAAACTTTAAATTTATTTAAATAATTGGATTACGATTCATCTCGCTCTGATTACACAACCAATTCAAAGATATTTTTATCATTTTTTATTAATTTTTTGGTTAGTTGTGATCTAAAGTATCTTCATTTAATAATTTCTGAATTTATTGTTTAGTGTTTCATGTAAATAATTTTGAAGTTTAAAAACTATTTTGCTTTATTGACAAATCTAGTTTATTTATAAATTATTTAATTTAAGTTATTTGAAAAAAAAGAAACGCTAGACTAATAAAAAATAGAATTAGCTTTATTAGAATATATTTTATTGACAGATCTTATTTAAAATTAAACAGATTACTATATTTTTAAATCTAGAAATGGAAAATAGTTACTATGAAATTAGCTAAAATCATAATTATAGCAACTTCCAAATTTAAAAACTTTTTAATATTATATATAATATAAAATGTATGTCGGCCGCGTCATAAAAACTAGCAGACAATCTGGTGCAGTGTATACTGCATTGCGAGTAATCTCACACTTGATGTCATCACGGGGAAGGGTGGTTAAGCTTGGAAGAGGCAAGCCTACCTTGCCTGATAGTTCTTGCTAGCAGTATGAAAGTTCGACTGGTGGACCTTCTAATTAATGACTTAATAATTATTCTTATTTGGACTCTATTCCAGAAGACTATAGCATTTGATTCAAAATTTAAGAATAAATTTTAATAAGAAGATTCCCCATTTGGAAAAGAAGAAGTGACTCTTTGGAGGAATAGAATGAAATCAAGCTTTTGAAAACACTTTCTTTAATATTAAATATTAATAATGAAAGAACTACGCGCCAAAGAGGAGCTACGCGCTCTATAGTCATCTTTATTTATTGATTATTGATTATATATAAATGGATTCATAGAATATGATTAAAGAAAATTCTTAAATGCGCAATAAGAAAACTAATAACTATCATTAAAACTAAATTCCCTTAAAAATAAATTATATGTCTGATATTAAGCATAATTATGCAAATATTTTAAAATAATAATCTATTTATTGAAATTAGTAACCACCTTCAGTTCTAAGAGTTTAATTTGCAAATTGTGCAAACAGAGAAGAAGTTAAACAGATTCATTAACTGAGATTATTTAGCACTTGTTTTTAAAAAACCTCGTTCTCGACAATTCTATGGATATAGAGTCAAAAAAGAAAGTAGAGAAAAGAGAAGAACTAAATACTAGTTTTGCAAAATATCTGATTATTTCATTAGACGAATTTGTAAAATTTGAATCAAACAAAATGCTGAAAAGAAAAAAATAAAAGAATAATGAAATTAACTAAATAAGTTGTAAGCAACCCCATATGATAATATTTATAATTTTATGACAATATAAAGAAATAGATTAGTGATTATATGTAAATAAATCAAAGAACTCGGACTCTAGTAAATATTAGGTACTTCGTTAGATTTTGTAAAATACCTATAAAAACACCAGGATAAAAAATAGTAGTTAATATGAAATAAAGCAATAGAGAATGACACGAAGATTTCTACATGGTTACTTTATTTTGAAATGCATAAACTATAAAAAAGTGATGAACATATTAAAGATGGATAACTATAATGATCAACTAATTTCATTCTCATATTGAACATTAAAATGATATTTAATTGATATTTATTAATAGAACAAATTTAACCTTTAATTTAATTTTATAAATTAAAAATATATAAATAAGTATTAAGTTTAATCAAATCATTTCTATAAAACAAAGAAGGAAAATAAAAAATATTTTAAATATGTAATTATATTGAATATTTTAAACTAAAAAAGAGTTTGGTATTAATATTCCTCTTCATTTTTAATTTTAAAAAAGAGCAAAAATTAAGGAAAAATTTGTTAAAAATTGTATTTTGAATATTAATTCCAAGCTTATTTATTTCTATGTCTCTCTTTATTAAAATAAATAACCTCATTTTAAATTATCCTTAAACGATTAAAAAATAAATATAAAGGTATATTTAAAAATTCTATACATTATATTATATTTTAAGTGAAAAAAGATTAAATTTATAAAAATAATAATTTGTATTAGAATATAATAAAAAAGAATGATTAAGTATATAGTTTTATAAATAGAAAGAGCTATAAAGAAACTATTATAATATTAATTAAAATTAGTCAATATAGTATCATATAAAAAACTAAAATTATATTATTATTTTCTATCCTTAATTTAGCAAGATTTTGCTTATCTAAAAATTGTTTAAATGATTATGTATTTTAAACCTTTATTATTTACTTTTTCTTAAGGTTTTATATATAGTTAATAAATAAAATCTATAAAAAGGTAGATGGCTTCAAGAAAGGCTTTTGAAACACTTCCTCATATTAGGAGAGAAATTAATTCAATCTCGATTGCACATATTTTTTTAATTAATTTTCTTCTTAATTAACTGAAGCTAATAACCTATAAAGGCAGTAAAGAAGTAGAAGCCTAAAACTACAACTATGGAAGAGAATCCAAGAAAACAGAAGAAAAAGGTCTTAACTAGGATCATATTGAACTTGATTTTGGAAAGGAGCTAATGAATATCGCCAAATTAATGCAAATGGTTGTCATCTTCAGGAGGAGGTAATAAAGATCGAATGCCATAACTAGAAGTTTACAAATAAGAAGATAGAAAATAATCAAAAGGAATTATCCAAAATTATGATCTAAGAACGCTATACGGATGCGTTTTTCATCTTACAGAACGCTAGAATTGTTTTTTAACTTAGCTGATTGAACGTATGAGCAAATAGGAAAAATATTTCCATTGTCTCAACCAATCAATAATAGAAGAAAAAGATTGGAATACTGCAATCTTTCTTTGAACAAAACTTATAAAAAATAAGTAAGAAATATTACTGAAAATCAGAAAGAAATACTTCTGTTGTGGAAGTACATGACATTTATATAGAAATTGCTAGAAATTCCAGCAGAAAAAAAGTCAGAATGAAGCAAATATATTGTAACTTGAGTAGTGATATTTAAAAAATCAAAATGGAAGACGACAAAACCAAGATTTGAAGTAAAAGGAAGGAAAATAAATCTAAATCCGAAACCTGGAACATGTTGAAACCCGGAGTCCAAAAAATTTATAATTAACAGTAGAGAGCTCAAGCATTTTACTCCAGAAAAGGTTGAAAATTCCTCAAGAAGGAAAAAGTTATTTAGTTAATCTTAGAATTAATAAAAAAACCTAAAATGAATTTAAGATAAAAATACAAAAAAATATTTGAATGAATTATATAATTTGTATGATCTTAAAAAAATGTAGAAATTATTTAAAATTTATAAAAAGAGAATTTAAGAAGGAAAAGTTTAAAAATTAATATTTAGATTTGAAATAAACTTTATCTCTCTTAATTTGGATATTTAAAACTTTTATAATAGATTTAAAATTCATTATCTTAAGATTCAGAAACTTATATTTAATAAAAAAATTTACTAAATAATAAATAAAACTTTATTAAGAATTAAAAAGCTATTAATTTATTAATTTTAACCCTTTATCTTTTAAATATCATGAATAAAATTTAACAAAATTAAATGCTAAATATTTACGAATAAAAATATGCTTCAAATCTCTATCAATAAAATCAAAAAATAAATATTAACTATGATTTATAATATTAATTAAGTAAAATAAACAAAATATTTATAAACAAAAAATTATTTATGCAATATATCACTGAATGGAATTTTATAAAATATATATACAAATAATATATTAAGTTAAGCTATTAATTTTAAGTTAAAGATTAGGATTAAAATTGTTTTTTGAGCAACTAAGTTCTCGCCGAACTATTTACTCCGATAACCTCTTTATGGAAATAAAGAGATATTCTGACGATAAGTACTCAAAACAGATAGCACTTAGGTAATGAATGCATACTTTATAATCTGTAATTTTTGTCTCTTTCATATCCAGATAATCGACGATGAGTTTCTTCGAGATTTCGGATTTTTAAAAATAAAGAATCTAATCTGAAAATTCTTTATCTTCTCTCGTCATTTTTTATTATTATTTGGGAGTATAATATTAGCATAACTAATACTAATTAAATAAAGAATATTAATATTTATATTATTATATCAAAATAAATAAGGAGAAGCAATCCTCCAACTGAAAATGACTTAAACTCTGGTAACAGGAAGTATGCCATAGGTGAAGAACCAGCCAAGATAAGAGAAAACAAGACGAAGAGGCATCAAGTAGCATAAATGATGAAAGATGCCAGATACCAAGTTCTCTTTGGATAGCATTCCGATCTCATCCCTATAGAAGGCAAATTCACAAGGGATTGCTAGCACTATGGAAGACTTCAGCAAGAATTTTTTTAACTTTAAAAACTTTATTAAAGAGTCGCACACCATTGAGGTGTTATATGCTCTAAAATCTCATTTATTTATTATTTATTTATTTTTTATTATTTATTTATATGTTCTTCTGCTATTTCATTTAGCTTTTTTAAATTTCTTACTGTATATTTTTATAAAATTTCATATATATTATATCATTAAACTATACTGCTTCTTTTTCATCAATATTCATGACAAAAAGAGTAAAAATAGTTAGCTTTTAAATTTTTCAAATAAAAAATAAATTTAATTAAAATTTTATTATATAATTTATTATAAAACCGCCATAGTTGTTCGAAGATGAACAACAAGGTCATCTTCATCAGAGGTTGGGGAAGTTAAGTACCCATAATCGACTTTATGTCTTCCTCTGCTTTGGATTGGCCTCGAGACATAAGATTCTTACACCTTCGCCACTGACTTATTATAATTTTTAATTCTATAAATAAAAGGAAATTATTTTTGCGAGCTTCATCAGAGGTTGGGGAATTTAAGTACCCATAATTGACACATGTCGTCCTCTGCTTTGGTGATGCAATGAGACACAATTCTGCCATGTCCTTGGACCTCCAGCAAGTATTAAAGATTACTAGTATTCTAAAATTATATCAGTATTGAACATTTTTATCAGTACTGAATAATTATACCAGTATTGAACAAGGTTTATCAGTATCTGATAATTTTATCAGTAACAAACATTCTTGTCAGTATGAAACATTTTTTTTAAAGAGCTGCGCACAAACGAGAGTGCTACGCGCTCTATAATCAAATTTATTTATTATTTATTTATTTATTTAATTATGAACTAAGTGCAATAAAATCTCTTAAAAGCAAAATATTTAATACTTTTATTATTTTAATTAAAAATTATTCAAAACAAATTTAATAATAGCTGTTTGAATAATTTATTTGACAAAAGGAATTAAAATTAAATTTTAATTAGAGTTTTAATTTTTGTGTAATCATTTGCTCGAAGTGCTCTTAATAATCCAATTTCCGTTTTTTATAATATAAACGAAAAGATCACAAGTATGATTAAATTGATAAACGAAGTTTACTTGTTAAAGAGGATTCGCTATTAGGCAATAATCATTCCCTTAAAAATTATCTCCATGCTTATAGCATTTTTCAGTAGAAATATCGAAAATTTAAGTCTCTAAATTTTTGTTTCAATTATTATAAACTAAAACAGATTATTTATCTTATAAATCTGAACTCATAGTTGAAGATTTTGAAGGTAGAATTTCACTTATATCTTCTCATTAATTATTTTTAATTTAATATCTTTTTATTTTGTTTGCATATTCTTCATGACTTTGATACCCTCCAAAAACATAGATATAGGGAAGTTTAATATTTGCTCCAAAGCCTCTTAGTGTGTTTCCTTTTTTAACGATATCTTAGATATAAATCATTTTTTATCATTCTTTAAAATTAAACATTTCGCATGTACTTTCATTTATTCCGCCAAGAAAGAACATACAATCTTTATTAAATGTAACTCCATGCATTCCTCTGAAGTCTTTTAATGTTCCTTCCTAGCTGATTTATGAAGTGAAAAAAGTTAACCTTTTTTTTGATAATCCTCCAGAAATGAACAAAATATCCTCATCTGTTTATATCACACGTTCATAATTTGAGCTTATTTTCTCAACATTTTTTTAAGATTAATTTATGCTCTATAACTTAGCATCATATTCATATAGAACATCAGAACCACAAAAAAAGCTTTTATAAGTTTTAATGCAGTTGTAAGCAAAATTTGGACATATTTCGTATTTTACATTCCCTAATCCTATCTTTTTAAAGCTATAAATATGAATATTTTAGTTTTATCTTAAAATTCGTCTAAGAAAAAGAACTTTAACTACATTAAACTGTTTACTTGATTTCAAGTTCTCTCTTTCCATTTATTAATAAAAAATAAAAAAGGTAATTAATTAAAAAAATTATGATCATTAGATTTAAGCATTTTATATATAAATACCTAGATATGATTAATTTAATGTAGTTGCGAAATAAAATATTAAAGCTTTAGAGGTATATTTAAATTAAAAAATATTGGAAAGCAAATCTTTTTTAAATAAATTATTTCTAAAAAAATTATTTTTTTTAATTTAGATTATATTTGTTTATTCAAAATAAAAGCTAGCTTTTCAATTTAATTATAATCTAAGAGATTATTAATTTTTATTTTTTAAATATCGATTTATTATAAGAGCTGTGCGTCAGTGAGGTACTTTGCTCTTCTAAATCTAAGTTTTATTATTTTTCAATTTCTAAATTTTTCCAATTTTATTATATATATTATAAAATGGATGTCGGCCGCGTCAGTCAAATTAGTAGGTAATCTGGTGAAGTGTATACTGCATTGCGAGTAATCTCGCACTAGATGCCACCGCGGGGAAGGGTGGATAAGCTCCGTTGAGACATACCTTACCCCAGGGTTCTCTCTAGCAGTATGAAAGTTTGACTAGCGAGCCTTCTTAATTACCGACTTAATAACTATCTCTTATTTGGATCTTATTCAAGAAGACTGAAACATTTGACTCAAGATTTTAGAATAATTTTAATAAGAAGATTCCCCATTTGGAGAAGCTGACATGACTCATCGGACCTCTAGAATTTTAACAAGAAACATGAGAACATTTTTCTTAATATTAAATATTTAATATTGAAAGAGCTGCGCGCCAATGAGGTGCTATGTGCTCTATAATCATTTTTATTTATTTATTTTATTCAAAACATTTTTATATTTTAAATCTTTTAAACTTTGTTTTAGTAAAAACTAAGATAAGATGTGAAATTTTTCGAAAATTAAAAAATTTAAATAAAGACTTGAAAGTTTTATATGCATCTATAATTGTTAAATTGATTTCTTCCACTTAATACATTAATTTTGTAATGTTCATCACAGTATTCATCATCCTATAAATTTTTTAAGCGTCTTCTTATTCATCTTTTTCCAACATAATTAATTATTGTCTTCTTTCGAGTAATATTTTATGAGATTTTTTTATTTGAAAATAAAAAAAAAACTAATTTATTACTTGGTAGTCAGTTAAATTAAATTTAGCAGACAAGAACAATACGACTTAAATTATAATCTCCTACCTTTTGCTTAAGTTATTTCCTTATATCTACATAGAAATTATAATTCATGATATGTTCAAAATTATCAAATCCTCCGCAAATAAAAGGGAGATTTAGCAGGGTTTTTTTAATTTTATTTTTAGCATAACTTAACATAAAATCATTTATTATTGTGGAATCATCTTTACTTTTTTTGCTAAGTATTAAAAAAGTTTAATGTTTAAAAACAAGTATTCATCTATTAATCTCAAATTTATTTAAAATTTCTCTATTATGAATTTTGATGATTTTTAGATTTTTTTCTAATCTAATTCCTTTAAGTCAATCTCCAATCATTTCTTGCTAAACTCATTGACAGCCTTTTAAATATATGGAGCTGCTTTTTTTTATTTAAATTTATTTCTTCCTGTATATCTTACTTTCTTAAATGCGGATGTTTTTGAGCATATCTTTTTGCTACTGACCTATTTATTTAATTTTTCTTGGAATTTGTTGCATTTTAGTATTATATTTCCTTTTAGTTTGCAATATCAATATTCTATTTTTTCTTTGATTGCGAATAATTTATGTTGGAGGCTATTATTCTATTTCTATTGGCCTTATAACTTAGTTATGACTGTTCATGCATTCATCTTCTGGATTTTATATCTCCTAAAGATTAGTTTCTTCTATAAAATTCTTTCTTAGATTTGTTGCGAAAATGGGTTTTGAGCTAACTCCTAACTTTAGTTTGAATTCTCTGATTATATTAGATCTATGAACTCATCAGATTCTAGAATCGTCAATACTGGCCACTAAAAGCGCTTATTATATTTAAGTTTTCTGTCTAAAAATGAAAAAGATCGTTATTAAAGTTTTTACGAGCTTCTAGGTTTTGTGGGTGAAGTTTATCTTTTCAGAACCATTTTAAATTAATAGAAGCATTATTAAAAATCAAGCCCTTAAGAAGGAACAAAATTAAAGAACAGAAAGAAAAAACGTTGTACAAGATATAATTTAATATACTTCAATTATACCAGCAGATTAAAGTTAGTATATCTATCAAAATTGCTATTAATCTTATAGATGATGTTTATACTATAACCTAAAAATGCTAATTTAAAGTGTGATTAAAATAAAAGAAGCTGTAAAATTAAGACTTATTATTTAGAAACTTTGAAAACAAATTTAAAAATGCTTAGAAGAATAATTGGCAAAATATATGAATAGAAATGTTTTTTAATAGTTTCTTAAACTAACTTACAGATTCGATTTTTTTAAATATTATGGAATATATAAAATTTATTAAAATAGTAGAATCAAAAAAAATTATAATTCATTTTTAAAAAATGTTTCTTATAAAGGTTCTAAATAAAATAAAAAAATGAAAATATTACTTAAGGTAAATTGAAAATTTGACCGATAAAAGGAAGAGAAGATATTGCTGAAAATTTTTTTTAATTGTTATGTAATTTGCAATAAGAAATAATTATAAAAAAATTCAAAAACTATAAATGCAAAAAATGGAATTAGAGTAAATAAGATAGAAAGAAAGAAATGCTTATAATTAAACACGAGCATTTGCTAAAAATAATAATTTACAGATTTTAAAATTTATTTTGAATAAAAAAAGCAAAAATTAACTATAAACATTTTTTTCTAATTATACTGTTTAAAAAAAAATTTATCACAATGAAAAAAAATTATTCCTTAATTTTTCTGCTATTTTAAGATAATACCAAAATAGTCATCTAAATAAAAAATTTTAAAAGTGAGATTAAATTTTGACAAAATTCTTTTTTTTTATTATTTAATAAAAAGTTTATTTTAGTATTACTTCTAAAAAGTAGCTTTTATTATTTTTTATAATTACAAAGCGATGATAATATTGGCTTTAATTTTTTAAGGAAAACTAAGCTCTTAACACTGTTTTTCTCTGAATGATCTCTTTATGGATATATGAAGATATTCTGCTAATCATTTTCTGCAAGCGGGGGTCTTCATGAGTAATGAAATCATACTTCATAATCATAACTACAAGTTCCAACTAATTACAGATTATCTTTCAGATACATTCCTTTCAAATCTCTATATCCAACCTAAAACCTCTCTAAATATAAAAAGATAATGACAAATGATTTGCTATTTTTTTTATTATTTAATAAGTAAAAATTGAATAATATATAATTTACTTAAATATTTAAAAAATTCAAATAGTTTTAAATTAAATAATTTATTAACTATTCAGATTAAAAATTTTTTAATTATTTTGTAATGATTAAATATGGAGACGATGGAAAGGACGAGTTCTTCGAATCTCATATTACTGGCAAATCATTATACTCTTTGTTTGGAGTGAAGTACTTAATTTTTCCGATTGGAACATGCTTCGATAAGAGCGGTCGATCTTAATCCATGCTCGGCCTGTATTCAATTACAGAGCACCGCTGTGCTTAGCAATTTATGGAATTGGGTGAAGACCAATCCTGCAGCAGAATTACTGTGATTACAATATATATTGTAAATTAAGGAACGGATTATTCTTACTGTCCTGTTTTTAAGTAAATAAAATCATTTTTATTTAATAATATTTGTTCGTAATTAAAAATACCATCTTTTAAAATTTACTCAAAAATGAGTTTTTTCTATCATTTATTCTAGTTTCTTATTTAGTTGTATTATTTTAATTTTTTATGGTTTGTAAAAACGTTTTTTTATAAAAGCATTTATTATTAATTAAGCAAATTTTAGTTGTTTTGATTTGATGTAATTAAATAACATATTTAACTTTTAAATATATTAAAAAATAAATAAATAAAATAAGCTTCTTTATATTTTTTGGAAAAGTAAAATAGCAGTCTAACAGGTATTTATATTAACAGGCTATAAAACTAAGACAGAAAGATATAAAATTTTTATAAATAATAATAATAATAATAAATAAAATTGATTATAGAGCGCGTAGCACTCTCGTTGATGTGCAGCTCTTTAAAAAAATGTTTCATACTGACAAGAATGTTTGTTACTGATAAAATTATCAGATACTGATAAACCTTGTTCAATACTGGTATAATTACTCAGTACTGATAAAAATGTTCAATACTGATATAATTTTAGAATAATCGTAATCTTTAATGCTTGCTGGAGGTCCAAGGACATGGCAGGGTTACGTCTCATTGCATCACCAAAGCAGAGGACGACATGTGTCAATTATGGGTACTTAAATTCCCCAACCTCTGATGAAGCTCGCAAAAATAATTTCCTTTTATTTATAGAATTAAAAATTATAATAAGTCAGTGGCGAAGGTGTAAGAATCTTATGTCTCGAGGCCAAACCAAAGCAGAGGAAGACACAAAGTCGATTATGGGTACTTAACTTCCCCAACCTCTGATGAAGATGACCTTGTTGTTCATCTTCGAACAACTATGGCGGTTTTAAAAAATATATATAATATAATGAGTAATGATTACTTCCTAATAATGTTTTAATAATCATACTTAAAAAAGAGTGGAAAGCTCATTGTTATAAAAATATCTAAGTAGAAGATACACTTTAGTAATATTAAAGATAAAATTAGTAGTTTAATATTAATTGTGATGAATTGAGCACTTAATCGATTTTTTTATTTTTTATCTTAAAATATTCAAATCTTTGTAGAAACTAGACAATTTGCAAAGCATGATTGATGCTTAATCGAGTTATAATTTTTAATTCAATGTGATTTTTAAGCAAGAATAAATGTTTGCTTTTTACTATAAATTCATGACAATTTTCTAATAGATAGTATGTTTTTTAGTTTGATTATGATGAATAATTTTTATGTATTTGTAAATCTTTTTACATCTTATAAAAAATAAAGAAGGTTTATTTTTTTATCTCTTTGCTTTTTTAATAAATATTTATTTTATAACTTATTCGCTTCTAATTGTAGTAAAATTATTAATTTTTATATTTATTCTAATTTAATTTTTCATTATTAATGATTCCTTAGATTTCTAAATTAAATCATTTAAAGTTTATTTTCACTTTCTTTATTTCACTGAAAAGCTTAACTAAAATGAATGAGATTGCACTTTAATTTTATTAATTCAAGTTCTAAATTAAATAGCTTTTATAAGCATCCTCGTCTTTATATTTTTCTCTTTATTATTTTTATTTTTACTAAATATAAATAGTTTTATTATAGAGAATCTCAATCTCATCTGATGGACAGCAGTTCATGTTCCCTGCTCTTTGATATAAAAGTTTGGAACTTCCAATTTTAGCAAGATTGATAACTTCTCAGTTTTTCCTTCTTTTCGCTTGTGAGTTATGATTATTCTCATCTTTCCCGATTTTTTTAATTAATCCATTAAGACTGCAATGCATTCTTTTCAATCTATTTTATTCTATCTTTTTTTTCTTGAATTCAACATTTTGTTATTTTTGAAGAAAATTTCTAACACTTCCGATACAGATTTCATGCACTTTCTCAGTAAAAGCATCTCTTCCTAATCTTTATAATTTTCTCATTCTAAGGTTGTTCCTTAGGTTACACATCTATTGGTACTGCTTCATAGTTAATTTTATTTAGTTTTGATTTACTGTAGCTCTGATTCCTATTTCCACACGCACTCGTTTAGTTGGGTTGTTATGAGATTTTGGTAGTTCTAAATGTTGTTGAAAGTCTCAATCTAGCGTTCTTAGTTCTTGATTCTGGATGCGTCCGTTTGATTTTTCTCTTCCAACTTTTATATGAGCTTCTGGTTAAGATACTTGAACTTCTGTATCTCAACCTGGAGATTTGCGACCATTTATACAAGTTTAACAATATTGGCTTGCTCAATTTCAATGTAGAAGCTAATACTTCCCGTGCATGGCAATTTCCTATCGCTCGCAGGGCTTCTCCTCTAAATTTGGTGCTCCCGTGTATGTCATTTAATAAATTCTTATTTTATTTTTTTTATTTATCCACTTTGATGCAGGATTGGGGGATATTTGCCTTGCTTAACTCCTCTTCAAAATTTTCAAGGGCTTAAAAAGAAGACTATTTTAAATTAAACTTAAACATTTAGTTAAGAAATTACGTTTCTGGCTTTTTCTACTACTATTAAGAGGTGTTAAAAAAGCTTTTACTGGAATTGTCAGCCATTTTATTTTTTATGCTTTTGATTTTTTTTAATTATGCTTTATAATAATAATATTTCCCTTATTTTTTGATATTTTATTATTTTATTTAATATTATTATAATTAAAGCTTCTTCCAACTCTTATTTTATTTTAACTTTTTTTTAATTTTTCTAAAATAAAAATTTTTAATTCATAACTCTCAAATTAAGCGTTCAAATTATTTTAAAATCTAACTCTAAAAATTTTCTTCTTTTTCTCTCTTCTCATTTTAATAACTTTTGTTTCTGATCTTTTTAATATTTAGAAAAGTTTTGCTTTAAAGCTTTTATCAATTTTTCTAAGTGCCTTTTATCTCCAGTTATAAAAAAATTGATAAGCTTTTTTATTTTCTTGATGTTATTTAATTTTTAATTTAATTACTTTTAAATTTTTAAAATTTTATAGAGTTTTCCCGTTCTCAAAACACTAGACAGTTACTTTCTAAAAATTTTTTATCCTCTTCACTAGCTATTGTATCGGTAAAACTACAATCCTTAATCTCTGTTCCTTTCTTCTTATAAATATCCTTCCAGTCAACTTACTTTATTAATTTATAAATTTATACTTACCTAATCTTATTTTTCTTCATTTTATATTAGTAATAATCTCTAAGCATCTCACTTTCTCAATGTCTAGTCATCACTACTTGATATTATTCATCTACTATTTCTCGATATAGCTACAGATCTTACATTATTCGGATGACCCTTCAAAGTATACTTTAATTTACCATTTTGTAGATCCCATATTTTTATCGAACTATCTGCACTTCCTGATACTATTCATCTATCATCACTCGATATAGCGACAGAGTTTATACTATTAGTATGACCTTATAGAGAGTTCATTAGATAACTATTTTCTAAGTCCCATATTTTTATCGAACTATCTGAGCTTCCCGATATTATTCATTTATTGTCATTCGATATAACTACAGAATTTATGCCATTCGTGTGGCCTTCCAAAGTACTCTTTAAGGAATCACTTTATAAGTCCCATATTTTCAACGTCTCATCATAACTTCCTGAAACTTTTCATTTATTGTCACTTGATATAGCTACTGAGCTTACACTATTCGTATGGCCTTCCAAAGTACTCTTTAAGGAATCACTTTGTAAGTCTCATATCTTCAACATCTCATCATAACCTCCTGATACTAGTCATCTATTATCTCTTGATATAGCTAATGATATTACATAACTTTTATGATAGTCTTTAGTACTTATTAACTTTCTATTCTGTAAATGTCTAGCATTTGAAAAAACTAGGCATCTTGATTATGCAAATCTATATTCTTAAAATATCAAGAAAATAGACTAAAATAAAAGTAAGTTGTTTCCTTAAAAAATGTTTAAATAAGCAGGGAAACTTAGCTATATGTATAGTGATCAAGAAGGATTTACTTTGTTTGGTAATCATTAAGAAAGCAATGAATTCAACAAGCATAAACATAATGATGAAGAAGATCTAAAAAACAGTAATTAAAGGATCTGTAATATTCAGAAGCTGTGCTTTTGTAAAAGAATACTAAGCTTCTTATTTCTGAGGATTAGATCTTATTAATTTAAAAGATATTTAGGGAATTATAAAGGAAATAGCCTATACTAAAATATCTGGAACAGAAGGCGTAAAAGCAGACATTATTAATAAACTAATAAGGAGTTTCATCTTTTATTATAAAAGTTCAATAATAACATGTAGAGAAAGAAAAAATCCATGCTTAAGTAGAAAATTCTTGAAATGTACAAAAAAGATCTAAGAGTGATTGAAAGGATTAAAGAATATTTGTGCTCATAAAAATCATTTGAAAAATATATGATAAAATACTAACTAAAAGACTTTACGTTAAAATTTTTTAACTTCCTGAATATAATTTTCGTAATAGAAATTCCATTATGCAAATTGCTTGTTAACAATTATTCATTATTTTTGAACACAAAATCTTCAGTCTCCTTTAATAAGATTCAAATAAGAATTAGTAATTAAGTTATTAATTGTCTCGTCAGTCAAACGTTCATTCTGCTAGCGAGAACTCTCGGGCAAGTTAGGCTTGTTTCTTCCGAGCTTGTCCACCTTTATCTATATCGGCACCCAGGGTGAGATTATTCACAATGCAATATACACCGTTTCCGATTACCTACTAGTTCTCCCGACCGCAACTACACCTATATTTTAATTTTGTAATAATATCTTATTGATTTCATTTATGCTAAATCATACTATCTCCCGTTATTAATAATCTTAACTCTCCTTCAGTTATAAATATTAATTCTTTACTTAACTAATAACCAAAAAAAAAAACCATATTTCAAAAAGAGATTTTCATTCTTGACAATTTAGTCTTTTTCACCTTTATAAGATATGTTTGATAAACAAATTCAAAATTCATTCTTTTAGTCTTATTCGATTTCTTTTTTAAAAAGAAATGTCAATTGTATCATCAAATAAACTTTTTAATTTTGGATTTTTTTGAACATTTCAGAATGCCTTTTTTTCAATATTTTCTTATTATTGTAAGATATAATAGTCTTATTTCCATTCAGTTGGTAATTATTTTATATACTTATTATTAATAAAATAAGGATGTCAACCGCGATCAGAAGAACTAGTAGGTAATTTGATGCAATGATCACCGCATTGCGAATTATCTCGCATTAGATACCACAAAGGGGAAGGGTGGATAAGCTTGGAAAAGACAAGCTTAACTTACTTGAGGATTCTCGCTAACATTATGAACGTTTGACTGTCACGCTTCTAATATCTTAACTACTTAATCTTATTTGGATCTTATTCAAGAAAGCTGGAAAATTTGGCTCAAGATTTGAGAACAATCTTTAATAAACAGATCCCCTTTTAGAGAAGCTGACGTGACTCATTGAAGACGGCTAGAAATTTAGCAAGAAGTATGAGAACACTTTTTTAATCTTAATATTATTAAAGAAAGAGCAACACACCAACGAGGAGCTACTCGTTCTATGATCATCTTTATTTATTATAATATATTCCAATAAGACATTTTAATTACTTAAGATATAAAAACACAGAAAATGGGAAAATATTAGTTCAGAACTAAAGCAAAAAGTAATGAAACAGACTAAACACTTAAAAAAGATAACTTTAAAAAGAAGATTAAGGAGGATATGAATTTTATTATTATATATAAAATGGAACCTAAGAATAATAAATCTCTCCGATAAAGCCTAATAATTCTTTGCAGGATGTAGAAAACTATCTTTATCTTCTTTAATTGGAGAATAAAAATTGAATAAAGGCTATTAGTGATCTTGTTAAGATTTAATAAATTCTATGGTAATTTGAAAATTTGAAAACGCGATATTACAAAAGAAATTTGCTCTAAATCCATCATTGTAGCAAAATTAAGAGAGAATCCCGTAGACAGAATAGATCATAAAGGAAATTTGAAATGCTAGAAACTGTAAACCAGAACGATTTTAAATAAAAAAGGACCCAATGGGAATAGAACAAAAAAAATAACAAATAGATTCAATATCGAAGAGTTACGATATGCTGATTCTACTAGCGACTAGGAAATTAAGTACGAAGTTGCTAAAGAGTAAGTGAAAAGAAAAGAGAATAATAGAAAGTTAATGGTAAAATTTATTCCAATAAAGAAGGGGCATATTATAGAAAAAAATACTTCAAGTAAATAAAGAAGCTTCTTATATCTAAAAAAAGATAATGAACTAAATAGAAAATAATTGAAAATTAACCTATTTTAAAATCATGATAAGTAACCTTAATATCAAAAAATGCAAATTTTAGGTGAATTCGTTTTTAAATAAGCAAATATGTTGTAAACCAAATAATGATGATATCACAAGAAATAAATTCTGTTATGCAGAAAAGGAAAAAGGATGAACAACACTAATTTGTAACTTTAACTCTTTTAATTTAAAGAACTGAATACAAAGACTGAAGAAATCAAGATTTAATAAAGATGAAACTAATATAATATTAATTAACTTAAAATGGAAGTAATAATATGATGTTAATATAGATTATAAATATGGAAGGCAGTTTATTAGAAAATATGCGAAAATAAATAACAGGAAGTTTGTAAAGGATCAACAGAAAATGAAAATGGAAGCATAAATAAAATGCCACCTTATTATAAAAATTTGAAAAGTATTATTGAGAGAAATAATTGAGAATTCTTAGTTCTATAAAGAATTGGAATATTAAAATGCAAATATAAGCAATAATTCTATCGACTTGAATTATAGTACAAAAAGCACAAAAGATTCGTAAAAAATATATCCAATTCAATGAAAAATGAAAGATGAATGAAGTCTCACAGAAGTGATAATCTGAAAATTAAAGGAAATTAAAAAAAAGGATTTATTAGATAAATAGGCCTAAGTTTAGAAATGTATATAATATGAAATGGCTGGTTTCAAGAAGGGTTTTTTAACCACCTCCTCAGAACAGGAGAGAAAGCCAGAAGCACATATTCTCACCACGTCTTCTTCAATTTAACTCTCTTCTTAATAAAAATAACCAGAACTATTTAATAGATTAGAAGAACTTATAAAAAATACTAACTCGTACAAATTAAAATAAAGCGAATCCCTTCCATCAAAAGACAAATAAGAACTAAGATAAAAATTAAGAACAGAAAAGTTAACACAGATCTCAACACCTACATTGAAAACTGAAAAAAGAGACCACTCAACTGAATCGCTGAAAATAACTACGAAGAAATAAAAAATAAACGAAGAAGGTAAAGTACGATAATTAAATATAGATCCTATTGCTTTTGATTTAGACAATACCGAAATAGAACAAATGGAATCTTAGTAGATGAAACAGCTGATTTATTAACTTATTAAAAAGATAAAAAACTCGAAGAGGAATTAAACTCCAAAAAGGAAGAGATATTTGTAAAAAGTTAGGATTTGATAAATTATAAAGATGATGATGAAGTCCAAATGGTAGGCCGAAGAACTCAAGCCAGAGTTAATGTGCAAATTGCAAGTTTAGAGAATGATATTTGAGTAATGCAAGAGCAAGACAAGAAAAACTGAGTAAAATTAGATTCAAGACTTCAATTAATAGAAGAAAATCTGTAGAAGCATTCATAAGGAACTCCGATGGAAAAAGAGAAACAAGAAAAAATATATCCTTAAGTAAGAAAAAATGCTAAATTTGCAAAGCACTTGACATTTATTACGGAAATGTCCCCAATAGCAAAAATAAGAATGAATATTTGGGGAAATGTTAAATAGAAGCAACTGAAGTAATGAAAGACGGAATTCTTTCCATCGGGAAATGGGAAAATCGGGAAGAAAAATAAATTCTCAACTCAGATTATATAAAAGAGAGAAGTCAAAGAAAAAAAGGTAATGCAAGGACAGAAAATTCAGGAAAGGAGATATTATACATTTAAAATTTCAATTAAGTTAGAAGGTGAACATTTATTTTAATGATTAATGATTAATAATCTATAAAAATAGATAAATAAAGTAACAAAATTTAATGATTTTTAAAAAAAAAATTTCGAGCAATAAAATTAAAATAAATTAAAAAATATTATTAGTGTTTTAAATAGAATTTTATTTATCTTTTAATATATTAAAAAATGATAAAATAATAAAGAATTGCAAATTTTTATAAAAATAAAGACTTTAATTAAATTTTTTTATAATTTCTAAATAAGTTAGAAAATATTAATTCCTTTTTAACTATTTATAATTAAATATTTTAAACCTATTTTCTAAATTTTATAATACTCTTAGTATTAAATATTTTTAAAATGTTAAGATAATTATATTTAAGCTAAAAAGGCATAAAAATTTAAATTATGATTTAAAAATATTTTTTTATTAATAAATGGATAGAGAGAACTTGAAATCAAGTAAACAGTTTAATGTAGTTAAAGTTCTTTTTCTTAGACGAATTTTAAGATAAAACTAAAATATTCATATTTATAGCTTTAAAAAAATAGGATTAGGGAATGTAAAATACGAAATATGTCCAAATTTTGCTTACAACTGCATTAAAACTTATAAAAGCTTTTTTTATGGTTCTGATGTTCTATATGAATATGATGCTAAGTTATAGAGCATAAATTAATCTTAAAAAAATGTTGAGAAAACAAGCTCAAATTATGAACGTGTGATATAAACAGATGAGGATATTTTGTTCATTTCTGGAGGATTATCAAAAAAAAGGTTAACTTTTTTCACTTCATAAATCAGCTAGGAAGGAACATTAAAAGACTTCAGAGGAATGCATGGAGTTACATTTAATAAAGATTGTATGTTCTTTCTTGGCGGAATAAATGAAAGTACATGCGAAATGTTTAATTTTAAAGAATGATAAAAAATGATTTATATCTAAGATATCGTTAAAAAAGGAAACACACTAAGAGGCTTTGGAGCAAATATTAAACTTCCCTATATCTATGTTTTTGGAGGGTATCAAAGTCATGAAGAATATGCAAACAAAATAAAAAGATATTAAATTAAAAATAATTAATGAGAAGATATAAGTGAAATTCTACCTTCAAAATCTTCAACTATGAGTTCAGATTTATAAGATAAATAATCTGTTTTAGTTTATAATAATTGAAACAAAAATTTAGAGACTTAAATTTTCGATATTTCTACTGAAAAATGCTATAAGCATGGAGATAATTTTTAAGGGAATGATTATTGCCTAATAGCGAATCCTCTTTAACAAGTAAACTTCGTTTATCAATTTAATCATACTTGTGATCTTTTCGTTTATATTATAAAAAACGGAAATTGGATCATTAAGAGCACTTCGAGCAAATGATTACACAAAAATTAAAACTCTAATTAAAATTTAATTTTAATTCCTTTTGTCAAATAAATTATTCAAACAGCTATTATTAAATTTGTTTTGAATAATTTTTAATTAAAATAATAAAAGTATTAAATATTTTGCTTTTAAGATATTTTATTGCACTTAGTTCATAATAAAATTTTAATTAAATTTATTTTTTATTTGAACAATTTAAAAGCTAACTATTTTTACTCTTTTTGTCATGAATATTGATAAAAAAGAAGCAGCATAGTTTAATGATATAATATATATGAAATTTTATAAAAATCCAGTTAGAAATTTAAAAAAGTTAAAGGAAATAACAGAAGAACATATAAATAATAAATAAATGAGATTTTAGAGCATGTAGCACCTCAATGGTGTGCGACTCTTTAATAAAGTTTTTAAAGTTAAAAAAATTCTTGCTGAAATCTTCCATAGTGCTAGCAATCCCTTGTGAATTTGCCTTTAATAGGGACGAGATAGGAATGCTATCCAAAGAGAATTTGGTATCTGGCATCTTTCATCATTTATGCTACTTGGTGCCTCTTCGTCTTGTTTTCTCTTATCTTGGCTGACTCTTCACCTATGGGGTACTTCCTGTTACCAGAGTTTAAGTCAGTTTCAATTGGAGGATATCTCCTTCCTATTTATTTAATTAGTATTAGTTATGCTAATATTATACTCCCAACTAATAATAAAAAATGACGAGAGAAGATAAAGAATTTTCAGATTATATCTCTTTATTTTTAAAAATCCGAAATCTCGAAGAAACTCATCGACGATTATCTGTATTTGAAAGAGACAAAAATTACAGATTATAAAGTATGCATTCATTACCTAAGTGCTATCTGTTTTGAGTACTTATCGTCAGAATATCTCTTCATTTTCATAAAGAGGTTATCGGAGTAAATAGTTCGGCAAGAACTTAGTTGCTCAAAAAACAATTTTAATCCTAATCTTTAACTTAAAATTAATAGCTTAACTTAATATATTATTTGTATATATATTTTATAAAATTCCATTCAGTGATATATTGCATAAATAATTTTTTGTTTATAAATATTTTGTTTATTTTACTTAATTAATATTATAAATCATAGTTAATATTTATTTTTTGATTTTATTGATAGAGATTTGAAGCATATTTTTATTCGTAAAAATTTAGCATTTAATTTTGTTAAATTTTATTCATGATATTTAAAAGATAAAGGGTTAAAATTAATAAATTAATAGCTTTTTAATTCTTAATACAATTTTATTTATTATTTAGTAAATTTTTTTATTAAATATAAGTTTCTGAATCTTAAGATAATGAATTTTAAATCTATTATAAAAGTTTTAAATATCCAAATTAAGAGAGATAAAGTTTATTTCAAATCTAAATATTAATTTTTAAACTTTTCCTTCTTAAATTCTCTTTTTGTAAATTTTAAATAATTTCTAAATTTTTTTAAGATCATACAAATTATATAATTCATTCAAAGATTTTTTTGTATTTTTATCTTAAATTCATTTTAGGTTTTTTTATTAATTCTAAGATTAACTAAATAACTTTCTCCTTCTTGAGGAATTTTCAACCTTTTCTGGAGTAAAATGCTTGTGCACTCTACTGTTAATTATAAATTTTTTGGATTTCCGGGTTTTAATATGTTCCAGGTTTCGGATTTAGATTTATTTTCCTTCCTTTTACTTCAAATCTTGGTTTTGTCATCTTCCATTTTGATTTTTTAAATATCACTGCTCAAGTTACAATACATTTGCTTCATTCTGACTTTTTTTTCTGCTGGAATTTCTAGCAATTTTTATATAAATGTCATATAATTCCACAACAGAAGTATTTCTTACTAATTTTTTATAAGTTTTGTTCAAAGAAAGATCGCAGTATTCCAATCTTTATTTTTTCTATTCTTGATTGGTTGAGACGATGGAAATATTTTTCCTATTTGCTCATACGTTCATTCAGCTAAGTTAAAAAACAATTCTAGTGTTCTGTAAGATGAAAAACGCATCCGTATAGTGTTCTTAGATCATAATTTTGGATAATTCCTTTTGATTATTTTCTATCTTCTTATTTGTAAACTTCTAGTTTAGGTATTCGATCTTTATTACCTCCTCCTGAAGACGACAATCATTTGCATTAATTTTGCGATATTCATTAGCTCCTTTCCAAAATCAAGTTCAATATGATCCTAATTAAGACCTTTTTCATTAAATTTTCTTGGATTCTCTTCCATAGTTGTAGTTTTAGGCTTCTACTTCTTTCCCTTTACTCCTTTATAGGTTATTAGCTTCAGTTAATTAAGAAGAAAATTAATTAAAAAAATATGTGCAATCGAGATTGAATTAATTTCTCTCCTAATATGAGGAAGTGTTTCAAAAGCCTTTCTTGAAGCCATCTACCTTTTTATAGATTTTATTTATTAACTATATATAAAACCTTATGAAAAAGTAAATAATAAAGGTTTAAAATACATAATCATTTAAACAATTTTTAGATAAGCAAAATCTTGCTAAATTAAGGATAGAAAATAATAATATAATTTTAGTTTTTTATATGATACTATATTGACTAATTTTAATTAATATTATAATAGTTTCTTTATAGCTCTTTCTATTTATAAAACTATATACTTAATCATTCTTTTTTATTATATTCTAATACAAATTATTACTTTTATAAATTTAATCGTTTAAGGATAATTTAAAATGAGGTTATTTATTTTAATAAAGAGAGACATAGAAATAAATAAGCTTGGAATTAATATTCAAAATACAATTTTTAACAAATTTTTCCTTGATTTTTGCTCTTTTTTCAAAATTAAAAATGAAGAGGAATATTAATACCAAACTCTTTTTTAGTTTAAAATATTCAATATAATTACATATTTAAAATATTTTTTATTTTCCTTCTTTGTTTTATAGAAATGATTTGATTAAACTTAATGCTTATTTATATATTTTTAATTTATAAAATTAAATTAAAAGTTAAATTTGTTCTATTAATAGATATCAATTAAATATCATTTTAATGCTCAATATGAGAATGAAATTAGTTGATCATTATAGTTATCCATCTTTAATATGTTCATCACTTTTTTATAGTTTATACATTTCAAAATAAAGTAACCATGTAGAAATCTTCGTAGTCATTCTCTATTGCTTTATTTCATATTAACTACTATTTTTTATCCTGGTGTTTTTATAGGTATTTTACAAAATCTAACGAAGTACCTAATATTTACTAGAGTCCGAGTTCTTTGATTTATTTACATATAATCACTAATCTATTTCTTTATATTGTCATAAAATTATAAATATTATCATATGGGGTTGCATACAACTTATTTAGTTAATTTCATTATTCTTTTATTTTTTTCTTTTCAGCATTTTGTTTGATTCAAATTTTACAAATTCGTCTAATGAAATAATCAGATACTTTGCAAAACTAGTATTTAGTTCTTCTCTTTTCTCTACTTTCTTTATTGACTCTATATCCATAGAATTGTCGAGAACGAGGTTTTTTAAAAACAAGTGCTAAATAATCTCAGTTAATGAATCTGTTTAACTTCTTCTCTGTTTGCACAATTTGCAAATTAAACTCTTAGAACTGAAGGTGGTTACTAATTTCAATAAATAGATTATTATTTTAAAATATTTGCATAATTATGCTTAATATCAGACATATAATTTATTTTTAAGGGAATTTAGTTTTAATGATAGTTATTAGTTTTCTTATTGCGCATTTAAGAATTTTCTTTAATCATATTCTATGAATCCATTTATATATAATCAATAATCAATAAATAAAGATGACTATAGAGCGCGTAGCTCCTCTTTGGCGCGTAGTTCTTTCATTATTAATATTTAATATTAAAGAAAGTGTTTTCAAAAGCTTGATTTCATTCTATTCCTCCAAAGAGTCACTTCTTCTTTTCCAAATGGGGAATCTTCTTATTAAAATTTATTCTTAAATTTTGAATCAAATGCTATAGTCTTCTGGAATAGAGTCCAAATAAGAATAATTATTAAGTCATTAATTAGAAGGTCCACCAGTCGAACTTTCATACTGCTAGCAAGAACTATCAGGCAAGGTAGGCTTGCCTCTTCCAAGCTTAACCACCCTTCCCCGTGATGACATCAAGTGTGAGATTACTCGCAATGCAGTATACACTGCACCAGATTGTCTGCTAGTTTTTATGACGCGGCCGACATACATTTTATATTATATATAATATTAAAAAGTTTTTAAATTTGGAAGTTGCTATAATTATGATTTTATCTAATTTCATAATAAGTATTTTCCATTTCTAGATTTAAAAATATAGTAATCTGTTTAATTTTAAATAAGATCTGTCAATAAAATATATTCTAATAAAGCTAATTCTATTTATTATTAGTCTAGTGTTTCTTTTTTTCAAATAACTTAAATTAAATAATTTATAAATAAACTAGATTTGTCAATAAAGCAAAATAGTTTTTAAACTTCAAAATTATTTACATGAAATACTAAACAATAAATTCATAAATTATTAAATGAAGATACTTTAGATCACAACTAACCAAAAAATTAATAAAAAATGATAAAAATATCTTTGAATTGGTTGTGTAATCAGAGCGAGATGAATCGTAATCCAATTATTTAAATAAATTTAAAGTTTAATTAAACTCTTATTGTACATAATGTCAAAATATATTGAAAAAAGCAATTCAAAACTGAGTAATTACTTAAAATTAATGAAAATAACAAAGGGAAAATTAATAATATTATTAAATTTATTTTATTATAGAAAGAAAATGTAAAAAACCTCTAAATTAGAATAATCTTGAAAAATTTTCGCTTTAAATTCTCAATTTCATCTATTTGATCTCTCTTGGCTTAAAATTATTTTTGAATCACAAGAAAAATAAAAAATTATATTAGAAAAGTGTTTATTATTTCCTTAATTATTTTAGTTAATTATCTTTTGTTATAATTTAAATTTTTTTCTTTGTATCTAGCTATTTAGGATAAACGTTATAAATATGCTTAAATAAAGGAAAATATTAATGTGAAGCATATTTTTCTTTTCATGTTTTTAGAATTTGCATTGTATCTTATTTAAGTTAGTAAAATACGAAAAAAACTAATTGATATTAAGCAATTTATTTATTTGATTTTAAAATGTCAAACATGAACTTAAAATCCTACAAATTTATTTTTAATTGAATTTTATTTTTATATCGATTAATATTCTAAGTCTCATTTATATAAAATTAATGCTTATAAATGTATGTTCTGACAAACATTTAAAAAAAGTATAAAATTAGTATATTAAATTTAAAGTAAGTGATACATTATTACCTAAGGTATCTTCATAACAATTTAAATATTTTAATTTTATATTTCTTAGAATGTTTTGCATTTAAAGTTTAAAAAGTCTATAGTTATTTTATTTATATAATATTTAATATAAATTGTAATAGTTAAAATTAAATTGCTTCAGTCACTTGATACTTATCTTTTTGAAATGTTTACTTAATTTTTCTTCCAATTTTAATTTAATTATCTTCTAATTAAGAATTATTTGTCTAAGATTTTTATAAATTGGAAATTATTAACTTTTTTTGTCAAATAATGGAAACCCTCGATCTGTTAAAAGTTTGTTAAAACTGACGTTTAAAAATCTTAAGTTTTTGCAGGTTTAAATTATTGTTTTCATACTTTTGTTATTTAAGCTGCATTCTTCTAAAGTTAACTCTCTTAGATTTTATAATTTTACTATTTCTTAAATTCAGTTTTATTCTAAGACCTGACAATTGCTTATTAAAAGACTCTACAGTTGTTAGCATTTAGAACTTATTACTTATAACGTTGAGTATTTTAAGTTTGTTAAATAAAAAAGACTGACTTTATGTAAATTTTAGCATCTTTCAAATAAATATTCTAATGCCTAACTAGTTATTTAATTCATTAATCTAAAGCTTATGCTCTAATAATTCTATCCATAGTCACCTATTTTTTATACACTTCAACTTTAAATTAAAGGAAGATTATGTAAGCTAATTTCTCTTAAGCCATAACTATTCTTTAGTAGCTAAACTAGATTTTCATCATTAAAATATTAGCATTCCTAAATATCTATATATTGAAGATTAGTAAAGCATTTTTAAAAAAGCTTCTAAAATGCTTAGTTACTAAATCTAGTTCCTTTTATTGATAAATATTTCAGATCATATTTTGATATCTTTTCTAAAACTTAATCTTATAAGTTATATGTTTGATTCATTTCTATTTTTTATAAGTTTGGACATAAATCTACTAAACTTTCTAACTAAAAATTGTTATTAATATATATTTCCTCAATTTAGTCTCCTTTCCTTTATAGAAACCTTTTTAGTAAATCAAAATTAGTCATTAAGTATTCAATTCTTATAATCTTTAGTTTTCAATTCTAGCAATATTCAAAAATGTTACTTCTTACAGTTATCCATTAACCTAAATCAAGACATTCTAAATTTATACAATATTTAAGGAAATTTAAATTACTATAAATGCTATCATCTAGTACTAATGCTTTTATTTTCTGACAAAATCATTCATCTTATAAATATTATGAAGGTCAATAAAATAATTATATTTCTTAAATATTTTCTATATTCTTTTTTTAACTTTTTTGGTTTTTTAGATTTATGCAGTTTCCTAATTTTTCCATAACTAGTTTTATTAAGTCTTCATTAAGATATTTTCCTGATATAATGAGGGTTTTTGTTTCATTATTCTTAAGTTATTTTAATGTTCATTATATTTTGTTCTAAACATAAATTTTATCTTAGTTGTAATTTTTAATTTTCAGTTTGTTAAACTTGTATTTAAAATTTTATAGGAATTTATTAGTTTACTGTAGACTTGAGATATCACCTAGTTTAAGAAATTGGAAAACATTTTCAAGAATATAATGATTTTTCCAGAAGTCATTTTTGAGACTTTTAATTTACTTTTGCTATTTGTTTTCTAATACTTCTACTTCCTCTTCTGACGCTTAAAATTTTCTTTTCTTAGGAAATATTTATTAAGTAATTTAAAATTCTTAATTACAATCTATGCAGTCAGTTTATTATTTTTCAGATAGATCAAAATTTTACTCCTTTTATTTTTTATTTTTAGGTTTCATATTCTCTATTATTAATTATATAATAATTAATAATAGTTTGCTACTTTTAACTTTAAACTACTACCTTTTCTATTAGTTTAACTATTTTAATCTTAACTATCAAATTTTAATTTTTTTTAATTAATCTAAGCTTTTATTGAAATATTAAAGAATCATTAGTTTAAATACATTTTTTAATTTTATGTACTAAGAATTTACTTTTTTAGAGTATCTTAGAAAAAAGGAAATTAGTAGCTGATTTAATAATTTAATTAATTTTTGATTAATAAATATGAAAATCTAATTAATAAACCATAATTTAAATATAATTTGTTTTCTTTTGTTTAATTATTATATAATATAAAATGGATGTAAGCCGCGTCAGTCAAACTAGTAGGTAATCTGGTGAAGTTTATACTGCATTGCGAGTAATCTCGCACTAGATGCCACCACGGGGAAGGGTGGATAAGCTTTGTTGAGACGTACCTAACTTGCCCCGAGGGTTCTCTCTAGCAGTATGAAAGTTTGACTAACGAGCCTTCTTAATTACCGACTTAATAACTATCTCTTATTTGGATCTTATTCAAGAAGACTGAAACATTTGACTCAAGATTTTAGAATAATTTTTAATAAGAAGATTCTCCATTTGGAGAAATTGACATAACTCATCGATTCTCTAGAATTTTAACAAGAAACAAGAGAACATTTTCTTAATATTAAATATTAATATTGAAAGAGCTGCGTGGCAATGAGGTGCTACGCGCTCTATAATCATTTTTATTTATTAATTATTATTATATATCATTTAAAATATGGACGGTGAATCTTAGGCTAGTCTCTAGCTTGAGACTCAATATCAGAAAAAACGAGTCTTATCCTGTAGTCCGCGCCTCAGAAGCTCTCCTATTCACTATGCCGTCAATTTGGATAGGAGCTTGGTGGAAAGCAAGGCATAGCTGAGGCAAAAATAAACTAAGATTTTTTAACTATAGAAGATACTCAAGACTGACTTTGTACTAGAATGAGAATCCCTTAAGAATTTCAACTCCAGCCTTAGATAGAATTACAAGAATAGAGAGAAAAAGGTTTCACATTTGTGAATTAAAACAAGGAGAAAAGAGTATCAAGACTATTTTATTAAAACATTAAATCGTGGTTAGCCTATAATGGCAGACCCACGTTAATTAATTAATTAATTTATTTTATCAAAACTAATTTTATCTACAGATAAGCGAAAACAAGATTATTACTATAACTAGACAGATTTAAAACAGATTAATGGTAAGCGAAGAAAAATAAGCAAATGATCTTCTAAATTTGAAAATAAAGGATTCATTTAGAAAATCTAAGGAGACGAATAGAAAAGAATATGTAAGGCAATTCTAAGTGATACTATATCAATGTATCTGAAAAGTTAACAATAAAGGCCTTAAAAAATTAAAATCGAAAAAGATTACTAAATGTAGATTTTGGAAAAAGATTGGAAACTATTTGGAAATAATTGGAAAAGAGAAAGAATAGAGTCGAAGCTAAAAGACAATATTTGGAAAGAGATTACTTTCATTTTTCTGTATTGAACGGAAATATCTATAAGAAGTAGTTAAGAATTTCTAGCTGTTTGAAAAACCCTTGAAAGATAAAACCTGGAGAAGATATAAACACAAGTAGACGAGTATTAATCTAGGGTAGAAATTTAAGTTATTATTTTGATTTATATCTATAATTAATTCTATTGAAATTTTTATTAGATTTTTATTAAATTATTATTTAAAAATGATTAAAAAAACAAAATAAAGTAAGAATACATATTATTTACATTTTAATTAAAAAATCTTTATTATTTTTCCATTTTTTACTTTATAAATTTTTTTAATTATATTAAAAAAGCAAAAAATATTTTTAAAAGATAATTCTTTATTTATATTTAGGAAGAATTTTGTCAAGTTAATTATTTGCAAATATAATTATGTTTTTTAATTTTAGCAAATTACCACTATAATAATTTACTCTTCTCATTTTCAGTTATTTTAAACTTAAGTATTAATATAATTTTATCACCTAAAATTTTAACTACATATATAATTCTATTTCTCTCAAAATTTACTATGATTTTAAAAAAATTTTCAGCTTCTTTTTAAATATTTAAAATCAATAAATAATAATTTTAACTTATTTTATTTAAAAAAGGAATTACTTTTATCTTTTTTAACTTTTATATTACTTTTAATTTTTTATTTACGTAATCAGTTCTATTTAAAGCAACATATTTTAGTATTTATATA
The DNA here is from genome assembly GCA_946699065.1 of Loxodes magnus. Taxonomy (NCBI): domain Eukaryota; phylum Ciliophora; class Karyorelictea; order Loxodida; family Loxodidae; genus Loxodes; species Loxodes magnus. Next base: position 150,767 of record CAMPDV010000260.1, read on the forward strand.
TAATTTAATAATGATAATCTCTATCCTAGATTAAAAAAATAGATTAAAGAGATTTAAAATATAATGATTCTCTTTTTTTCTTATTTATAGTTTAAATTATGAATTATAATTTTTTTTATTAAATAATTAAAACAACTTATTTTATATTAGTATTTTTATATTTATATTTTATTTTATTAGTTAGATTTTCTCTTTTTTATTTGTTTGGTATTTATTTATTTTTCCTTATTTTTTTAATTAATTAATTTTCTCTTTTTATTATATAGTTTTCTTATTTTATATTTTATTTAAAGAATCTAAAATTTAAACTAAAGCAATCTTTATTTTATATTAAAGCTTTCCTTTTTATAGTTTTTCTATTATTTTAAATCTCTAGCTATTACTCTTTTAAATTTCATCTAATTTCTATTTTAATAATTTAAGATATAAAAAGCATAAATTTTCTAAAAAAAGCATAATTTATAACAAATTAGTAAAAGATACAATTTCGTTTTATCATCAATAAAATATCTTTCGAAAGTAGATTTTTTAAAGTAGATTATTAAATAGATTTAGCATTATTTTTTCATAGAAGTAACTAGTTCTTTTTAATGATACATTAATTAGAATGCTTATTTATTTAAATAAATAATGTAATAGTTAATTATTAAGTATTAAAGAAACTTTTTATTAAAAAAGATATTTAAAGATAGTATATATTATATTTAAAAAGCTATACTAATAAGAATCTGGTTTTAAAAATAATTAAATAAAGCATATGTTAAAATACTTTTTAGTCTTTAGTTTTTTATTTGTTTATTTAGTATTTTATAAATAATCATAATATTAATTTTAAGTTTTCCGTTTTAGGGATTTCCAACCCCATCAGGAGGACAGCAGTTCATGCTCCCTGCCGTTAAATATAAATGTTTGGGACGTACAATTTTAGCGAGATTGGGAATTCGGGTTTCTCCAGGTTTTCCCTCCTTTTACTTGTTATGGTTCCATCTTAATCTTGTATATTGAACCATCCGAGTTACAATACATTCTTTTCATTCTTGCTTCTTCTTTTTTCTTCTTTTGTTGTTCTTTATAGGCTTCGATTTCCATTTGTATAGCTCTAGTTTCTCTTTACTCTTTCTTAAAAGTTTACAATTTCTCTTCTACTTTTCCGAGTCTGTTATCCAGTTCAGTCTGTTTCTAAAGCTAATTTTAGGATTCGTTAGTCTGACTTTGTGAGATATTCCAAAAGGCGTTAAGATCTCTTTCCTAGGTCATAAGTCTTGACTCAATTCCTTCTGTTAGGTCTAGCTTTGCCATCAGCATATCGTTGTCCTTCTTCAATCTCTTGACCTCTTCCTGGAGGTTCAGTACCACTTTGATGAGCTACTCCATGCTCATCTGGCCAGAAGGATTGAACTCTGATACCTCCTGGTGGAGAACAGACTTCATCTGTTTCCTCGGTTTCTCGCTTGAGGTTGGAGTTTCCGTGAGTATATTCTTCAAGGTTGGCTTTCGTTCGTTTTGTTAGATTCCAAGTTGTTAGTTCAATGTTGGTTAAGGTTGTGATAGAGAAGATTGTTAAGATTATTAAGACTTGGTTCTTGCTTCTTCCCTTCCTTTTTGGCTTAGGAAGAGGTGGTATAGAAGCCTGACTTGAAACCTTCAACCATTTTTTTTAATTAGTATTTTATAAATTTAACTTAAATCAAAATAGTTTATAAAGTATCTTTACTTAATAAAAATTTTAAGTACTTTATAGTTTCTTGAATTAGGAAAATAAATATATAAATAAAATGGCATCTTGTCTTCTAAAATATTTAGATATTTATCCGACATAAATTTGCTTTTAATATAAAGGAACAAGAGGATTTTATACATCTATAGGAACATTTTTATCTATTTGTACATATATACTATTTGTACTAGCTTTTATAAATATTGGATAAGATATGGTGCTTAAAAAAAATCCTGAGTCTTTTTCTCAGACAATAAAATAGAAAAATCGTCCTTGGCAATATATTGGAATCAACAATTACAGTTTTTCGTTTGGATTCTCTAATTCTTCTTAAATAATCAGTGTTCCTAAAACTTATTTCACTATTGAAGCTGGCTATTAAGCATTGGAATAAAACTAAATATTATATGATAACATTTCAACAGCAAATTGCGATATGAATTCCTTTTAAGGCTTTAATGAATAATTTTATAATCCTTTAGAGGACCTTTCTCTCAACTTATGCCTTAAATTAGAATAATTTTAATTGGGAGGATGATGAAATGAAGAATCAATTAGAGGCTTGTATATAAAAGTAAATATGTGCTAGAACAGTTCAAATATAAAATGCGCTCCACTGTCAGATATCTAGAACTTGATATAAAAAAAACTTTATTTTAGTGTCTTTTTTAGTGATAAAACTATAGATATTTTTAATTATAAAAATCCGATAAAAACTACACTCAACGCATACTACTGGCAGCTTGATATTTATTCTATCAAATCAACTATAATTTAGTTCAAACCCGTTCAAATAGAAACAGACGATGGATATTTAACTGAAAATTCCAAGGCTATTCAAGATGTAATCTTAGAGTAAAATAAGATGGATGCAATTACAAATTACAACCTAACGAGTTAATAAATTTTTGAACTTGGTATTTTTTCTTCTGACAGCATTGTTTATCATAAGAGACGATATAAAAATTTTTAAGATGTGGTTTCACAGATAGGCGGTGTTCTTAATGTAATTTTTATAGTATGCAATATAATTGTTAAAACCTATTCAAAATATGCTTTTTCTTACAGCTTTATTAATGATATTTTTGATATAGAAGATCTATAAGAAATCAGAAAAGGAAATGTAAAATAAATTATTCCATAGAACTTATCCAATTAAAATAAGAAAGTTATGGATATTGAAATTAACAATATGCAGAAGCAAGAAAGAAAAGAAATTTAAGAAGATTCAAAATAAAATTTAGGATGATAATAATAGAGCGAAAAAGAGACTTAGACATCTATGAAATAAAGTAACTTAAAATAATTTGATGATTAGAAGATAATTTAAGTAGAAAATAAAGAAATTGAAATGAATTTTAACATTTATAAATAAATTAGCAATTAAAAAACTTAAGATACTAAATTTGAATCAAACGAAAAAATATAGAAAAAATGGTAAATAGAAGAACCTTTTGAAAATTAATATGAAAAGACAATAATTGAAAGCAATTTAAAAGAAACATTCTAAAAATCAAACTAAACTGAAAATTAAGACTTATAAAGCGATTAGAGTAAAGAAAATACTTATCAAATTTTAAAATCTGAACGGGAAAATAATTCAAAGATTGCTGAAGAAATAAATAAAGAATAGAACACAAAAAAGAATTAAGAATTTTAACTTTCTTTAGAAGATTTTAAGAAAAGTTAAAATAATGTGGAAATTCAAATGTCAAAAGAATAAAAAAAGAGATATTTATAATATTAATCAAAAACTGAGGATCATCTGAATATAAATTTTTTCAAATATTACTTTTACAAATTTTTAAGTATCTTCAAAAATCAAGATAATGAAAGTGAAATTGGAGGGGCTACTCAAAGAAAAATTTAACTTTTAGACAAGGCTAACGAAACATTTTATTAATATTTGGAAACAGATTTTCTAGTAAAAAAATTGATAGAACTGGAAAAGTTGAAAGCAATAATCTTCAATGAAGAGCAATTAACAGTTTTTAATTATATAGCTAAGCCAAAAATAAAAGTAGAAGAAATAGAATAGCAAAGTGAATGTGAATTCGCTCAATATCCTATTTTAAATGTAAAAAATAATATTTAATAAGAAGATCGGAAAAATTTTTAAGTGTTGGATGAAGTTCTTGAATTTTGCAACTCAGTTATTAACAAAAAAACAGAGAATGATATTGACATAAAGCTTTTTAATTTGATGGATAAAAAGATTCTCTAGTACATAGAAAGTTGAAAAACGAATACTTTAAAATTATTATTATTATAATTTAAGATTAAAAAAAAATTAAAACATCTATAAAATATAAAGTTCTTTAGATATGCTTAATCAATTTTAATATATGGATTGCTTATTAATTTTTAAAAATCGATGATATTTTTTTTCAATTTCACTAATTATATTTTTCATTCTTTTTAGTGATAAATTGTAATATATTTTTAAATCTAAAATTTATTTTTTTAATTTTCAATAATATATATTTAAAATTCCGCAAATATTTAACTATGTATTTTTTTAACTTTATAGTATAAAAATTATATATTTTATAGAATTAAAATATTAAAGATGATTGCTAATTAAAAATTAAAAGTAACTTTAAAAAGTTATTTATTTTTACTAAATTACTAATAATTTATCTTTCTAAAAGATATTTTATTATTTCCATATTATATAAAAAGTCTGATTTTAGGAGGGTTCTACATAACCCCGTCATATTAAGAGAGAAATCAGAAACATCTCTTCAGTAAATCACGTTTTATCTTAAACTAGACCAGATTTCTTAATTAATAATAAAAGAGGATAAAAAGAAAAAAAAGTAATTAATCGATCAACTCTTCTACCTACTTCTCCAAAACAGACAGAAAATCAATAACATCTCTCGACGATTTAAACGGAAATACCTCCCTAAAAATGGCGAAATAAGAGACTAGTGTAAGAAAATTTACTATAAATGACGACTGTATATCTTAAAAATAAGTTGAAATAAATCCAACATAAAATCGGCAATCATGCTACGAACACAAGCATATTTACAACCTGTAGGTTTCTAAGGATGAAATGAATTGAAGGAAAAAAAAACTAAATTAAGATAAGCGAGTAATGCAGCAAAAAAGTTAAAAAGATTTAATGAAGTAAGTAAGATGAACTATGGCCAAGAAATAGAATTAAAAAAATAGAAATATTCTTTTTCAAATGGGATAATAGCAACTCTAAAGGATAAGCTCTGCCATCCCTAAAGAAATAGAAACAGTGAAACAAGAATAAAAACTAAAAGAAGAAATTCTGCATCTATAATTACAAAAGACATCTTGGAGAAACTGTCAATAAAATGGGGCGATTCGTAAGAAGATTTGGAAAAACCATACTTTCATTTACCCAGTAGAAGATGGAAAACTATGGAAGAATAACTTAATTAATAGATGTTGCATAAGCTTAAAATTGAAATGGTTTAAAATTATGGAGACCAAAAACCTAATTGGTATTCAAGGGCTTGAGAAATTTTAAAAGAAAAATTTTATTTTTCTAGAAAATAATTTTAAATATTTCTATGTCCCACCTTCATCTGCTTTGGCAACAATTTTATAAGACTTTTAAATTCATATTTTTCTTCTTTATCTTATAAATATTTATTTTAATCAAAAATCAAAAATCAAAAATCAAAAATTTTTTTTTATTTTCAATAGATTTTCCTTTTTAAGAATTTTATTTAATTTTAAATTCAACATTTCCTTCTTTTATAATTTTAAACGGATTGCATATCTCTATTTAAAAAATATTATTTTTTAATTTCTCTATGTTATGTCAAAAAAACTTCTTATGCTTTATACAATGTAATTGTTTAAAAAATCTAATTTTAATACATTTTTTTTATTTATATTTAAAATCTTTATTTAGATAAAAAATCAAAGCTAATAAAATTAATGTTTTTCTGATTTATTTTTTTAAATAAATGTAGGACAACTAAATAAAGGCTTCTTAATCATCTCCTAAAGCAAGAGGAGAAGTTTGAAGCGTAATTTAATCTTATCAAGTTTTCTTTAGCATAATAATCTTTTTAATAATTTAGTCCTAACAATTTATTAGGCCTAGCAGAGGAAAAATGAAGCTTCTGAATTTTTGATTATGCCTGAACAATCAAATAGAAAGTAGTAACGCTAAGATCTATGAAATGGGATTTTCAGATTTGAAACTGTACAAGTAAACATTGCTCAAGTTGCTCTCATGACCGTCAATCTATAAGAAGAGGTTAAAAGTTGAAAATAATGATTAAGAAATGTATAGAAAAGATGGAGAATAAAAGTTAGCATGAAGAATAAAAAATTGAATCCTATAATCATCAAATGGATTATTCTTCAATTTTCAGAAAAATTGGACTCGCTAACCAGTTAAAATGAATGAGAGAATTAATCAATAAGAGAAGATTTAAGAAGATTATAATTACTTAAAAAAGCAAAGAAAGAAGTTGGAAAAGTTTAAAAGAAAAAAGAAAAAAAAGGATCAAACAAAAATTTATCAAGCCAAGAGAGCAGTGCTATTATTGAAAATCTTTCAACATTTTTGTTAATTTTCAAGGGATACGAGGCTTAAAAATCTAATCATGACAGAAGATTATGAATCCAAATGAATAAAATATATCATAGCGAATGGAAATTATATAGAAGATATTTTTCACTGCAAGAAGACAGGATTGGATACAAGAAAGCAGATCAGCAAGTTTCAAAGCTCGTAAAAAAAAATAAAATTCCAAATTTTTACAATATTTTTTATTATATCAACATCTCTCAGAAAAGTCTGAAACTTCTCAAAAGGGCAAATTTTCATCTTTAATAACAACAACACGATATTATCGTTAAAATAATTTGATAACTATGAATCAATCACAATTAAAATTACCTTTAACATTAATTTCAATTTATTAATAATTTCAATTTCTTTAATTTTTTTGCAATAAATAAATTGATTATAGAGGGTGTAGCACCTCGTTGGTACGCAGCTCTTTGTAATAAAAAATTTTAAACTAGCTATTAATTTTAATTATATAAGCAATTTTACAAGCTAAAAGATATAATTTATATTAATAAAAATAATATAGTTTTAAAACTATCAATAATTGTTTATTTATTAAATTAAATATTCTTTAGTAAATTTTTATTTTTATTTTGTATAGAAAATAAGGATAAAGAATCGATAACCTGATAGTAGATAATCTGCTACAGTTGTATACTGATATACGAGTAATTTCGCACAGGATATCACCAAGACTAAGGGTGGATGGATTCCTAGAGATAAGACTAATTTATTCGAGCGTTCTCTTTAACGGCATGAAAATCTGGTTAGTGACTCATTATAGAAGCTTAATTAGTCGGGCTCTGAAATCCGAGTAGCAGAGTTCTCTGATACTAATTTTATTTTTAATATAAAGGTATAAGAATTAAACCTCATACAACATTTTTCACAAGAGTAAGAATTTCTCTATTGTATTCACTCTATTGTATTCACTCTACAGCATTCAGAAAGAAATTCCAGTCGCAAAAAGAAGAAGGTAATCAATTTCAATTTAAAAAATAAGAGCAACAAAAGTATAGCAAACTTTAATTAGTGATTAGTAATAAAGTCATCATTTTTTTTTTAAAATTTGGAAAATTTCTTAAACGAATCTCATAGAAAAAGACAATTCTCATTTAAACTGCAATCAGTAAATTATTCTCTAAGAACTATAAAACATAAAAAAAATGGAAACTTTAGTATTAAGTACAAGAACATTGAAGAAAAGTTTAATATCTTAATTCAAACAACTTATTAATAAAGAAAGAAAATTTATAATCAATTTATTTTAAAATTGAACTGGTAGAAACAAATTCTATCATTTAATTGAATTGACCAAAATATTATCTCTTAAAATTATTTAAACTAACGAACTTTTAGATGTTGAAACGAGTGATCAACCAGCAAAAATTTTTCTATTAAAGAGAAGAAAATAACGTTGATGCTTTAGGAAATATGGACGCATTTTAAGATAATGCCAAAGATTAGAACGAAAATAAGAATTAGAAAAATTTAAGATAAGGAAATTAATAAATAATCCATATTGCACTTCAGAAGATTTTTTTAAATGCTTTAGAGAGAATGAAACCTTGATCGACATTTTATTTACCCATAAAAAAAGAAACCTAAAAAATATTGAATCTAACTCGATTCGTGCAAGATATCTGAGATAAAAAAATTTAATGCTGTAAGGGTAGTTATGCATTTTTAGAAAACGATCTAGAAGAAGATTGGAATTATAATTGTTTATTTAGCTATTAAAGTTTAAAGCAGTTATAAACCAAATGAAGGATGAATCACTTTAATTTATTATTTTTTTTATTATTTTTACGTAATAAAAAAGTTTTTATGACTTAAGATTAAATTGTTAGTTTATAATTTTTTAAGTTTTATATTAAAAGAAGAAATTAAAACATTTTTAATAAAAGTATGTTAGCTATATTTTTCATTCTGATACATAATTAATATCCTTCCCTTTTTATTGAAAATATGTAAAATTTTCATATTTATATAAAAATTTTATTTTTCTAAATTATTTTCTCACGACTATATAAAAGTAAGATAGATATAAAAAAGATAAAAATTATAATTATACGCATTTATCTCTTTTTAAGAATTATTTCTAACTTTATAAATAAAATAAAAAATGATCTAATCATATAAGAAAATATTAATCTTTATCATTTTCTTCTTCCATAAAATCTTTTTTCTATTTTTATCGATTTCTTTTCTAATTTATTTCATTTATTTTATTTTCATATTATTTTTATATATACGAAATTATGATCATAAATTTCTATCGTTAATTTCTCTAATTTAAATTATATTTTATAGATCTTATTTAGAATTTTATTTCAATTAAATCTTTTTTAATTGCTAAAATTTTTATTTTTTTATTTCGATTCTAATTAATAATTTTTGCGAGTTATTATATATTTTTACTCATTTATATTATTTTATTTTTCTCAGATTTCATTTATTTTAAAAAAATTAAGCTTGATTATATCTAAAAATATACCTTTAAGTGTAAAATTTATTGATTTATATTAAAAAATTTTATTTTATTATTTCAATTTTTTCAAATTAATAAGTTTTGATTTATAATTTTCTTTTTCAATATTACACTTTTACTTTTTATTCACTTCTTCAGTTTAAAATATCGATCTCTAATTTAACAGAACATCATTATAATTATCAATCATAAATCTAATTAATATGATAAATTTTAATAATGTTAATCCTTAGTGAAGTTTAAAAATAATTTAGTTAACTTGAAATATTCTTATACATTTTAATTTTTATATTTTTTACTTTATGATTACTTTAATAAAAAATAAGTTTTATAATTGAAAAAATGGAAGGAACTGAGAATGACCTTCGTGACCACACTTTCTGGCTTTATGGCTAGGAACAAGTTCCTTTCCTGTCACTGAGAAAGTCCCTGGTCAGAGTTATTTTCTGAAGGCAACGCTGTCTTTGAGATTATCCGCTCTTGGTAGGGGCTTGAAGCCTGTCTGCTCATAGCGATGGAGCTCCATAGCAGCTGTGCCTGGAGCACAACAGGATATCCCCATTATTCCATAAAAAGAGAGCGTCGGGTCGTGCAATCGGAAAGGAGTTTCCGGTCCAAAAACTTTTTTAGTTAAAATTAATTAAAAAAAAGATTTTCTTTTTGGTTTTCAAATAAAGATAAATATTTATTTAAGATAGTGAATGAATTACTAATAAAGCAATTAAAAATTTATTTTTAGTTTAAATAACTACAGTCAAATTATTTTTTATTTATATTAAGAAAAATGTTTCAAATATAGAAACTTAAAAAATATCTATTATCATATAAATTTTAAATTAACAGAACATAACAAATTATCAACATTAAAATATTCAAATAAAAAGGAAGTTAAAATATAATCAAGTATACTTATAAACTAATGAGTTTTTGGCTGAATGAATGTAGAATATCTGTAAGAAAAATAAATTTCTTTTTAAAAGGATTAACTAAAATTAAAAGTAGCTAAATATATCTATTTATAAAATATTTAGACTTAAATAATTAAAAATATCTTTAAATATTCTAAGCTTTGCTGTTTTTAAATTCGAATAGAATTCAGAAAAAGATAAATTAAAGTTAGTAATATTATAACTAGAAATTTGATTTCTTATTAAATAAAATAAAAAAATTAACATAAAATTACTTAAATTTCAATAAAATTTAAAATTTTATTTCATTCTTTATGTAATTCCACCTTTTGTTCTACTTCAACATACTAGAGAATTTTTTTGTCTATCAAGTTAAACAATTTCAAATCAATTGGATCAACTATTTCATTATTGAGAACTTAACTACAAAATTCTAGTACCTTATCTAGCTCTTTATCTACTGGAATACTTTCTAACTAAGTATCTTTGTTATATTTTAAAGAAGGAGCTAAAGCAAATTCCAAATTACTTTATGATTCTGCTTAATTTTCTTTAATTTTAGGTTTAGAAATATAATTAAAAACTGTTAACTAGTCTTCACTAAAAATAATAGTTTTTAACTTTTCAAGTTCTATCATTTTTTTAATTAGAAAGTTAGCTTCTAAATAGTCATGAATGGTTTCATCAGCTTTTTCTAAAATTTAGAATTTCATGTAATTAACACTTTAATTCAAGACTTGTTTTTTCTACTTTTTAAATATCTTTAAAAATTTGAAGTAATAATACTTGAGAAAGCCAATCTTTAAATGATCTTCATTTTTTATTTTAGTATTTAAATATTAATATTTTTATTCCTTCGTCATTCTTAGATTTATTTTACTTTTTTATTTTTATTCAACTTAAATATTTTCATTACTTATCTATTCTTTTGATTTCCGTAAATTTTCTTAAATAATGTTATTGATTTTTTATTTCAAAATCCTTTAAATATTATCTTATTTTCATAAAGAAAGTACCTTCGTTAATTGAAGTTTAGTATTCTGATTCTTTCCTTTATCTTATAAACTTTTAGAAATTTCTTATTTTATTTAATAATTTTCTTAATTGCTTTCTTAAATATCTAATGAAGATTTCAGAGCCAAATTTTTCAAAGATTCCATTTATATATTGTTACTCTCAAGTTAATTTTCCTATTTATTTATCTAATCACAAATGTCTTTTTCTTAATTTTACTTTTTATTTTCATGTTCTTATATAATATGATTTTGATTTTATTATGTCAGTGGAATTATAGAGGAGTTTTTACTTTTTTTTAGCTTTTTTCTTTTATTTTATTCTTTTAAATTCTCTTAAAACGAATTTTCTAATTACGTTATATTAAATTTAAGCTCCTTTTCGTTAGTAGTATTTAAATATTTCTTTTTTTTATTTTTTGCTTTTTTCTCAAAAAAATTAGATTATTTATTTAAGTTTTCTTATAAATCTTCAACATCAAAAATATCATTTACTAACTTATGTGCGAAAGAATATTTCGAGTATATTTAAACTAGAATCCAGCATACTATTATTATTATATTCAGTACTCCACCTATTTGAGATATCACGTCTTATATTTTTTTATATCGTCTCTTGTATTGAAGAGCATTATCAGATGAGTAAATGTTGAGCATGAAAATATAAGGGTTTTGAAGATTTAAATTAAAGTTAGATTCTATTTAATCTTTATCGATTACAACATCTTTTATTGTATTTATATTCTCCATCAAAAATCCATCATCAGTTTCTATCTCAATAGGTTTGAAAAAAATATTGGTATATTTGTACGAGTATAAATCAAGTGTCCAATAATAAGTATTCAATATGCTTACAACTGGATTTTCGAAATTTTAGATATCAATTGCTTTGTCAGAAAAGTAAATACTTAAGTATAACTAATTAGAAAATAGCTTCTCTATTTCAGTTAAAGAAGCACATTATATTTCTGAATCTGATGAGTTTTAGCATATTTTAACTTTTATGTATATGCTTTTCATTTATGTTTCAGTTCAAAAACCTCCTAAGCCAAAAGCTTTAAGATCAAAACACGTTGCAAGATAAAACTATTCAAGGGGATCTAAAATTTTATCTTCAAAACCTTTGAAATAACTTTCATTACAATTTTTTGTTGGAATTGACTGATATTATATATTTTGAAATTCTATTAATGTATATCCTACTTCGAATGTGAAATAAGAAGAAGGAAACTGAATATTATGAGTGTCATTTGAAAATACGAAAGCAAAGGTATAATTATTTATCCCAATATATTGCCAAGGTCTATATTTTTATTTAATAGTTTAAGTTAAAGCATTTGGATTAGTTTTTCATATCATATCTCGTCCCATATTTATAAAGGCAAGGAGAAAAATTATATAAGTGCACATTGATAAAAAGAATCCCAATTATGTGTGGAATCCCTTTGATCCCTTATAAGTTAAGTTTATTAAAGTCGGATAAATATCGAAATATTTAATACATCCTTACATTTTAAAATTCTTTTTTAATATTTTTTTAATTATTTTAATTTAAAGCACTACTTTATTATTTTCTGATACAATTTTATAACTTAATATTTTTATATTTTTCAAAAAGCTATTAAAGTAACGATTAAATAAAAATAGCTAAATTTGCAAGTTTATTTAATTTATTAATCTAAAAAATATTATTATTTTTTTATTTCTCACTCATTAGATATTTTTATTTAAGCACTTCTTTAATAATTATTTTAAAAAATGAAGGCATAAACATTTAATTAATTTTCCAAAAATATAACTTTTCAAGCAAGATTAATTTTAAAATCAAATCTTAATTTTCTTTATATTTTGCCTTCTATTAAAATTTATTAAATATTCCAACTTTTTTTTAAATAATTAATTGAGTTTCAAATATTTTTGCTTATGTTTTGAGTGTTATTTTTTTTATTTTTTTTAAATAAATAATAATTTATTTAATTTATATAACTTGATTAATCTCTATATTTTTATTCGTGTCTTAAGATCTTTAAATATAAATAAATTTCTTAATATTTCTGAAATTATTTGCCATTAAAATTTAAAATATCAAGAGAAAAAATGATTTTCTATTAGTCTCAATTCAAAGCATTTGCAAAAAATACTTATTTTTATTTAGTGCGGTTTTATTTTATCATTTAATTTATCTCTTTCATAATTCTATTATAATTTTTGTTCAAAGAAAGATTGCAGTATTCCAATCTTTTTCTTCTATTCTTGATTGGTTGAGACAATGGAAATATTTTTCCTATTTGCTCATACGTTCATTCAGCTAAGTTAAAAAACAATTCTAGTTTCTGTAAGATGAAAAACGCATCCGTATAGTGTTCTTAGATCATAATTTTGGATAATTCCTTTTGATTATTTTCTATCTTCTTATTTGTAAACTTCTAGTTATGGTATTCGATCTTTATTACCTCCTCCTGAAGATGACAATCATTTGCATTAATTTGGCGATATTCATTAGCTCCTTTCCAAAATCAAGTTCAATATGATCCTAATTAAGACCTTTTTCATTAAATTTTCTTGGATTCTCTTCCATAGTTGTAGTTTTAGGCTTCTACTTCTTTACTGCCTTTATAGGTTATTAGCTTCAGTTAATTAAGAAGAAAATTAATTAAAAAAATATGTGCAATCGAGATTGAATTAATTTCTCTCCTAATATGAGGAAGTGTTTCAAAAGCCTTTCTTGAAGCCATCTACCTTTTTATAGATTTTATTTATTAACTATATATAAAACCTTAAGAAAAAGTAAATAATAAAGGTTTAAAATACATAATCATTTAAACAATTTTTAGATAAGCAAAATCTTGCTAAATTAAGGATAGAAAATAATAATATAATTTTAGTTTTTTATATGATACTATATTGACTAATTTTAATTAATATTATAATAGTTTCTTTATAGCTCTTTCTATTTATAAAACTATATACTTAATCATTCTTTTTTATTATATTCTAATACAAATTATTACTTTTATAAATTTAATCGTTTAAGGATAATTTAAAATGAGGTTATTTATTTTAATAAAGAGAGACATAGAAATAAATAAGCTTGGGATTAATATTCAAAATACAATTTTTAACAAATTTTTCCTTCATTTTTGCTCTTTTTTTAAAATTAAAAATGAAGAGGAATATTAATACCAAACTCTTTTTTAGTTTAAAATATTCAATATAATTACATATTTAAAATATTTTTTATTTTCCTTCTTTATTTTATAGAAATGATTTGATTAAACTTAATACTTATTTATATATTTTTAATTTATAAAATTAAATTAAAAGGTTAAATTTGTTCTATTAATAAATATCAATTAAATATCATTTTAATGTTCAATATGAGAATGAAATTAGTTGATCATTATAGTTATCCATCTTTAATATGTTCATCACTTTTTTATAGTTTATGCATTTCAAAATAAAGTAACCATGTAGAAATCTTCGTAGTCATTCTCTATTGCTTTATTTCATATTAACTACTATTTTTTATCCTGGTGTTTTTATAGGTATTTTACAAAATCTAACGAAGTACCTAATATTTACTAGAGTCCGAGTTCTTTGATTTATTTACATATAATCACTAATCTATTTCTTTATATTGTCATAAAATTATAAATATTATCATATGGGGTTGCATACAACTTATTTAGTTAATTTCATAATTCTTTTATTTTTTTCTTTTCAGCATTTTGTTTGATTCAAATTTTACAAATTCGTCTAATGAAATAATCAGATACTTTGCAAAACTAGTATTTAGTTCTTCTCTTTTCTCTACTTTCTTTTTTGACTCTATATACATAGAATTGTCGAGAACGAGGTTTTTTAAAAACAAGTTCTAAATAATCTCAGTTAATGAATCTGTTTAACTTTTTCTCTGTTTGCACAATTTGCAAATTAAACTCTTAGAACTGAAGTTATTTACTAATTTCAATAAATAGATTATTATTTTAAAATATTTGCATAATTATGCTTAATATCAGACATATAATTTATTTTTAAGGGAATTTAGTTTTAATGATAGTTATTAGTTTTCTTATTGCGCATTTAAGAATTTTCTTTAATCATATTCTATGAATCCATTTATATATAATCAATAAATAAATGAGATTATAGAGCACATAGCATCTCGTTGGCGCGTAGTTCTTTCATTATTAATATTTAATATTAAAGAAAGTTTTTTTAAAAGCTTGATTTCATTCTATTCCTCCAAAGAGTCACTTCTTCTTTTTCAAATGGGGAATCTTCTTATTAAAATTTATTCTTAAATCTTGAATCAAATGCTATAGTCTTCTGGAATTAGGTCCAAATAAGAATTAGTTATTAAGTCATTAATTAGAAGGTCCACCAGTCGAACTTTCATACTGCTAGCAAGAACTATCAGGCAAGGTAGGCTTGCCTCTTCCAAGCTTAACCACCCTTCCCCGTGATGACATCAAGTGTGAGATTACTCGCAATGCAGTATACACTGCACCAAATTGTTTGCTAGTTTTTCTGACGCGGCCGACATACATTTTATATTATATATAATATTAAAAAGTTTTTAAATTTGGAAGTTACTATAACTATGATTTTAGCTAATTTCATAGTAACTATTTTCCATTTCTAGATTTAAAAATATAGTAATCTGTTTAATTTTAAATAAGATCTGTCAATAAAATATATTCTAATAAAGCTAATTCTATTTTTTATTAGTCTAGTGTTTCTTTTTTTTCAAATAACTTAAATTAAATAATTTATAAATAAACTAGATTTGTCAATAAAGCAAAATAGTTTTTAAACTTCAAAATTATTTACATGAAACACTAAACAATAAATTCAGAAATTATTAAATGAAGATACTTTAGATCACAACTAACCAAAAAATTAATAAAAAATGATAAAAATATCTTTGAATTGGTTGTGTAATCAGAGCGAGATGAATCGTAATCCAATTATTTAAATAAATTTAAAGTTTAATTAAACTCTTATTGTACATAATATCAAAATATATTGAAAAAAACAATTCAAAACTGAGTAATTACTTAAAATTAATGAAAATAACAAAGGGAAAATTTATAATACTATTAAAATTTATTTTATTATAGAAAGAAAATGTAAAAAACCTCTAAATTAGAATAATCTTGAAAAATTTTCGCTTTAAATTCTCAATTTCATCTATTTAATCTCTCTTGGCTTAAAATTATTTTTGAATCACAAGAAAAATAAAAAATTATATTAGAAAAGTGTTTATTATTTCCTTAATTATTTTAGTTAATTATCTTTTGTTATAATTTAAATTTTTTTCTTTGTATCTAACTATTTAGGATAAACGTTATAAATATGCTTAAATAAAGGTAAATATTAATGTGAAGCATATTTTTCTTTTCATGTTTTTAGAATTTGCATTGTATCTTATTTAAGTTAGTAAAATACGAAAAAAACTAATTGATATTAAGCAATTTATTTATTTGATTTAAAAATGTCAAACATGAACTTAAAATCCTACAAATTTATTTTTAATTGAATTTTATTTTTATATCGATTAATATTCTAAGTCTCATTTATATAAAATTAATGCTTATAAATGTATGTTCTGACAAACATTTAAAGTTTAAAAAGTCTATAGTTATTTTATTTATATAATATTTAATATAAATTGTAATAGTTAAAATTAAATTGCTTCAGTCACTTGATGCTTATCTTTTTGAAATGTTTACTTAATTTTTCTTCCAATTTTAATTTAATTATCTTCTAATTAAGAATTATTTGTCTAAGATTTTTATAAATTGGAAATTATTAACTTTTTTTGTCAAATAATGGAAACCCTCGATCTGTTAGAAGTTTATTAAAACTGACGTTTAAAAATCTTAAGTTTTTGCAGGTTTAAATTATTGTTTTCATACTTTTGTTATTTAAGCTGCATTCTTCTAAAGTTAATTCTCTTAGATTTTATAATTTTACTATTTCTTAAATTCCGTTTTATTCTAAGACCTGACAATTGCTTATTAAAAGACTCTACAGTTGTTAGCATTTAGAACTTATTACTTATAACGTTGAGTATTTTAAGTTTGTTAAATAAAAAAGACTGATTTTATGTAAATTTTAGCATCTTTCAAATAAATATTCTAATGCCTAACTAGTTATTTAATTCATTAATCTAAAGCTTATGCTCTAATAATTCTATCCATAGTCACCTATTTTTTATACACTTCAACTTTAAATTAAAGGAAGATTATGTAAGCTAATTTCTCTTAAGCCATAACTATTCTTTAGTAGCTAAACTAGATTTTCATCATTAAAATATTAGCATTCCTAAATATCTATATATTGAAGATTAGTAAAGCATTTTTAAAAAAGCTTCTAAAATGCTTAGTTACTAAATCTAGTTCCTTTTATTGATAAATATTTCAGATCATATTTTGATATCTTTTCTAAAACTTAATCTTATAAGTTATATGTTCGATTCATTTCTATTTTTTATAAGTTTGGACATAAATCTACTAAACTTTCTAACTAAAAATTGTTATTAATATATATTTCCTCAATTTAGTCTCCTTTCCTTTATAGAAACCTTTTTAGTAAATCAAAATTAGTCATTAAGTATTCAATTCTTATAATCTTTAGTTTTCAATTCTAGCAATATTCAAAAATGTTACTTCTTACAGTTATCCATTAACCTAAATCAAGACATTCTAAATTTATACAATATTTAAGGAAATTTAAATTACTATAAATGCTATCATCTAGTACTAATGCTTTTATTTTCTGACAAAATCATTCATCTTATAAATATTATGAAGGTCAATAAAGTAATTATATTTCTTAAATATTTTCTATATTCTTTTTTTAACTTTTTTGGTTTTTTAGATTTATGCAGTTTCCTAATTTTTCCATAACTAGTTTTATTAAGTCTTCATTAAGATATTTTCCTGATATAATGAGGGTTTTTGTTTCATTATTCTTAAGTTATTTTAATGTTCATTATATTTTGTTCTAAACATAAATTTTATCTTAGTTGTAATTTTTAATTTTCAGTTTGTTAAACTTGTATTTAAAATTTTATAGGAATTTATTAGTTTACTGTAGACTTGAGATATCACCTAGTTTAAGAAATTGGAAAACATTTTCAAGAATATAATGATTTTTCCAGAAGTCATTTTTGAGACTTTTAATTTACTTTTGCTATTTGTTTTCTAATACTTCTACTTCCTCTTCTGACGCTTAAAATTTTCTTTTCTTAGGAAATATTTATTAAGTAATTTAAAATTCTTAATTACAATCTATGCAGTCAGTTTATTATTTTTCAGATAGATCAAAATTTTACTCCTTTTATTTTTTATTTTTAGGTTTCATATTCTCTATTATTAATTATATAATAATTAATAATAGTTTGCTACTTTTAACTTTAAACTACTACCTTTTCTATTAGTTTAACTATTTTAATCTTAACTATCAAATTTTAATTTTTTTTAATTAATCTAATCTTTTAGTGAAATATTAAAGAATCATTAGTTTAAATACATTTTTAATTTTATGTACTAAGAATTTACTTTTTTAGAGTATCTTAGAAAAAAGGAAATTAGTAGCTGATTTACTAATTTAATTAATTTTTGATTAATAAATATGAAAATCTAATTAATAAACCATAATTTAAATATAATTTGTTTTCTTTTGTTAAATTATTGTATAATATAAAATGGATGTCAGCCGCGTCAGTCAAACTAGTAGGTAATCTGGTAAAGTGTATACTGCATTGCGAGTAATCTCGCACTAGATGCCACCACGGGGAGGGTGGATAAGCTCTGTTGAGACGTACCTAACTTATCCCGAGGGTTCTCTCTAACAGTATGAAAGTTTGACTAACGAGCCTTCTTAATTACCGACTTAATAACTATCTCTTATTTGGATCTTATTCAAGAAGACTGAAGCATTTTACTCAAGATTTTAGAATAATTTTTAATAAGAAGATTCCCCATTTGGAGAAGTTGATATGACTCATCGGACCTCTAGAATTTACAAGAATCATGAGAACATTTTCCTTAATATTAAATATTAATATTGAAAGAGCTGCGCGCCATCGAGGTGCTACGCGCTCTATAATCATTTTTATTTATTAATTATTATTATATATCATTTAAAATATGGACGGTGAATCTTAGGCTAGTCTCTAGCTTGAGACTCAATATCAGAAAAAACGAGTCTTATCCTGTAGTCCGCGCCTCAGAAGCTCTCCTATTCACTATGCCGTCAACTTGGATAGGAACTTGGTGGAAAGCAAGGCATAGCTGAGGCAAAAATAAACTAAGCTTTTTTAACTATAGAAGATACTCAAGACTGATTTTGTACTAGAATGAGAATCCCTTAAGAATTTCAACTTCGGCCTTAGATAGAATTACAAGAATAGAGAGAAAAAGGTTTCACATTTGTGAATTAAAACAAGGAGTAATGAGTATCAAGACTATTTTATTAAAACATTAAATCGTGGTTAGCCTATAATGGCAGACCCACGTTAATTAATTAATTTATTTATTTTATCAAAACTAATTTTGTCTACAGATAAGCGAAAGCAGGATTATTACTATAACTAGACAGATTTAAAACAGATTAATGATAAGCGAAGAAAAATAAGTAAAAGATCTTCTAAATATGAAAATAAAGGATTCATTTAGAAAAATCTAAGGAGACGAATAGAAAAAATATGTAAGGCAATTCTAAGTGATACTATATCAATGTATCTGAAAAGTTAATAATAAAGGCCTTAAAAAATTAAAATCGAAAAAGATTACTAAATTTAGAATTTGCAAAAAGATTGGAAACTATTTGGAAATAATTGGAAAAGAGAAAGAATAGAGTCGAAGCTAAAAGACAATATTTGGAAAGAGATTATTTTCATTTTTCTGTATTGAACGGAAATATCTATAAGAAGTAGTTAAGAATTTCTAGCTGTTTGAAAAACCCTTGAAAGATAAAACCTGGAGAAGATATAAACACAAGTAGACGAGTATTAATCTAGGGTCGAAATTTAAGTTATTATTTTGATCTATATCTATAATTAATTCTATTGAAATTTTTATTAGATTGTTATTAAATTATTATTTAAAAATGATTAAAAAAACAAAATAAAGTAAGAATACATATTACTTACATTTTAATTAAAAAATCTTTATTATTTTTCCATTTTTTACTTTATAAATTTTTTAATTATATTAAAAAAGCAAAAAATATTTTTAAAAGATAATTCTTTATTTATATTTAGGAAGAATTTTGTCAAGTTAATTATTTGTAAAAATAATTATGCTTTTTTATTTAAACAATTTACCACTATAATAATTTACTCTTCTCATTTTCAGTTATTTTAAACTTAAGTATTAATATAATTTTATCACCTAAAATTTTAACTACATATATAATTCTATTTCTCTCAAAATTTACTATGATTTTAAAAAAATTCAGCTTCTTTTTAAATATTTAAAATCAATAAATAATAATTTTAACTTATTTTATTTAAAAAAGGAATTACTTTTATCTTTTTTAACTTTTATATTACTTTTAATTTTTTATTTACGGAATCAGTTCTATTTAAAGCAACATATTTTAGTATTTATATATAATTTAATAATGATAATCTCTATCCTAGATTAAAAAAATTGATTAAAGAGATTTAAAATATAATGATTCTCTTTTTTTCTTATTTATAGTTTAAATTATGAATTATAATTTTTTTATTAAATAATTAAAACAACTTATTTTATATTAGCATTTTTATATTTATATTTTATTTTATTAGTTAGATTTTCTCTTTTTTGTTTGTTTGGTATTTATTTATTTTTCCTTATTTTTTTAATTAATTAATTTTCTCTTTTTATTATGTAGTTTTCTTTTTTATATTTTATTTAAAGAATCTAAAATTTAAACTAAAGCAATATTTATTTTATATTAAAGCTTTTCTTTTTATAGTTTTTCTATTATTTTAAATCTCTAGCTATTACTCTTTTAAATTTCATCTAATTTATATTTTAATAATTTAAGATATAAAAAGCATTAATTTTCTAAAAAAGCATAATTTATAACAAATTAGTAAAAGATACAATTTCGTTTTATCATCAATAAAATATCTTTCGAAAGTAGATTTTTTAAAGTAGATTATTAAATAGATTTAGCATTATTTTTTCATAGAAGTAACTAGTTCTTTTTAATGATACATTAATTAGAATGCTTATTTATTTAAATAAATAATGTAATAGTTAATTATTAAGTATTAAAGAAACTTTTTATTAAAAAAGATATTTAAAGATAGTATATATTATATTTAAAAAGCTATACTAATAAGAATCTGGTTTTAAAAATAATTAAATAAAGCATATGTTAAAATACTTTTTAGTCTTTAGTTTTTTATTTGTTTATTTAGTATTTTATAAATAATCATAATATTAATTTTAAGTTTTCCGTTTTAGGGATTTCCAACCCCATCAGGAGGACAGCAGTTCATGCTCCCTGCCGTTAAATATAAATGTTTGGGACGTACAATTTTAGCGAGATTGGGAATTCGGGTTTCTCCAGGTTTTCCCTCCTTTTACTTGTTATGGTTCCATCTTAATCTTGTATATTGAACCATCCGAGTTACAATACATTCTTTTCATTCTTGCTTCTTCTTTTTTCTTCTTTTGTTGTTCTTTATAGGCTTCGATTTCCATTTGTATAGCTCTAGTTTCTCTTTACTCTTTCTTAAAAGTTTACAATTTCTCTTCTACTTTTCCGAGTCTGTTATCCAGTTCAGTCTGTTTCTAAAGCTAATTTTAGGATTCGTTAGTCTGACTTTGTGAGATATTCCAAAAGGCGTTAAGATCTCTTTCCTAGGTCATAAGTCTTGACTCAATTCCTTCTGTTAGGTCTAGCTTTGCCATCAGCATATCGTTGTCCTTCTTCAATCTCTTGACCTCTTCCTGGAGGTTCAGTACCACTTTGATGAGCTACTACATGCTCATCTGGCCAGAAGGATTTAACTCTGATACCTCCTGGTGGAGAACAGACTTCATCTGTTTCCTCGGTTTCTCGCTTGAGGTTGGAGTTTCCGTGTGTATATTCATCAAGGCTGGCTTTCGTTCGTTTTGTTAGATTCCAAGTTGTTAGTTCAGTGTTGGTTAAGGTTGTGATAGAGAAGATTGTTAAGATTATTAAGATTTGGTTTCTTGCTTCCTCCCTTCCTTTTTGGTTTAGGAAGAGGTGGTATAGAAGCCTGACTTGAAACCTTCAACCATTTTTTTTAATTAATATTTTATAAATTTAACTTAAATCAAAATAGTTTATAAAGTATCTTTACTTAATAAAAATTTTAAGTACTTTATAGTTTCTTGAGTTAGAAAATAAATATATAAATAAAATGGTATCTTGTCTTCTAAAATATTTAGATATTTATCCGACATAAATTTGCTTTTAATATAAAGGAACAAGAGGATTTTATACATCTATAGGAACATTTTTATCTATTTGTACATATATACTATTTGTACTAGCTTTTATAAATATTGGATAAGATATGGTGCTTAAAAAAAATCCTGAGTCTTTTTCTCAGACAATAAAATAGAAAAATCGTCCTTGGCAATATATTGGAATCAACAATTACAGTTTTTCGTTTGGATTCTCTAATTCTTCTTAAATAATCAGTGTTCCTAAAACTTATTTCACTATTGAAGCTGGCTATTAAGCATTGGAATAAAACTAAATATTATATGATAACATTTCAACAGCAAATTGCGATATGAATTCCTTTTAAGGCTTTAATGAATAATTTTATAATCCTTTAGAGGACCTTTCTCTCAACTTATGCCTTAATTTAGAATAATTTTAATTGGGAGGATGATGAAATGAAGAATCAATTAGAGGCTTGTATATAAAAGTAAATATGTGCTAGAACAGTTCAAATATAAAATGCGCTCCACTGTCAGATATCTAGAACTTGATATAAAAAAAACTTTATTTTAGTGTCTTTTTTAGTGATAAAACTATAGATATTTTTAATTATAAAAATCCGATAAAAACTACACTCAACGCATACTACTGGCAGCTTGATATTTATTCTATCAAATCAACTATAATTTAGTTCAAACCCGTTCAAATAGAAACAGACGATGGATATTTAACTGAAAATTCCAAGGCTATTCAAGATGTAATCTTAGAGTAAAATAAAATGGATGCAATTACAAATTACAACCTAACGAGTTAAGAAATTTTTGAACTTGGTATTTTTTCTTCTGACAGCATTGTTTATCATAAGAGACGATATAAAAATTTTTAAGATGTGGTTTCACAGATAGGTGGTGTTCTTAATGTAATTTTTATAGTATGCAATATAATTGTTAAAATCTATTCAAAATATGCTTTTTCTTACAGCTTTATTAATGATATTTTTGATATAGAAGATCTATAAGAAATCAGAAAAGGAAATGTAAAATAAATTATTCCATAGAACTTATCCAATTAAAATAAGAAAGTTATGGATATTGAAATTAGCAATATGCAGAAGCAAGAAAGAAAAGAAATTTAAGAAGATTCAAAATAAAATTTAGGATGATAATAATAGAGCGAAAAAGAGACTTAGACATCTATGAAATAAAGTAACTTAAAATAATTTGATGATTAGAAGATAATTTAAGTAGAAAATAAAGAAATTGAAATGAATTTTAACATTTATAAATAAATTAGCAATTAAAAAACTTAAGATACTAAATTTGAATCAAACGAAAAAATATAGAAAAAATGGTAAATAGAAGAACCTTTTGAAAATTAATATGAAAAGACAATAATTGAAAGCAATTTAAAAGAAACATTCTAAAAATCAAACTAAACTGAAAATTAAGACTTATAAAGCGATTAGAGTAAAGAAAATACTTATCAAATTTTAAAATCTGAACGGGAAAATAATTCAAAGATTGCTGAAGAAATAAATAAAGAATAGAACACAAAAAAGAATTAAGAATTTTAACTTTCTTTAGAAGATTTTAAGAAAAGTTAAAATAATGTGGAAATTCAAATGTCAAAAGAATAAAAAAGAGATATTTATAATATTAATCAAAAACTGAGGATCATCTGAATATAAATTTTTTCAAATATTACTTTTACAAATTTTTAAGTATCTTCAAAAATCAAGATAATAAAAGTGAAATTGGAGGGTCTACTCAAAGAAAAATTTTACTTTTAGACAAGGCTAACGAAACATTTTACTAATATTTGGAAACAGATTTTCTAGTAAAAAAATTGATAGAACTGGAAAAGTTGAAAGCAATAATCTTCAATGAAGAGCAATTAACAGTTTTTAATTATATAGCTAAGCCAAAAATAAAAGTAGAAGAAATAGAATAGCAAAGTGAATGTGAATTCGCTCAATATCCTATTTTAAATGTAAAAAATAATATTTAATAAGAAGATCGGAAAAATTTTTAAGTGTTGGATGAAGTTCTTGACTTTTGCAACTCAGTTATTAACAAAAAAACAGAGAATGATATTGACATAAAGCTTTTTAATTTGATGGATAAAAAGATTCTCTAGTACATAGAAAGTTGAAAAACGAATACTTTAAAATTATTATTATTATAATTTAAGATTAAAAAAAAATTAAAACATCTATAAAATATAAAGTTCTTTAGATATGCTTAATCAATTTTAATATATGGATTGCTTATTAATTTTTAAAAATCGATGATATTTTTTTTCAATTTCACTAATTATATTTTTCATTCTTTTTAGTGATAAATTGTAATAAATTTTTAAATCTAAAATTTATTTTTTTAATTTTCAATAATATATATTTAAAATTCCGCAAATATTTAACTATGTATTTTTTTAACTTTATAGTATAAAAATTATATATTTTATAGAATTAAAATATTAAAGATGGTTGCTAATTAAAAATTAAAAGTAACTTTAAAAAGTTATTTATTTTTACTAAATTACTAATAATTTATCTTTCTAAAAGATATTTTATTATTTCCATATTATATAAAAAGTCTGATTTTAGGAGGGTTCTACATAACCCCGTCATATTAAGAGAGAAATCAGAAACATCTCTTCAGTAAATCATGTTTTATCTTAAACTAGACCAGATTTCTTAATTAATAATAAAAGAGGATAAAAAGAAAAAAAAGTAATTAATCGATCAGCTTTTCTACCTATTTCTCCAAAATAGACAGAAAATCAATAACATCTCTCGACGATTTAAACGGAAATACCTCCCTAAAAATGGCGAAATAAGAGACTAGTGTAAGAAAATTTACTATAAATGACGACTGTATATCTTAAAAATAAGTTGAAATAAATCCAACATAAAATCGGCAATCATGCTACGAACACAAGCATATTTACAACCTGTAGGTTTCTAAGGATGAAATGAATTGAAGGAAAAAAACTAAATTAAGATAAGCGAGTAATGCAGCAAAAAAGTTAAAAAGATTTAATGAAGTAAGTAAGATGAACTATGGCCAAGAAATAGAATTAAAAAAATAGAAATATTCTTTTTCAAATGGGATAATAACAACTCTAAAGGATAAGCTCTGCCATCCCTAAAGAAATAGAAACAGTGAAACAAGAATAAAAACTAAAAGAAGAAATTCTGCATCTATAATTACAAAAGACATCTTGGAGAAACTGTCAATAAAATGGGGCGATTCGTAAGAAGATTTGGAAAAACCATACTTTCATTTACCCAGTAGAAGATGGAAAACTATGGAAGAATAACTTAATTAATAGATGTTGCATAAGCTTAAAATTGAAATGGTTTAAAATTATGGAGACCAAAAACCTAATTGGTATTCAAGGGCTTGAGAAATTTTAAAAGAAAAATTTTATTTTTCTAGAAAATAATTTTAAATATTTCTATGTCCCACCTTCATCTGCTTTGGCAACAATTTTATAAGACTTTTAAATTCATATTTTTCTTCTTTATCTTATAAATATTTATTTTAATCAAAAATCAAAAATCAAAAATTTTTTTTTATTTTCAATAGATTTTCCTTTTTAAGAATTTTATTTAATTTTAAATTCAACATTTCCTTCTTTTATAATTTTAAACGGATTGCATATCTCTATTTAAAAAATATTATTTTTTAATTTCTCTATGTTATGTCAAAAAAACTTCTTATGCTTTATACAATGTAATTGTTTAAAAAATCTAATTTTAATACATTTTTTTTATTTATATTTAAAATCTTTATTTAGATAAAAAATCAAAGCTAATAAAATTAATGTTTTTCTGATTTATTTTTTTAAATAAATGTAGGACAACTAAATAAAGGCTTCTTAATCATCTCCTAAAGCAAGAGGAGAAGTATGAAGCGTAATTTAATCTTATCAAGTTTTCTTTAGCATAATAATCTTTTTAATAATTTAGTCCTAACAACTTATTAGGCCTAGCAGAGGAAAAATGAAGCTTCTGAATTTTTGATTATGCCTGAACAATCAAATAGAAAGTAGTAACGCTAAGATCTATGAAATGGGATTTTCAGATTTGAAACTGTACAAGTAAACATTGCTCAAGTTGCTCTCATGACCGTCAATCTATAAGAAGAGGTTAAAAGTTGAAAATAATGATTAAGAAATGTATAGAAAAAATGGAGGATAAAAGTTAGCATGAAGAATAAAAATTGAATCCTATAATCATCAAATGGATTATTCTTCAATTTTCAGAAAAATTGGACTCGCTAACCAGTTAAAATGAATGAGAGAATTAATCAATAAGAGAAGATTTAAGAAGATTATAATTACTTAAAAAAGCAAAGAAGGAAGTTGGAAAAGTTTAAAAGAAAAAAGAAAAAAAAGGATCGAACAAAAATTTATCAAGCCAAGAGAGCAGTGCTATTATTGAAAATCTTTCAACATTTTTGTTAATTTTCAAGGGATACGAGGCTTAAAAATCGAATCATGACAGAAGATTATGAATCCAAATGAATAAAATATATCATAGCGAATGGAAATTATATAGAAGATATTTTTCACTGCAAGAAGACAGGATTGGATACAAGAAAGCAGATCAGCAAGTTTCAAAGCTCGTAAAAAAAAATAAAATTCCAAATTTTTACAATATTTTTTATTATATCAACATCTCTCAGAAAAGTCTGAAACTTCTCAAAAGGGCAAATTTTCATCTTTAATAACAACAACACGATAATATCGTTAAAATAATTTGATAACTATGAATCAATCACAATTAAAATTACCTTTAACATTAATTTAAATTTATTAATAATTTCAATTTCTTTATTTTTTTTGCAATAAATAAATTGATTATAGAGGGTGTAGCACCTCGTTGGTACGCAGCTCTTTGTAATAAAAAATTTTAAAATAGCTATTAATTTTAATTATATAAGCAATTTTACAAGCTAAAAGATATAATTTATATTAATAAAAATAATATAGTTTTAAAACTATCAATAATTGTTTATTTATTAAATTAAATATTCTTTAGTAGATTTTTATTTTTATTTTGTATAGAAAATAAAGATAAAGAATCGATAACCTGATAGTAGATAATCTGCTACAGTTGTATACTGATATACGAGTAATTTTGCACAGGATATCACCAAGACTAAGGGTGGATGGATTCCTAGAGATAAGACTAATTTATTCGAGCGTTCTCTTTAACGGCATGAAAATTTGGTTAGTGACTCATTATAGAAGCTTAATTAGTCGGGTTCTGAAATCCGAGTAGCAGAGTTCTCTGATAATAATTTTATTTTTAATATAAAGGTATAAGAATTAAACCTCATACAACATTTTTCACAAGAGTAAGAATTTCTCTATTGTATTCACTCTACAGCATTCAGAAAGAAATTCCAGTCGCAAAAAGAAGAAGGTAATCAATTTCAATTTAAAAAATAAGAGCAACAAAAGTATAGCAAACTTTAATTAGTGATTAGTAATAAAGTCATCATTTTTTAAAAAAAATTTGGAAAATTCTTTAACGAATCTCATAGAAAAAGACAATTCTCATTTAAACTGCAATCAGTAAAATTATTCTCTAAGAACTATAAAACATAAAAAAATGGAAACTTTAGTATTAAGTACAAGAACTTTGAAGAAAAGTTTAATATCTTAATTCAAAAAACTTATTAATAAAGAAAGAAAATTTATAATCCGTTGATTTAAAAATTGAAATGGTAGAAATAAATTCTATCATTTAACTGAGTTGACCAAAATATTATCTCTTAAAATTATTTAAACTAACGAACTCTTAGATGTTGAAACGAGTGATCAACCAGTAAAAATTTTTCTATTAAAGAGAAGAAAATAACGTTGATGTTTTAGGAAATATGGACGCATTTTAAGATAATGCCAAAGATTAGAACGAAAATAAGAACTAGAAAAATTTAAGATAAGGAAATTAATAAATAATCCATATTGCACTTCAGAAGGTTTTTTTTTACTGCTTTAGAGAGAGTGAAACCTTGATCGACATTGTATTTACCCATAAAAAAAGAAACCTAAAAAATATTGAATCTAACTCGATTCGTGCAAGATATCTGAGATAAAAAAATTTAATGCTGTAAGGGTAGTTATGCATTTTTAGAAAACGATCTAGAAGAAGATTGGAATTATAATTGTTTATTTAGCTATTAAAGTTTAAAGCAGTTATAAACCAAATGAAGGATGAATCACTTTAATTTATTATTTTTTTAATTATTTTTACGTAATAAAAAAGTTTTTATGACTTATGATTAAATTGTTAGTTTATAATTTTTTAAGTTTTATATTAAAAGAAGAAATTAAAACATTTTTAATAAAAGTATGTTAGCTACATTATTCATTCTGATACATAATTAATATATTTCTCTTTTTATTGAAAATATGTAAAATTTTCATATTTATATAAAAATTTTATTTTTCTAAATTATTTTCTCACGACTATATAAAAGTAAGATAGATATAAAAAAGATAAAAATTATAATTATACGCATTTATCTCTTTTTAAGAATTATTTCTAACTTTATAAATTAAATAAAAAATGATCTAATCATATAAGAAAATATTAATCTTTATCATTTTCTTCTTCCATAAAATCTTTTTTCTATTTTTATCGATTTCTTTTCTAATTTATTTCATTTATTTTATTTTCATATTATTTTTATATATACGAAATTATGATCATAAATTTCTATCGTTAATTTCTCTAATTTAAATTATATTTTATAGATCTTATTTAGAATTTTATTTCAATTAAATCTTTTTTAATTGCTAAAATTTTTATTTTTTTATTTCGATTCTAATTAATAATTTTTGCGAGTTATTATATATTTTTACTCATTTATATTATTTTATTTTTCTCAGATTTCATTTATTTTAAAAAAATTAAGCTTGATTATATCTAAAAATATACCTTTAAGTGTAAAATTTATTGATTTATATTAAAAAATTTTATTTTATTATTTCAATTTTTTCAAATTAATAAGTTTTGATTTATAATTTTCTTTTTCAATATTACACTTTTACTTTTTATTCACTTCTTCAGTTTAAAATATCGATCTCTAATTTAACAGAACATCATTATAATTATCAATCATAAATCTAATTAATATGATAAATTTTAATAATGTTAATCCTTAGTGAAGTTTAAAAATAATTTAGTTAACTTGAAATATTCTTATACATTTTAATTTTTATATTTTTTACTTTATGATTACTTTAATAAAAAATAAGTTTTATAATTGAAAAAATGGAAGGAACTGAGAATGACCTTCGTGACCACACTTTCTGGCTTTATGGCTAGGAACAAGTTCCTTTCCTGTCACTGAGAAAGTCCCTGGTCAGAGTTATTTTCTGAAGGCAACGCTGTCTTTGAGATTATCCGCTCTTGGTAGGGGCTTGAAGCTTGGCTGCTCATAGCGATGGAGCTCCCTAGCAGCTGTGCCTGGAGCACAACAGGATATCCCCATTATTCCATAAAAAGAGAGCGTCGGGTTGTGCAATCGGAAAGGAGTTTCCGGTCCAAAAACTTTTTTAGTTAAAATTAATTAAAAAAAAAGGTTTTCTTCTTGGTTTTCAAATAAAGATAGATATTTATTTAAGATAGTGAATGAATTACTAATAAAGCAATTAAAAATTTATTTTTAGTTTAAATAACTACAGTCAAATTATTTTTTATTTATATTAAGAAAAATGTTTCAAATATAGAAACTTAAAAAATATCTATTATCATATAAATTTTAAATTAACAGAACATAACAAATTATCAACATTAAAATATTCAAATAAAAAGGAAGTTAAAATATAATCAAGTATACTTATAAGCTAATGAGTTTTTGGCTGAATGAATGTAGAATATCTGTAAGAAAAATAAATTTATTTTTAAAAGGATTAACTAAAATTTAAAGTAGCTAAATATATCTATTTATAAAATATTTAGACTTAAATAATTAAAAATATCTTTAAATATTCTAAGCTTTGCTGTTTTTCAATTCGAATAGAATTCAGAAAAAGATAAATTAAAGTTAGTAATATTATAACTAGAAATTTGATTTCTTATTAAATCAAATAAAAAAATTAACATAAAATTACTTAAATTTCAATAAAATTTAAAATTTTATTTCATTCTTTATGTAATTCCACCTTTTGTTCTACTTCAACATACTAGAGAATTTTTTTGTCTATCAAGTTAAACAATTTCAAATCAATTGGATCAACTATTTCATTATTGAGAACTTAACTACAAAATTCTAGTACCTTATCTAGCTCTTTATCTACTGGAATACTTTCTAACTAAGTATCTTTGTTATATTTTAAAGAAGGAGCTAAAGCAAATTCCAAATTACTTTATGATTCTGCTTAATTTTCTTTAATTTTAGGTTTAGAAATATAATTAAAAACTGTTAACTAGTCTTCACTAAAAATAATAGTTTTTAACTTTTCAAGTTCTATCATTTTTTTAATTAGAAAGTTAGCTTCTAAATAGTCATGAATGGTTTCATCAGCTTTTTCTAAAATTTAGAATTTCATGTAATTAACACTTTAATTCAAGACTTGTTTTTTCTACTTTTTAAATATCTTTAAAAATTTGAAGTAATAATACTTGAGAAAGCCAATCTTTAAATGATCTTCATTTTTTATTTTAGTATTTAAATATTAATATTTTTATTCCTTCGTCATTCTTAGATTTATTTTACTTTTTTATTTTTATTCAACTTAAATATTTTCATTACTTATCTATTCTTTTGATTTCCGTAAATTTTCTTAAATAATGTTATTGATTTTTTATTTCAAAATCCTTTAAATATTATCTTATTTTCATAAAGAAAGTACCTTCGTTAATTGAAGTTTAGTATTCTGATTCTTTCCTTTATCTTATAAACTTTTAGAAATTTCTTATTTTATTTAAAAATTTTCTTAATTGCTTTCTTAAATATCTAATGAAGATTTCAGAGCCAAATTTTTCAAAGATTCCATTTATATATTGTTACTCTCAAGTTAATTTTCCTATTTATTTATCTAATCACAAATGTCTTTTTCTTAATTTTACTTTTTATTTTCATGTTCTTATATAATATGATTTTGATTTTATTATGTCAGTGGAATTATAGAGGAGTTTTTACTTTTTTTTAGCTTTTTTCTTTTATTTTATTCTTTTAAATTCTCTTAAAACGAATTTTCTAATTACGTTATATTAAATTTAAGCTCCTTTTCGTTAGTAGTATTTAAATATTTCTTTTTTTTATTTTTTGCTTTTTTCTCAAAAAAATTAGATTATTTATTTAAGTTTTCTTATAAATCTTCAACATCAAAAATATCATTTACTAACTTATGTGCGAAAGAATATTTCGAGTATATTTAAACTAGAATCCAGCATACTATTATTATTATATTCAGTACTCCACCTATTTGAGATATCACGTCTTATATTTTTTTATATCGTCTCTTGTATTGAAGAGCATTATCAGATGAGTAAATGTTGAGCATGAAAATATAAGGGTTTTGAAGATTTAAATTAAAGTTAGATTCTATTTAATCTTTATCGATTACAACATCTTTTATTGTATTTATATTCTCCATCAAAAATCCATCATCAGTTTCTATCTCAATAGGTTTGAAAAAAATATTGGTATATTTGTACGAGTATAAATCAAGTGTCCAATAATAAGTATTCAATATGCTTACAACTGGATTTTCGAAATTTTAGATATCAATTGCTTTGTCAGAAAAGTAAATACTTAAGTATAACTAATTAGAAAATAGCTTCTCTATTTCAGTTAAAGAAGCACATTATATTTCTGAATCTGATGAGTTTTAGCATATTTTAACTTTTATGTATATGCTTTTCATTTATGTTTCAGTTCAAAAACCTCCTAAGCCAAAAGCTTTAAGATCAAAACACGTTGCAAGATAAAACTATTCAAGGGGATCTAAAATTTTATCTTCAAAACCTTTGAAATAACTTTCATTACAATTTTTTGTTGGAATTGACTGATATTATATATTTTGAAATTCTATTAATGTATATCCTACTTCGAATGTGAAATAAGAAGAAGGAAACTGAATATTATGAGTGTCATTTGAAAATACGAAAGCAAAGGTATAATTATTTATCCCAATATATTGCCAAGGTCTATATTTTTATTTAATAGTTTAAGTTAAAGCATTTGGATTAGTTTTTCATATCATATCTCGTCCCATATTTATAAAGGCAAGGAGAAAAATTATATAAGTGCACATTGATAAAAAGAATCCCAATTATGTGTGGAATCCCTTTGATCCCTTATAAGTTAAGTTTATTAAAGTCGGATAAATATCGAAATATTTAATACATCCTTACATTTTAAAATTCTTTTTTAATATTTTTTTAATTATTTTAATTTAAAGCACTACTTTATTATTTTCTGATACAATTTTATAACTTAATATTTTTATATTTTTCAAAAAGCTATTAAAGTAACGATTAAATAAAAATAGCTAAATTTGCAAGTTTATTTAATTTATTAATCTAAAAAATATTATTATTTTTTTATTTCTCACTCATTAGATATTTTTATTTAAGCACTTCTTTAATA
Source organism: Loxodes magnus (assembly GCA_946699065.1). Classification (NCBI taxonomy): domain Eukaryota; phylum Ciliophora; class Karyorelictea; order Loxodida; family Loxodidae; genus Loxodes; species Loxodes magnus. The sequence goes on from CAMPDV010000260.1 coordinate 183,509, forward strand.
ATTATTTTAAAAAATGAAGGCATAAACATTTAATTAATTTTCCAAAAATATAACTTTTCAAGCAAGATTAATTTTAAAATCAAATCTTAATTTTCTTTATATTTTGCCTTCTATTAAAATTTATTAAATATTCCAACTTTTTTTTAAATAATTAATTGAGTTTCAAATATTTTTGCTTATGTTTTGAGTGTTATTTTTTTTATTTTTTTTAAATAAATAATAATTTATTTAATTTATATAACTTGATTAATCTCTATATTTTTATTCGTGTCTTAAGATCTTTAAATATAAATAAATTTCTTAATATTTCTGAAATTATTTGCCATTAAAATTTAAAATATCAAGAGAAAAAATGATTTTCTATTAGTCTCAATTCAAAGCATTTGCAAAAAATACTTATTTTTATTTAGTGCGGTTTTATTTTATCATTTAATTTATCTCTTTCATAATTCTATTATAATTTTTGTTCAAAGAAAGATTGCAGTATTCCAATCTTTTTCTTCTATTCTTGATTGGTTGAGACAATGGAAATATTTTTCCTATTTGCTCATACGTTCATTCAGCTAAGTTAAAAAACAATTCTAGTTTCTGTAAGATGAAAAACGCATCCGTATAGTGTTCTTAGATCATAATTTTGGATAATTCCTTTTGATTATTTTCTATCTTCTTATTTGTAAACTTCTAGTTATGGTATTCGATCTTTATTACCTCCTCCTGAAGATGACAATCATTTGCATTAATTTGGCGATATTCATTAGCTCCTTTCCAAAATCAAGTTCAATATGATCCTAATTAAGACCTTTTTCATTAAATTTTCTTGGATTCTCTTCCATAGTTGTAGTTTTAGGCTTCTACTTCTTTACTGCCTTTATAGGTTATTAGCTTCAGTTAATTAAGAAGAAAATTAATTAAAAAAATATGTGCAATCGAGATTGAATTAATTTCTCTCCTAATATGAGGAAGTGTTTCAAAAGCCTTTCTTGAAGCCATCTACCTTTTTATAGATTTTATTTATTAACTATATATAAAACCTTAAGAAAAAGTAAATAATAAAGGTTTAAAATACATAATCATTTAAACAATTTTTAGATAAGCAAAATCTTGCTAAATTAAGGATAGAAAATAATAATATAATTTTAGTTTTTTATATGATACTATATTGACTAATTTTAATTAATATTATAATAGTTTCTTTATAGCTCTTTCTATTTATAAAACTATATACTTAATCATTCTTTTTTATTATATTCTAATACAAATTATTACTTTTATAAATTTAATCGTTTAAGGATAATTTAAAATGAGGTTATTTATTTTAATAAAGAGAGACATAGAAATAAATAAGCTTGGGATTAATATTCAAAATACAATTTTTAACAAATTTTTCCTTCATTTTTGCTCTTTTTTTAAAATTAAAAATGAAGAGGAATATTAATACCAAACTCTTTTTTAGTTTAAAATATTCAATATAATTACATATTTAAAATATTTTTTATTTTCCTTCTTTATTTTATAGAAATGATTTGATTAAACTTAATACTTATTTATATATTTTTAATTTATAAAATTAAATTAAAAGGTTAAATTTGTTCTATTAATAAATATCAATTAAATATCATTTTAATGTTCAATATGAGAATGAAATTAGTTGATCATTATAGTTATCCATCTTTAATATGTTCATCACTTTTTTATAGTTTATGCATTTCAAAATAAAGTAACCATGTAGAAATCTTCGTAGTCATTCTCTATTGCTTTATTTCATATTAACTACTATTTTTTATCCTGGTGTTTTTATAGGTATTTTACAAAATCTAACGAAGTACCTAATATTTACTAGAGTCCGAGTTCTTTGATTTATTTACATATAATCACTAATCTATTTCTTTATATTGTCATAAAATTATAAATATTATCATATGGGGTTGCATACAACTTATTTAGTTAATTTCATAATTCTTTTATTTTTTTCTTTTCAGCATTTTGTTTGATTCAAATTTTACAAATTCGTCTAATGAAATAATCAGATACTTTGCAAAACTAGTATTTAGTTCTTCTCTTTTCTCTACTTTCTTTTTTGACTCTATATACATAGAATTGTCGAGAACGAGGTTTTTTAAAAACAAGTTCTAAATAATCTCAGTTAATGAATCTGTTTAACTTTTTCTCTGTTTGCACAATTTGCAAATTAAACTCTTAGAACTGAAGTTATTTACTAATTTCAATAAATAGATTATTATTTTAAAATATTTGCATAATTATGCTTAATATCAGACATATAATTTATTTTTAAGGGAATTTAGTTTTAATGATAGTTATTAGTTTTCTTATTGCGCATTTAAGAATTTTCTTTAATCATATTCTATGAATCCATTTATATATAATCAATAAATAAATGAGATTATAGAGCACATAGCATCTCGTTGGCGCGTAGTTCTTTCATTATTAATATTTAATATTAAAGAAAGTTTTTTTAAAAGCTTGATTTCATTCTATTCCTCCAAAGAGTCACTTCTTCTTTTTCAAATGGGGAATCTTCTTATTAAAATTTATTCTTAAATCTTGAATCAAATGCTATAGTCTTCTGGAATTAGGTCCAAATAAGAATTAGTTATTAAGTCATTAATTAGAAGGTCCACCAGTCGAACTTTCATACTGCTAGCAAGAACTATCAGGCAAGGTAGGCTTGCCTCTTCCAAGCTTAACCACCCTTCCCCGTGATGACATCAAGTGTGAGATTACTCGCAATGCAGTATACACTGCACCAAATTGTTTGCTAGTTTTTCTGACGCGGCCGACATACATTTTATATTATATATAATATTAAAAAGTTTTTAAATTTGGAAGTTACTATAACTATGATTTTAGCTAATTTCATAGTAACTATTTTCCATTTCTAGATTTAAAAATATAGTAATCTGTTTAATTTTAAATAAGATCTGTCAATAAAATATATTCTAATAAAGCTAATTCTATTTTTTATTAGTCTAGTGTTTCTTTTTTTTCAAATAACTTAAATTAAATAATTTATAAATAAACTAGATTTGTCAATAAAGCAAAATAGTTTTTAAACTTCAAAATTATTTACATGAAACACTAAACAATAAATTCAGAAATTATTAAATGAAGATACTTTAGATCACAACTAACCAAAAAATTAATAAAAAATGATAAAAATATCTTTGAATTGGTTGTGTAATCAGAGCGAGATGAATCGTAATCCAATTATTTAAATAAATTTAAAGTTTAATTAAACTCTTATTGTACATAATATCAAAATATATTGAAAAAAACAATTCAAAACTGAGTAATTACTTAAAATTAATGAAAATAACAAAGGGAAAATTTATAATACTATTAAAATTTATTTTATTATAGAAAGAAAATGTAAAAAACCTCTAAATTAGAATAATCTTGAAAAATTTTCGCTTTAAATTCTCAATTTCATCTATTTAATCTCTCTTGGCTTAAAATTATTTTTGAATCACAAGAAAAATAAAAAATTATATTAGAAAAGTGTTTATTATTTCCTTAATTATTTTAGTTAATTATCTTTTGTTATAATTTAAATTTTTTTCTTTGTATCTAACTATTTAGGATAAACGTTATAAATATGCTTAAATAAAGGTAAATATTAATGTGAAGCATATTTTTCTTTTCATGTTTTTAGAATTTGCATTGTATCTTATTTAAGTTAGTAAAATACGAAAAAAACTAATTGATATTAAGCAATTTATTTATTTGATTTAAAAATGTCAAACATGAACTTAAAATCCTACAAATTTATTTTTAATTGAATTTTATTTTTATATCGATTAATATTCTAAGTCTCATTTATATAAAATTAATGCTTATAAATGTATGTTCTGACAAACATTTAAAGTTTAAAAAGTCTATAGTTATTTTATTTATATAATATTTAATATAAATTGTAATAGTTAAAATTAAATTGCTTCAGTCACTTGATGCTTATCTTTTTGAAATGTTTACTTAATTTTTCTTCCAATTTTAATTTAATTATCTTCTAATTAAGAATTATTTGTCTAAGATTTTTATAAATTGGAAATTATTAACTTTTTTTGTCAAATAATGGAAACCCTCGATCTGTTAGAAGTTTATTAAAACTGACGTTTAAAAATCTTAAGTTTTTGCAGGTTTAAATTATTGTTTTCATACTTTTGTTATTTAAGCTGCATTCTTCTAAAGTTAATTCTCTTAGATTTTATAATTTTACTATTTCTTAAATTCCGTTTTATTCTAAGACCTGACAATTGCTTATTAAAAGACTCTACAGTTGTTAGCATTTAGAACTTATTACTTATAACGTTGAGTATTTTAAGTTTGTTAAATAAAAAAGACTGATTTTATGTAAATTTTAGCATCTTTCAAATAAATATTCTAATGCCTAACTAGTTATTTAATTCATTAATCTAAAGCTTATGCTCTAATAATTCTATCCATAGTCACCTATTTTTTATACACTTCAACTTTAAATTAAAGGAAGATTATGTAAGCTAATTTCTCTTAAGCCATAACTATTCTTTAGTAGCTAAACTAGATTTTCATCATTAAAATATTAGCATTCCTAAATATCTATATATTGAAGATTAGTAAAGCATTTTTAAAAAAGCTTCTAAAATGCTTAGTTACTAAATCTAGTTCCTTTTATTGATAAATATTTCAGATCATATTTTGATATCTTTTCTAAAACTTAATCTTATAAGTTATATGTTCGATTCATTTCTATTTTTTATAAGTTTGGACATAAATCTACTAAACTTTCTAACTAAAAATTGTTATTAATATATATTTCCTCAATTTAGTCTCCTTTCCTTTATAGAAACCTTTTTAGTAAATCAAAATTAGTCATTAAGTATTCAATTCTTATAATCTTTAGTTTTCAATTCTAGCAATATTCAAAAATGTTACTTCTTACAGTTATCCATTAACCTAAATCAAGACATTCTAAATTTATACAATATTTAAGGAAATTTAAATTACTATAAATGCTATCATCTAGTACTAATGCTTTTATTTTCTGACAAAATCATTCATCTTATAAATATTATGAAGGTCAATAAAGTAATTATATTTCTTAAATATTTTCTATATTCTTTTTTTAACTTTTTTGGTTTTTTAGATTTATGCAGTTTCCTAATTTTTCCATAACTAGTTTTATTAAGTCTTCATTAAGATATTTTCCTGATATAATGAGGGTTTTTGTTTCATTATTCTTAAGTTATTTTAATGTTCATTATATTTTGTTCTAAACATAAATTTTATCTTAGTTGTAATTTTTAATTTTCAGTTTGTTAAACTTGTATTTAAAATTTTATAGGAATTTATTAGTTTACTGTAGACTTGAGATATCACCTAGTTTAAGAAATTGGAAAACATTTTCAAGAATATAATGATTTTTCCAGAAGTCATTTTTGAGACTTTTAATTTACTTTTGCTATTTGTTTTCTAATACTTCTACTTCCTCTTCTGACGCTTAAAATTTTCTTTTCTTAGGAAATATTTATTAAGTAATTTAAAATTCTTAATTACAATCTATGCAGTCAGTTTATTATTTTTCAGATAGATCAAAATTTTACTCCTTTTATTTTTTATTTTTAGGTTTCATATTCTCTATTATTAATTATATAATAATTAATAATAGTTTGCTACTTTTAACTTTAAACTACTACCTTTTCTATTAGTTTAACTATTTTAATCTTAACTATCAAATTTTAATTTTTTTTAATTAATCTAATCTTTTAGTGAAATATTAAAGAATCATTAGTTTAAATACATTTTTAATTTTATGTACTAAGAATTTACTTTTTTAGAGTATCTTAGAAAAAAGGAAATTAGTAGCTGATTTACTAATTTAATTAATTTTTGATTAATAAATATGAAAATCTAATTAATAAACCATAATTTAAATATAATTTGTTTTCTTTTGTTAAATTATTGTATAATATAAAATGGATGTCAGCCGCGTCAGTCAAACTAGTAGGTAATCTGGTAAAGTGTATACTGCATTGCGAGTAATCTCGCACTAGATGCCACCACGGGGAGGGTGGATAAGCTCTGTTGAGACGTACCTAACTTATCCCGAGGGTTCTCTCTAACAGTATGAAAGTTTGACTAACGAGCCTTCTTAATTACCGACTTAATAACTATCTCTTATTTGGATCTTATTCAAGAAGACTGAAGCATTTTACTCAAGATTTTAGAATAATTTTTAATAAGAAGATTCCCCATTTGGAGAAGTTGATATGACTCATCGGACCTCTAGAATTTACAAGAATCATGAGAACATTTTCCTTAATATTAAATATTAATATTGAAAGAGCTGCGCGCCATCGAGGTGCTACGCGCTCTATAATCATTTTTATTTATTAATTATTATTATATATCATTTAAAATATGGACGGTGAATCTTAGGCTAGTCTCTAGCTTGAGACTCAATATCAGAAAAAACGAGTCTTATCCTGTAGTCCGCGCCTCAGAAGCTCTCCTATTCACTATGCCGTCAACTTGGATAGGAACTTGGTGGAAAGCAAGGCATAGCTGAGGCAAAAATAAACTAAGCTTTTTTAACTATAGAAGATACTCAAGACTGATTTTGTACTAGAATGAGAATCCCTTAAGAATTTCAACTTCGGCCTTAGATAGAATTACAAGAATAGAGAGAAAAAGGTTTCACATTTGTGAATTAAAACAAGGAGTAATGAGTATCAAGACTATTTTATTAAAACATTAAATCGTGGTTAGCCTATAATGGCAGACCCACGTTAATTAATTAATTTATTTATTTTATCAAAACTAATTTTGTCTACAGATAAGCGAAAGCAGGATTATTACTATAACTAGACAGATTTAAAACAGATTAATGATAAGCGAAGAAAAATAAGTAAAAGATCTTCTAAATATGAAAATAAAGGATTCATTTAGAAAAATCTAAGGAGACGAATAGAAAAAATATGTAAGGCAATTCTAAGTGATACTATATCAATGTATCTGAAAAGTTAATAATAAAGGCCTTAAAAAATTAAAATCGAAAAAGATTACTAAATTTAGAATTTGCAAAAAGATTGGAAACTATTTGGAAATAATTGGAAAAGAGAAAGAATAGAGTCGAAGCTAAAAGACAATATTTGGAAAGAGATTATTTTCATTTTTCTGTATTGAACGGAAATATCTATAAGAAGTAGTTAAGAATTTCTAGCTGTTTGAAAAACCCTTGAAAGATAAAACCTGGAGAAGATATAAACACAAGTAGACGAGTATTAATCTAGGGTCGAAATTTAAGTTATTATTTTGATCTATATCTATAATTAATTCTATTGAAATTTTTATTAGATTGTTATTAAATTATTATTTAAAAATGATTAAAAAAACAAAATAAAGTAAGAATACATATTACTTACATTTTAATTAAAAAATCTTTATTATTTTTCCATTTTTTACTTTATAAATTTTTTAATTATATTAAAAAAGCAAAAAATATTTTTAAAAGATAATTCTTTATTTATATTTAGGAAGAATTTTGTCAAGTTAATTATTTGTAAAAATAATTATGCTTTTTTATTTAAACAATTTACCACTATAATAATTTACTCTTCTCATTTTCAGTTATTTTAAACTTAAGTATTAATATAATTTTATCACCTAAAATTTTAACTACATATATAATTCTATTTCTCTCAAAATTTACTATGATTTTAAAAAAATTCAGCTTCTTTTTAAATATTTAAAATCAATAAATAATAATTTTAACTTATTTTATTTAAAAAAGGAATTACTTTTATCTTTTTTAACTTTTATATTACTTTTAATTTTTTATTTACGGAATCAGTTCTATTTAAAGCAACATATTTTAGTATTTATATATAATTTAATAATGATAATCTCTATCCTAGATTAAAAAAATTGATTAAAGAGATTTAAAATATAATGATTCTCTTTTTTTCTTATTTATAGTTTAAATTATGAATTATAATTTTTTTATTAAATAATTAAAACAACTTATTTTATATTAGCATTTTTATATTTATATTTTATTTTATTAGTTAGATTTTCTCTTTTTTGTTTGTTTGGTATTTATTTATTTTTCCTTATTTTTTTAATTAATTAATTTTCTCTTTTTATTATGTAGTTTTCTTTTTTATATTTTATTTAAAGAATCTAAAATTTAAACTAAAGCAATATTTATTTTATATTAAAGCTTTTCTTTTTATAGTTTTTCTATTATTTTAAATCTCTAGCTATTACTCTTTTAAATTTCATCTAATTTATATTTTAATAATTTAAGATATAAAAAGCATTAATTTTCTAAAAAAGCATAATTTATAACAAATTAGTAAAAGATACAATTTCGTTTTATCATCAATAAAATATCTTTCGAAAGTAGATTTTTTAAAGTAGATTATTAAATAGATTTAGCATTATTTTTTCATAGAAGTAACTAGTTCTTTTTAATGATACATTAATTAGAATGCTTATTTATTTAAATAAATAATGTAATAGTTAATTATTAAGTATTAAAGAAACTTTTTATTAAAAAAGATATTTAAAGATAGTATATATTATATTTAAAAAGCTATACTAATAAGAATCTGGTTTTAAAAATAATTAAATAAAGCATATGTTAAAATACTTTTTAGTCTTTAGTTTTTTATTTGTTTATTTAGTATTTTATAAATAATCATAATATTAATTTTAAGTTTTCCGTTTTAGGGATTTCCAACCCCATCAGGAGGACAGCAGTTCATGCTCCCTGCCGTTAAATATAAATGTTTGGGACGTACAATTTTAGCGAGATTGGGAATTCGGGTTTCTCCAGGTTTTCCCTCCTTTTACTTGTTATGGTTCCATCTTAATCTTGTATATTGAACCATCCGAGTTACAATACATTCTTTTCATTCTTGCTTCTTCTTTTTTCTTCTTTTGTTGTTCTTTATAGGCTTCGATTTCCATTTGTATAGCTCTAGTTTCTCTTTACTCTTTCTTAAAAGTTTACAATTTCTCTTCTACTTTTCCGAGTCTGTTATCCAGTTCAGTCTGTTTCTAAAGCTAATTTTAGGATTCGTTAGTCTGACTTTGTGAGATATTCCAAAAGGCGTTAAGATCTCTTTCCTAGGTCATAAGTCTTGACTCAATTCCTTCTGTTAGGTCTAGCTTTGCCATCAGCATATCGTTGTCCTTCTTCAATCTCTTGACCTCTTCCTGGAGGTTCAGTACCACTTTGATGAGCTACTACATGCTCATCTGGCCAGAAGGATTTAACTCTGATACCTCCTGGTGGAGAACAGACTTCATCTGTTTCCTCGGTTTCTCGCTTGAGGTTGGAGTTTCCGTGTGTATATTCATCAAGGCTGGCTTTCGTTCGTTTTGTTAGATTCCAAGTTGTTAGTTCAGTGTTGGTTAAGGTTGTGATAGAGAAGATTGTTAAGATTATTAAGATTTGGTTTCTTGCTTCCTCCCTTCCTTTTTGGTTTAGGAAGAGGTGGTATAGAAGCCTGACTTGAAACCTTCAACCATTTTTTTTAATTAATATTTTATAAATTTAACTTAAATCAAAATAGTTTATAAAGTATCTTTACTTAATAAAAATTTTAAGTACTTTATAGTTTCTTGAGTTAGAAAATAAATATATAAATAAAATGGTATCTTGTCTTCTAAAATATTTAGATATTTATCCGACATAAATTTGCTTTTAATATAAAGGAACAAGAGGATTTTATACATCTATAGGAACATTTTTATCTATTTGTACATATATACTATTTGTACTAGCTTTTATAAATATTGGATAAGATATGGTGCTTAAAAAAAATCCTGAGTCTTTTTCTCAGACAATAAAATAGAAAAATCGTCCTTGGCAATATATTGGAATCAACAATTACAGTTTTTCGTTTGGATTCTCTAATTCTTCTTAAATAATCAGTGTTCCTAAAACTTATTTCACTATTGAAGCTGGCTATTAAGCATTGGAATAAAACTAAATATTATATGATAACATTTCAACAGCAAATTGCGATATGAATTCCTTTTAAGGCTTTAATGAATAATTTTATAATCCTTTAGAGGACCTTTCTCTCAACTTATGCCTTAATTTAGAATAATTTTAATTGGGAGGATGATGAAATGAAGAATCAATTAGAGGCTTGTATATAAAAGTAAATATGTGCTAGAACAGTTCAAATATAAAATGCGCTCCACTGTCAGATATCTAGAACTTGATATAAAAAAAACTTTATTTTAGTGTCTTTTTTAGTGATAAAACTATAGATATTTTTAATTATAAAAATCCGATAAAAACTACACTCAACGCATACTACTGGCAGCTTGATATTTATTCTATCAAATCAACTATAATTTAGTTCAAACCCGTTCAAATAGAAACAGACGATGGATATTTAACTGAAAATTCCAAGGCTATTCAAGATGTAATCTTAGAGTAAAATAAAATGGATGCAATTACAAATTACAACCTAACGAGTTAAGAAATTTTTGAACTTGGTATTTTTTCTTCTGACAGCATTGTTTATCATAAGAGACGATATAAAAATTTTTAAGATGTGGTTTCACAGATAGGTGGTGTTCTTAATGTAATTTTTATAGTATGCAATATAATTGTTAAAACCTATTCAAAATATGCTTTTTCTTACAGCTTTATTAATGATATTTTTGATATAGAAGATCTATAAGAAATCAGAAAAGGAAATGTAAAATAAATTATTCCATAGAACTTATCCAATTAAAATAAGAAAGTTATGGATATTGAAATTAGCAATATGCAGAAGCAAGAAAGAAAAGAAATTTAAGAAGATTCAAAATAAAATTTAGGATGATAATAATAGAGCGAAAAAGAGACTTAGACATCTATGAAATAAAGTAACTTAAAATAATTTGATGATTAGAAGATAATTTAAGTAGAAAATAAAGAAATTGAAATGAATTTTAACATTTATAAATAAATTAGCAATTAAAAAACTTAAGATACTAAATTTGAATCAAACGAAAAAATATAGAAAAAATGGTAAATAGAAGAACCTTTTGAAAATTAATATGAAAAGACAATAATTGAAAGCAATTTAAAAGAAACATTCTAAAAATCAAACTAAACTGAAAATTAAGACTTATAAAGCGATTAGAGTAAAGAAAATACTTATCAAATTTTAAAATCTGAACGGGAAAATAATTCAAAGATTGCTGAAGAAATAAATAAAGAATAGAACACAAAAAAGAATTAAGAATTTTAACTTTCTTTAGAAGATTTTAAGAAAAGTTAAAATAATGTGGAAATTCAAATGTCAAAAGAATAAAAAAAGAGATATTTATAATATTAATCAAAAACTGAGGATCATCTGAATATAAATTTTTTCAAATATTACTTTTACAAATTTTTAAGTATCTTCAAAAATCAAGATAATGAAAGTGAAATTGGAGGGGCTACTCAAAGAAAAATTTAACTTTTAGACAAGGCTAACGAAACATTTTATTAATATTTGGAAACAGATTTTCTAGTAAAAAAATTGATAGAACTGGAAAAGTTGAAAGCAATAATCTTCAATGAAGAGCAATTAACAGTTTTTAATTATATAGCTAAGCCAAAAATAAAAGTAGAAGAAATAGAATAGCAAAGTGAATGTGAATTCGCTCAATATCCTATTTTAAATGTAAAAAATAATATTTAATAAGAAGATCGGAAAAATTTTTAAGTGTTGGATGAAGTTCTTGAATTTTGCAACTCAGTTATTAACAAAAAAACAGAGAATGATATTGACATAAAGCTTTTTAATTTGATGGATAAAAAGATTCTCTAGTACATAGAAAGTTGAAAAACGAATACTTTAAAATTATTATTATTATAATTTAAGATTAAAAAAAAATTAAAACATCTATAAAATATAAAGTTCTTTAGATATGCTTAATCAATTTTAATATATGGATTGCTTATTAATTTTTAAAAATCGATGATATTTTTTTTAATTTCACTAATTATATTTTTCGTTCTTTTTAGTGATAAATTGTAATATATTTTTAAATCTAAATTTATTTTTTTAATTTTCAATAATATATATTTAAAATTCCGCAAATATTTAACTATGTATTTTTTTAACTTTATAGTATAAAAATTATATATTTTATAGAATTAAAATATTAAAGATGGTTGCTAATTTAAAATTAAAAGTAACTTTAAAAAGTTATTTATTTTTACTAAATTACTAATAATTTATCTTTCTAAAAGATATTTAATTATTTCCATATTATATAAAAAGTCTGATTTTAGGAGGGTTCTACATAACCCCGTCATATTAAGAGAGAAATCAGAAACATCTCTTCAGTAAATCACGTTTTATCTTAAACTAGACCAAATTTCTTAATTAATAATAAAAGAGGATAAAAAGAAAAAAAAGTAATTAATCGATCAACTCTTCTACCTACTTCTCCAAAACAGACAGAAAATCAATAACATCTCTCGACGATTTAAACGGAAATACCTCCCTAAAAATGGCGAAATAAGAGACTAGTGTAAGAAAATTTACTATAAATGACGACTGTATATCTTAAAAATAAGTTGAAATAAATCCAACATAAAATCGGCAATCATGCTACGAACACAAGCATATTTACAACCTGTAGGTTTCTAAGGATGAAATGAATTGAAGGAAAAAAAAACTAAATTAAGATAAGCGAGTAATGCAGCAAAAAAGTTAAAAAGATTTAATGAAGTAAGTAAGATGAACTAAGGCCAAGAAATAGAATTAAAAAAATAGAAATATTCTTTCTCAAATGGGATAATAGCAACTCTAAAGGATAAGCTCTGCCATCCCTAAAGAAATAGAAACAGTGAAACAAGAATAAAAACTAAAAGAAGAAATTCTGCATCTATAATTACAAAAGACATCTTGGAGAAACTGTCAATAAAATGGGGCGATTCGTAAGAATATTTGGAAAAACCATACTTTCATTTACCCAGTAGAAGATGGAAAACTATGGAAGAATAACTTAATTAATAGATGTTGCATAAGCTTAAAATTGAAATGGTTTAAAATTATGGAGACCAAAAACCTAATTGGTATTCAAGGGCTTGAGAAATTTTAAAAGAAAAATTTTATTTTTCTAGAAAATAATTTTAATTATTTCTATGTCCCACCTTCATCTGCTTTGGCAACAATTTTATAAGACTTTTAAATTCATATTTTTCTTCTTTATCTTATATATATTTATTTTAATCAAAAATCAAAAATTTTTTTTATTTTCAATAGATTTTCCTTTTTAAGAATTTTATTTAATTTTAAATTCAACATTTCCTTCTTTTATAATTTTAAACGGATTGCATATCTTTATTTAAAAAATATTATTTTTTAATTTCTCTATGTTATGTCAAAAAAACTTCTTATGCTTTATACAATGTAATTGTTTAAAAAATCTAATTTTAATACATTTTTTTTTATTTATATTTAAAATCTTTATTTAGATAAAAAATCAAAACTAATAAAATTAATGTTTTTCTGATTTATTTTTTTAATAAATGTAGGACAACTAAATAAAGGCTTCTTAATCATCTCCTAAAGCAAGAGGAGAAGTTTGAAGCGTAATTTAATCTTATCAAGTTTTCTTTAGCATAATAATCTTTTTAATAATTTAGTCCTAACAATTTATTAGGCCTAGCAGAGGAAAAATGAAGCTTCTGAATTTTTGATTATGCCTGAACAATCAAATAGAAAGTAGTAACGCTAAGATCTATGAAATGGGATTTTCAGATTTGAAACTGTACAAGTAAACATTGCTCAAGTTGCTCTCATGACCGTCAATCTATAAGAAGAGGTTAAAAGTTGAAAATAATGATTAAGAAATGTATAGAAAAGATGGAGAATAAAAGTTAGCATGAAGAATAAAAAATTGAATCCTATAATCATCAAATGGATTATTCTTCAATTTTCAGAAAAATCGGACTCGCTAACCAGTTAAAATGAATGAGAGAATTAATCAATAAGAGAAGATTTAAGAAGATTATAATTACTTAAAAAAGCAAAGAAGGAAGTTGGAAAAGTTTAAAAGTAAAAAGAAGCAAAAAAGGATCGAACAAAAATTTATCAAGCCAAGAGAGCAGTGCTATTATTGAAAATCTTTCAACATTTTTGTTAATTTTCAAGGGATACGAGGCTTAAAAATCGAATCATGACAGAAGATTATGAATCCAAATGAATAAAATATATCATAGCGAATGGAAATTATATAGAAGATATTTTTTACTGCAAGAAGACAGGATTGGATACAAGAAAGCAGATCAGCAAGTTTCAAAGCTCGTAAAAAATAATAAAATTCCAAATTTTTACAATATTTTTTATTATATCAACATCTCTCAGAAAAGTCTGAAACTTCTCAAAAGGGCAAATTTTCATCTTTAATAACAACAACACGATAATATCGTTAAAATAATTTGATCACTATGAATCAATCACAATTAAAATTACCTTTAACATTAATTTAAATTTATTAATAATTTCAATTTCTTTATTTTTTTTGCAATAAATAAATTGATTATAGAGGGTGTAGCACCTTGTTGGTACGCAGCTCTTTGTAATAAAAAATTTTAAAATATAAATTATATTAATAAAAATAATATAGTTTTAAAACTATCAATAATTGTTTATTTATTAAATTAAATATTCTTTAGTAGATTTTTATTTTTATTTTGTATAGAAAATAAGGATAAAGAATCGATAACCTGATAGTAGATAATCTGCTACAGTTGTATACTGATATACGAGTAATTTCGCACAGGATATCACCAAGACTAAGGGTGGATGGATTCCTAGAGATAAGACTAATTTATTCGAGCGTTCTCTTTAACGGCATGAAAATTTGGTTAGTGACTCATTATAGAAGCTTAATTAGTCGGGTTCTGAAATCCGAGTAGCAGAGTTCTCTGATAATAATTTTATTTTTAATATAAAGGTATAAGAATTAAACCTCATACAACATTTTTCACAAGAGTAAGAATTTCTCTATTGTATTCACTCTACAGCATTCAGAAAGAAATTGCAGTCGCAAAAAGAAGAAGGTAATCAATTTCAATTTAAAAAATAAGAGCAACAAAAGTATAGCAAACTTTAATTAGTGATTAGTAATAAAGTCATCATTTTTTTTTTTAAATTTGGAGAATTTCTTTAACGAATCTCATAGAAAAAGACAATTCTCATTTAAACTGCAATCAGTAAATTATTCTCTAAGAACTATAAAACATAAAAAAAATGGAAACTTTAGTATTAAGTACAAGAACTTTGAAGAAAAATTTAATATCTTAATTCAAAAAACTTATTAATAAAGAAAGAAAATTTCTAATCAATTTATTTTAAAATTGAACTGGTAGAAACAAATTCTATCATTTAATTGAATTGACCAAAATATTATCTCTTAAAATTATTTAAACTAACGAACTTTTAGATGTTGAAACGAGTGATCAACCAGTAAAAATTTTTCTATTAAAGAGAAGAAAATAACGTTGATGTTTTAGGAAATATGGACGCATTTTAAGATAATGCCAAAGATTAGAACGAAAATAAGAACTAGAAAAATTTAAGATAAGGAAATTAATAAATAATCCATATTGCACTTCAGAAGGTTTTTTTTTACTGCTTTAGAGAGAGTGAAACCTTGATCGACATTGTATTTACCCATAAAAAAAGAAACCTAAAAAATATTGAATCTAACTCGATTCGTGCAAGATATCTGAGATAAAAAAATTTAATGCTGTAAGGGTAGTTATGCATTTTTAGAAAACGATCTAGAAGAAGATTGGAATTATAATTGTTTATTTAGCTATTAAAGTTTAAAGCAGTTATAAACCAAATGAAGGATGAATCACTTTAGTTTATTATTTTTTTAATTATTTTTACGTAATAAAAAAGTTTTTATGACTTAAGATTAAATTGTTAGTTTATAATTTTTTAAGTTTTATATTAAAAGAAGAAATTAAAACATTTTTAATAAAAGTATGTTAGCTATATTTTTCATTCTGATACATAATTAATATCCTTCCCTTTTTATTGAAAATATGTAAAATTTTCATATTTATATAAAAATTTTATTTTTCTAAATTATTTTCTCACGACTATATAAAAGTAAGATAGATATAAAAAAGATAAAAATTATAATTATACGCATTTATCTCTTTTTAAGAATTATTTCTAACTTTATAAATTAAATAAAAAATGATCTAATCATATAAGAAAATATTAATCTTTATCATTTTCTTCTTCCATAAAATCTTTTTTCTATTTTTATCGATTTCTTTTCTAATTTATTTCATTTATTTTATTTTCATATTATTTTTATATATACGAAATTATGATCATAAATTTCTATCGTTAATTTCTCTAATTTAAATTATATTTTATAGATCTTATTTAGAATTTTATTTCAATTAAATCTTTTTTAATTGCTAAAATTTTTATTTTTTTATTTTGATTCTAATTAATAATTTTTGCGAGTTATAATATATTTTTACTCATTTATAGTATTTTATTTTTCTCAGATTTCATTTATTTTAAAAAAATTTAAGGTTGATTATATCTAAAAATATACCTTTAAGTGTAAAATTTATTGATTTATATTAAAAAAATTTATTTTATTATTTCAATCTTTTCAAATTAATAAGTTTTGATTTATAATTTTCTTTTTCAATATTACACTTTTACTTTCTATTCACTTCTTCCGTTTAAAATATCCATCTCTAATTTAACAGAACATCATTATAATTATCAATCATAAATCTAATTAATATGATAAATTTTTATAATGTTAATCCTTAGTGAAGTTTAAAAATAATTTAGTTAACTTGAAATATTCTTATACATTTGAATTTTTATATTTTTTACTTTATGATTACTTTAATAAAAAATAAGTTTTATAATTGAAAAGATGGAAGGAACTGAGAATGACCTTCGTGACCACACTTTCTGGTTTTATGGCTAGGAACAAGTTCCTTTCCTGTCACTGAGAAAGTCCCTGGTCAGAGTTATTTTCTGAAGGCAACGCTGTCTTTGAGATTATCCGCTCTTGGTAGGGGCTTGAAGCCTGTCTGCTCATAGCGATGGAGCTCCATAGCAGCTGTGCCTGGAGCACAACAGGATATCCCCATTATTCCATAAAAAGAGAGCGTCGGGTCGTGCAATCGGAAAGGAGTTTCCGGTCCAAAAACTTTTTTAGTTAAAATTAATTAAAAAAAAAGGTTTTCTTCTTGGTTTTCAAATAAAGATAAATATTTATTTAAGATAGTGAATGAATTACTAATAAAGCAATTAAAAATTTATTTTTAGTTTAAATAACTACAGTCAAATTATTTTTTATTTATATTAAGAAAAATGTTTCAAATATAGAAACTTAAAAAATATCTATTATCATATAAATTTTAAATTAACAGAACATAACAAATTATCAACATTAAAATATTCAAATAAAAAGGAAGTTAAAATATAATCAAGTATACTTATAAGCTAATGAGTTTTTGGCTGAATGAATGTAGAATATATGTAAGAAAAATAAATTTCTTTTTAAAAGGATTAACTAAAATTAAAAGTAGCTAAATATATCTATTTATAAAATATTTAGACTTAAATAATTAAAAATATCTTTAAATATTCTAAGCTTTGCTGTTTTTCAATTCGAATAGAATTCAGAAAAAGATAAATTAAAGTTACTAATATTATAACTAGAAATTTGATTTCTTATTAAATAAAATAAAAAAATTAACATAAAATTACTTAAATTTCAATAAAATTTAAAAATTTGATTTCATTCTTTATGTAATTCCACCTTTTGTTCTACTTCAACATACTAGAGAATTTTTTTGTCTATCAAGTTAAACAATTTCAAATCAATTGGATCAAGTACTTCATTATTTAGAACTTAACTACAAAATTCTAGTACCTTATCTAGCTCTTTATCTACTGGAATACTTTCTAACTAAGTATCTTTGTTATATTTTAAAGAAGGAGCTAAAGCAAATTCCAAATTACTTTATGATTCTGCTTAATTTTCTTTAATTTTAGGTTTAGAAATATAATTAAAAACTGTTAACTAGTCTTCACTAAAAATAATAGTTTTTAATTTTTCAAGTTCTATCATTTTTTTAATTAGAAAGTTAGCTTCTAAATAGTCATGAATGGTTTCATCAGCTTTTTCTAAAATTTAGAATTTCATGTAATTAACACTTTAATTCAAGACTTATTTTTTCTACTTTTTAAATATCTTTAAAAATTTGAAGTAATAATACTTGAGAAAGCCAATCTTTAAATGATCTTCATTTTTTATTTTAGTATTTAAATATTAATATTTTTATTCCTTCGTCATTCTTAGATTTATTTTACTTTTTTATTTTTATTCAACTTAAATATTTTCATTACTTATCTATTCTTTTGATTTCCGTAAATTTTCTTAAATAATGTTATTGATTTTTTATTTCAAAATCCTTTAAATATTATCTTATTTTCATAAAGAAAGTACCTTCGTTAATTGAAGTTTAGTATTCTGATTCTTTCCTTTATCTTATGAACTTTTAGAAATTTCTTATTTTATTTAATAATTTTCTTAATTGTTTTCTTAAATATCTAATGAAGATTTCAGAGCCAAATTTTTCAAAGATTCCATTTATATATTGTTATTCTCAAGTTAATTTTCCTATTTATTTATCTAATCACAAATGTCTTTTTCTTAATTTTACTTTTTATTTTCATGTTCTTATATAATATGATTTTGATTTTATTATGTCAGTGGAATTATAGAGGAGTTTTTACTTTTTTTTAGCTTTTTTCTTTTATTTTATTCTTTTAAATTCTCTTAAAACGAATTTTCTAATTACGTTATATTAAATTTAAGCTCCTTTTCGTTAGTAGTATTTAAATATTTCTTTTTTTTATTTTTTGCTTTTTTCTCAAAAAAATTAGATTATTTATTTAAGTTTTCTTATAAATCTTCAACATCAAAAATATCATTTACTAACTTATGTGCGAAAGAATATTTCGAGTATATTTAAACTAGAATTCAGCATACTATTATTATTATATTCAGTACTCCACCTATTTGAGATATCACGTCTTATATTTTTTTATATCGTCTCTTGTATTGAAGAGCATTATCAGATGAGTAAATGTTGAGCATGAAAATATAAGGGTTTTGAAGGTTTAAATTAAAATTAGATTCTATTTAATCTTTATCGATTACAACATCTTTTATTGTATTTATATTCTCCATCAAAAATCCATCATCAGTTTCTATCTCAATAGGTTTGAAAAAAATATTGGTATATTTGTACGAGTATAAATCAAGTATCCAATAATAAGTATTCAATATGCTTACAACTGGATTTTCGAAATTTTAGATATCAATTGCTTTGTCAGAAAAGTAAATACTGAAATATAACTAATTAGAAAATAGCTTCTCTATTTCATTTAAGGAAGCACATTATATTTCTGAATCTGATGAGTTTTAGCATATTTTAACTTTTATGTATATGCTTTTCATTTATGTTTCAGTTCAAAAACCTCCTAAGCCAAAAACTTTAAGATCAAAACACGTTGCAAGATAAAACTATTCAAGGGGATCTAAAATTTTATCTTCAAAACCTTTGAAATAACTTTCATTACAATTTTTTGTTGGAATTGACTGATATTACATATTTTGAGATTCTATTAATGTATATCCTACTTCGAATGTGAAATAAGAAGAAGGAAACTGAATATTATGAGTGTCATTTGAAAATACGAAAGCAAAGGTATAATTATTTATCCCAATATATTGCCAAGGTCTATATTTTTATTTAATAGTTTAAGTTAAAGCATTTGGATTAGTTTTTCATATCATATCTCGTCCCATATTTATAAAGGCAAGGAGAAAAATTATATAAGTGCACATTGATAAAAAGAATCCCAATTATGTGTGGAATCCCTTTGATCCCTTATAAGTTAAGTTTATTAAAGTCGGATAAATATCGAAATATTTAATACATCCTTACATTTTAAAATTCTTTTTTAATATTTTTTTAATTATTTTAATTTAAAGCACTACTTTATTATTTTCTGATACAATTTTATAACTTGATATTTTTATATTTTTCAAAAAGCTATTAAAGTAACGATTAAATAAAAATAGCTAAATTTGCAAGTTTATTTAATTTATTAATCTAAAAAATATTATTAGTTTTTTATTTCTCACTCATTAGATATTTTTATTTAAGCACTTCTTTAATAATTATTTAAAAAAATGAAGGCATAAACATTTAATTAATTTTCCAAAAATATAACTTTTCAAGCAAGATTAATTTTAAAATCAAATCTTAATTTTCTTTATATTTTGCCTTCTATTAAAATTTATTAAATATTCCTACTTTTTTTAAACTAATTAATTGAGTTTCAAATATTTTTGCTTATGTTTTGAGTGTTATTTTTTTTATTTTTTTTAAATAAATAATAATTTATTTAATTTATATAACTTGATTAATCTCTATATTTTTATTCGTGTCTTAAGATCTTTAAATAGAAATAAATTTCTTAATATTTCTGAAATTATTTGCCATTAAAATTTAAAATATCAAGAGAAAAAATGATTTTCTATTAGTCTCAATTCAAAGCATTTGCAAAAAATACTTATTTTTATTTTGTGCGGTTTTATTTTATCATTTAATTTATCTCTTTCATAATTCTATTATAATTATTTTTGATAAGCTAGTTTGTTCTTTATGAGATTTTTACTCTCTCTGTATCACACAACAGAGAACGTTTTATTGGATTAATATATATCTTCAGGGCAATTATTTTTAACTGCGAAATCTAGCACTTCCCCTTCCTTGAAGTTCTTGGAACTTTCTTCTATACCGTTCTCCTATATTAATGTTAATTTTAGTTATTTCTCTTTTCACTTGATCTGTATTTTTTCTCTTAATGTTTGAATTTAATGCAAATCCTAATTAAATTTTGGAAAAGTTTGCAATAATAGCCTGTTTCATATACGATGCTATTGAAATTATAATATTGAAAGAACTGTGTTCCAACGAGATGCTACGGTCTATAACCATATTCATTTATTACCAACGCTAAAATATAATTTTTTGCATATTAAAAAGGACAATATTTAAATCAACGTGAGACAACAATTTTTTAATCAGTTAGTTCAACTTAAAAAATTGATGCCAACTATCAAAAAATTAATAAACCTTTCTTTCTTATTTCAATTAAAAATTAACCTTTTAAATATATTATAAAAGCTGGTCTACTTATATTTTACAGTATAGGTATACTTAGAAACTAAAAATAAATTAAAAGTTATACTTAGAAATGAAAAAGTATATCTAAAAGACTTTCTTAAAAAAGAAGGTTTAGTTATGCTTTTTATTCTAATTTAAATCAAAAAATCAAATTAAGTTTTAAGACAAAAGTTATTGAAAATCTTAAAATGGCATTACAGAATACAATTTGAGAAATAGAAAATGCATCTTCAAAATATAAATTTGCGAATTAAAGACCTTAGACTAAATGTCTAGCTTTATCGCTACTATGGTAAAAATTCAATAGAAAAGAAATCAATAATCTTAATTTTAAACTACTCTTAGCATCCTATAGACAGTGAACTTTAAACTAAAACTTTTATAAAAAAAGATAGTGACTTAAGAAGTGCTGATACTACAAGAAAATGGGATGCATAGTAAGAAACTGCAAATTTTTCATGAGGAAATAAAGATCAGAGAAAACATAGAAGATTGGTGTTCTTTATAGAAATTATTGAGCAGCAATATTTTATAAAATCGTATAAAGCGATTTTAAGGTGTAAAATTATTTTAATTATTGTTATATAAAATAAAAGTATGAATAAATATATATGAAGATTAGCCATGTTAGAAAATGATAATATATGATGATGAAGAAGATCAATAAGAACAAGATACTTTCGAGTACCTATTAAATTCCGAGAAAGGAAAAATTAGAAACTTACAGACACAAATTTTAAAGTGGTAACTTATTGATGAATGAAACCAACATAATTCAATTAATATAATTATATCAGCTTCTTTAAACTTGCTTATATTACAAAGGCTTTTACTTATAGTTTTGTTGAAATTATTTAAATTAAAAATAATTATTTTAGACTCTTAAATTCAAAACTCCAAGTCATTATTATTTAGTAGCAAATATAAATACACTGAAAGGATATCTTAATATAGTTACTGTTTTAAATTATTATGACTTAATACTTTTATAATGTAGTCACTTTTAAAAAGTATCAATTATTATTTTTTTAGTTTTATTTAATTAATACATATTAGATGATAACTTTAAAAGCTACTATTATTTTAAATAAGATATATTTGAAATTCCTTTTTTTAAATTAGAATAAATTAATTTAAAGTTTTCATTAATAAAAAATAAGTAAAAAAGTAAAAAACTATTGATTTTCTACTTGTTTAAATATATTAGATATTCTGTAACCTCTGGCACATTGTCTAAAACTAAAATATATTATATTATGTTACAATTGTTTGAAGTGTCAAACAAATCACCGCCTAAAGAATGTTTTGTAGTTTGAGCTTCCTAGCTTTTAAAGAAATCTAGCTCTCGCGGGTCCTGTTCTTCTAATCCCCCATTTCCCATTATTGCTTGTTCTAGTTATATCTTCAAGTTCTTCTGCTAAAAGCTTCTTTTCCACCTATTTTTGTCTCCATTTTCTCTAGTCAATTTTGGTTTTTGCTTTTCCTTATTTATATTTGCACTTGTTACCTTCGTGACTATTCTTTAACTTATTAAATCTTTCACAATTCTTCCAAAGATAGTGCTTACGCTAACATTGGTAACACATTTTCTTTGCCTTAAGCATCTGCTCTTCTTTCTTCATTTGTTGTAGTACCTTTCTATTTTCATCTTTTCGGTATTAATATTTAAAAATAATAGATCTGATAACTTTGAGATTTCTTCTTGCTTGATAACATGTTTTCAATCTAATAATTCTGGTCTTAATCTTTTACAGTTAAGAGCTAGTCTATTTAAACTGCTCTTATTATTAATTTAAAAACGTCGATTTTCCTCATTAAATTATCTACTCTGAGATCTAAAGTATCTTAGAATTCGTGCTGAATCTATTCTGTCAGCTTTTCATTCTGGAGCTTCCTAACCTCTTCCTATAAGTTTAAAACCACTTTAATGAGCTGTTCCACGCTCATAAGATAGGATTTATTAAACTCTGAGAGTCTCCTAATATAGGGCGGAATTAGTTTGTTTCGTTGAATTTTCTTCCGAGGCTGTTTTCAATATAATGTGAATCTTTTTCTACAGCCTTTTTTACTGTCGTGATTCTGATGCAGATTCCTCTTTCTTTTTGGAGCTGAGAAGATTCCTTTTCTGAAGTTCGACATCTTTTATTCTTTTAAACCAAAATAAATAAAAAAATAAAATGAAATAGTATCTTATAAGCTATTTAGATACCTATCCCAAATGAATTTGTTTTTTGTTTAAAGAAAAAAGAGAATTTCACACACATATAGATGCGTTTTTTTCTAGAAAAGGAATGGGATAAATGTATTGTAATGATTATATCATCATAAACAACCATTTGAACATTAATTAAGTGCAAACTTCACTGCTCATAATAATAGTTTACTATCTGATCATATTCCAATCACTTTCGATTTTATTTATAATATTTAGAGGCTAAAAGAGATAATTTAGAGTATAAGGAAGCTCGTATAAATTTGGAAGAATAAACTAGTAAGTTGTTAATCTTCGAGAGACTGCGAAGTGACTTAGGAAAGATTTAAAGTATAATCTATGGAAATGAAAAAATGAAGCAAATCAGAAATTTCTGCTTTTAAATGGAGGTGCTAAGGAAATATTTTCACATGCTAAGAAAATTATAAATCCTAAAAAAAGAAATTAAATGAAATTTTAATCAAGAAACCAAAAAAAACTCATTGATTTATGGGGGAATTGCGTTTTTAACAAGCATTCCAATCTAACTCAATGATAGATAAATCTTAGTAATTAAAAATGATAAAATATACGATAACACTTAAGAAATTTAAGATTATTCACTCCCATATAAGGATTTATCTTTTTATCTTACAAGAAATAAAAGAAATCATTAAAGAGATGACAATTGAAAAAGCAGCTAATTCAGATAAAATAAAAAGGAGAACTTTTGAAATATTGTGGATAATATCTGCTTTTGCTCTTTTCTGAATAATATGTTAAGACTTGAAAGATTTCCTTAAGATTTAAATACTTCAGTAATAATTCAAATTCTTAAAAAAGGAAATAAAGAAAATTGGAAATACCGAAGACCTATTTCTCTTATTAATACTATTCTAAAGCTATATGATAAAGCTTTAAGAAAAAGACTTTACAATCTGATTTATTAGAGAAATTTGATTCACCCTTCTTAAATGGGATTACTGAAAAATAGATATCTATTTAATAGATTTAGGTAATACAATAGATAATTGATAACTATCGGAAATGTGCTAAAGGGAAAACTAAATTGATCACAATACTGATGTTTAAAAAATGTTTGATTCATTAGAAAGAAAACTTCTATTTGATTAACTTAAGAGAGTCAAACTAGAAACTTAGTACCATGAAGTATTCAAAAAGAAGTAACTGGAGTTCTGAATGGAATTGAATCAAGCATGAGATTGATTTCAAGAAAAGATTTTTAGGTAGAATTTCAACAATTAATGAGTCATGCTATATAGACCTGATCTGATTATCTTTTAAGAACATTATAGCTCTGAAATTCTACTAAAAAATTAAATTATAAAGTATTGATTTCCACAGATTAAAAATAGGCTCTCTTTTCATTAATATTTGGATTTTTTTTAATAACATGATTAAATGTAACAATTATAAGACTTTTACAGTATCTATCTGTAGAATTACTAGAGAAATACGATCTTAAAATTTTTACTAAATATATAAGAGAAAAATGTAACAATATTTCTATAGTGCAGATACTCAAAAATTTATGAGAATGAAAACAGCTAAAATATATACTGACATTTGGTAATTTTAACAGTTTCCACAAATTACTTATGCGAAGTTTAAAAAATGCTTTAGACAAGAAATTATCAGTATATATAAACTCAGAATTTAATCCTATAATTTTCGTAAGGATCTTTAAGATCATCATTATAATATTGATAATCCCTGCTGCAAATGTGGAGAACATGAGACTTTCGAACATATCTTTAAATGTTTACTATTCTAATATAATGGATATACTATGAAAAAGATCGAGAATTATGACTTAAGGCGTAACATGCTACACGATCAAGAATATATAAACTCATTTTCAAGGTTTAAATTGGATTATTTAGATTTTTAAATCAAAATATTTCTCAAGAAGCTAACGTCAAGGAGACTTGAGTTTCTAAAAATGGAGAAAGCAAAAAAAGAAGAAGTTAAAGATGAGTCGAAAGAAGGAGTATATAAATGATGAGATTAAGACAAGATTAAAAAACAATTGAAAACATTTACTAACATCTATTATTGAAGGAAGCAATTCTTGTAATTATAGATATCAAAAAATCTATTCTGTTTTAACTTAATTTAATTAAATTAAGAAAATTGGAATTAAAGCATTTGAATACTCATTAAGTATTTATCAATCTATTCCAATTTAAATACTATTAGGATTAAATTTTATTGAGTGCTTCTTCTATGGATGGAAATTATAGATCTAGTTATTCGATCAACTTTCTATCTTGCTTTCTAGTTTTTCTATCCTTTATCTTTTCTATTTTAATTCGTATTGTATATTAGTTATCCATTGCTACATTTATTATACATAAGCTTCCTAAAATTATTTTTCTTAAGCTTACTAAGAAACTCATTCTGATAGGTTAGATTATTCTCCCTGTTTTTTAATAAATGAGTCAAGAGAAGATTATTCCTTAAATGCCATTTTATTTTCATTATAATAAAGTAAAATCAAATTCGATAATCAAATGATCCACATTTTATTATGAAGCAGGATTTTTCATTTTAATATAGTTTTGAGAACTTTTTTTCAAAATATTTTTTCAATAAAAATGCTAAAAAGTGTAAAGTTACTATTACCAAAAAACTTTTAAGTCCTATGTCTATAAAACAATAAGTACCAGCAGTAATGAAAATGAAGTTGAAGTTGCTTTTACTTTACCTGATCTGAATCTATTTCCTAATTTAATTTTAAAAGAGAAATTCTCTGCTAAAATTAAAAATTTAGGCTTCTATTTTGCTTTTTTTACTCTACAGATTCGAATTACTACATTGTTTTTACAAGGCCTTATCTTAGATTAAAAGGAAAACTATAATTGAATAAAATAGGTTTAAATAAATAGATATTTTCAGCTTTAATCTAAATTCTCCAAATTTATGCATGTAGTAAAAAGTAAAGCGAAGAGAAAATATAGGTATATAAAAAAGAAAACTGAGGATAGGATTTAATGGTTTTATAAATACCCTAATAGTTTCTTTGTGTAATGGAAAAATATTTGAAAATATGGAGATTGGAATTATTTTATTAAGTAATGTATAGGAATACAAGTGCTATAGTTTTTAATCGCCAAAAAGCAAAAGTACTTGGAATAAAAAAACATCAAAAAAGAAAAAAAATTCATTTTCTGATTCAAGAGAAAAGCCTCTAATGTTATCAGATTAGTTTTGGATTTCAATTATCTAAAATAATTTATAACTTAAAATCTACATTTTAATCGCTTGATATTGTAGTATTAAAATTGAAAAAAGGATCAAACGTTTAATGAAAACACAATAAAAATCTAAAAATTATTCTTAGAAAATAAGAACAAATTGACTAAAGATACCTTTTTTTAACCTCCAGAAATGGAGGTCTGTAAAAGAAATGTTTAAAGCCTTTAGAAAACCCAACATTGCTCATATCTATATCATTCTAAAAGGTTTAGAATTTTATAATGTCAAAAGTAAATTAAAAATTGTAAGATACTGCATGAGGAATTTCATTTGGAATTAGTTCTTTAAAAGTGAAATAAGTAATTAAAAATTTAAATAATCATGCTCACTAAAATAATTTTGGTTGAATTACTTAAAAAAGTTAGAATTTTAATTGAAATTATTAATTTTAAATATTGCTCAAAAGCTTTAGAAAATATTTGAAAAAGTTCTTCTAATTAAATTTGTATTTTCGAAAGCAACCCTATATAAACTATGTAGCGTCATATTTTTTTCCCTTATATTTTAACAGATTAAAAAATTTTCCACCTATGTTTACTAATAGAGAAAATAATAAGGAAATAAAAGGAATGATAAATTAAATTTAAATCAAAGAGAAGATCATGGGTATATAAGCTGATAATAAGCAAAGTTGCTTTATTAAGTCCTTTCATTTAAAGGTATTAGTTAAATAAAATGCTTGAATGAAAGTTAATAATGAAATACTTTAAAAGCTATGTGAACAGATTAATCAGCATCTAAATTTATGTTAGAGTAAAAAATTGAAAAATGGACTTTGAAATTAGAAGTCAAAATTAAAAAATAAATGTAATTATCTGCGATAATAAAGAAACAAAAAAAGTAAACCTATTCAAAAAAGTAATAATAAGCAAGTGGAAATTCTAAATTTTCTAATTCTTAAAAAGTTAAGAAAAGCAATAATTAAGTTAACAAACGAAATTTAAATTAAAAACATTATTTCCGAAAAGTAAAACGTTACTAATAAGGAAAATTAGGAAAAATTAAAGCAGTAAAGCATCTAAAATAAGAAATTTAATGATAGTTTGAGAAGAAGAAAAAGAAAAAACCAATAATTTTTCGTCCTTATATTAAGGTAGACGATTAAAAGAAATTAAAATAAATACTTGCATAATCGAAAAAGACATTTATTTAATGAAAAAAAAAATATTATGGAGCGCGTATCATCACAATGGGTGTAGCTTTTAATTAAAGGTTTTTAAAGTGCAAAAAAGGATCAGCATTTCAGTCTTTTCCAGCGCTAGTATCCTTTGAAAATGTCTTTTAAGGGTCAAAGACTGGAATACTGCCCAAAGAGATCTTAGCTTCCTATTTAAGTGATATTAAATAATTTGAAACTTCCAAAAGAGTTTAAAAATGTTACCTTTTTATTAGAAATCAGAATACTACTCAATGACAGTCTTTACTTCTATCATTCGTATTAGAAAATCAAGCACTACCAGACTAATTGAAAGAGATGGTCAAATCAATTTAAAGATATTCATATTATAACATGTATAAATAAGGCTTAACAGGTTATGTCAATAATGACGATATCTTAATGAAAACAGGAGGGAAAATAAATTATTGGATGCTACTTATATAAGTTCCTCTTTATAAAAAATAACATCACATATAAAATAATCTTAGTTTTAAAAAATCTAATGAAAGTGAAACCTTTTTGCAAAATTATGAAAAAAGTAAAACAATAAAATACATCTGATTTCAATACCAAGTAGTAAATAAGCTATGATAGGCTTATTAAAGTGGAATTTAAGTCCAGGAAAAGGTAAAAAAAATAGAAAGATAATAAAAAACTAATGGAAAAGCTATAAATATTAGAGGAAATAGAATCAAGACTCTTGACCTAAGAAAGAAACCTTAACGTCTTCTAAAATATTTCACGAGAAAAGAACAGATAATTAAAAATTAGCAATATAAGCAGAAGAAAGGTAGCAAGATAGAAGATAATCAGCAAAAATTGCAACAAGGAACTAAGAGAATAAGGAAAAAACCCATAAATAATTGAAGAAGGGCTAAGCTAAAGATTTAAAAATAAACGAGAAATAAAAAGATGCTTTTACTATAACTCTCCAATGTATCTATGGAACAAACTAGAATTTTTGCAACTTCAAATAAAAGTACTGAAACTTTTAGAATAAATAGGATAACAAAAAGGAGAGACAGCATCAGCTAAAAACTAAAAAGATATAAACATATTGGTATAATCTAGGAAAAATATACAAGAAAAAAGATTATAAGCATTATCTAGGCGAAAGAATAATTTAAGGACCAAATACAAAGCAAGGAGAAAGGCTATATATGTCAGTAAACTTTATATTTAGCCTCTAGAACCATCTAGATATGAACGAAAAAGAGGTTGAAATACCTTCAAAAACACCAAACATTTAATTGTGTATTTTATCATATGAAAATATCCATAAATTAATAAGATAAAGCTTATATAAAATGAAGCTTTATTTCTCTAAAAGAGTTAAGGATTAAGAATGTTTATGTTAGTAATTTAAATAATTAAATGATTTGTTTATATATATCTTACATATAAAAGGCTTTTAAAAGCTTCTACGATAAAATTGTAATACTTTAGTAAGTTTATTAGAGAGATATTACTTTTAATTAATAACTTTAATGATATAGTTAATAGATAAAAATACTAGTCTTCCAAACAAGATTGTAAGACTAATATATAAGTTATTAAAAGGTAGCTTACTATATAGCAATATCTTGACTTTTAACTTTATAATTTAAATAATAAATTTCTTCTTAGAATAAAGATAGATTAGGATAGTAATAAAATTAAAGGTCTTTAATATAAATAACCTATTAACTAGCAAATGTATGAATAACTAAGACTTTACTATCAATCACCCTTTTGTTGCTACTATATATAATAATTCCTTAGAGCTTAGCAATAATTATATAGCCTTGCTAAAGTTGAATGAGAACTTAGTTATATTTACTTCTTAATTAAGATTTATTTATTGCAAGATCATCATACATTTATACATTTTAAAGCTAATTTAATGAAGTTTGCTATTTACAAGATATTAAATCTAATGAAATTTTAGTAATTAGACTAAAAAGCAATAAACTCTACTTGATAAAATATAAGGTTATTAGCCTATAGTAATTGAATTAACTTGGAAAATATAATAAAGCTAATAAGACTAACTCTTAGTAAATCCTTTAGCATGCATAATCCTTATGATTAACAATAAAAGATAGAGAAGTTAAAGCAGGTCAGAGAAATTTCATTATATACATCAAATTTTTATTCCTCACCTTAATCTAGAAAATTAAAAGCTTAATTACCTTATTTAGGTTATTCTACAGAAATGATTAAGAGAGATATTCTCAGACTTCAGTTTAATTGGGTATTTTTAAAGAAAAAGAGTAGGTTTATATTTGA
The DNA here is from genome assembly GCA_946699065.1 of Loxodes magnus. Lineage (NCBI taxonomy): Eukaryota > Ciliophora > Karyorelictea > Loxodida > Loxodidae > Loxodes > Loxodes magnus. The sequence continues at coordinate 213,671 of CAMPDV010000260.1, forward strand.
ATTAATTAGGTAAAAGAATAAAAAGCATAAGAAAGATGTACATCTACTTAGGAATAGGTGTTCTAGTTTTATTATTTTTATATTATAAGAAGAGAAAAAGCTGACTATTGAAGAATAGACTTATTATTGTAGGACCTATTGATAGTGGAAAGACCTCTTTATTCCATAAACTTATTTACAATTAAGAATAAACCACTGTAGCTTCCTTAAAAATAAATGAAGATGACTTTCATTTTGGAACTAAAGTGCTAAAGGTTTATGATATTCCAGGATTAAATTCCCTTGATTAAGAGATTGTTAACTAGTTGAGGACAAACCAAGTTTGTGGAATTATATTTTTGGTTGATTCTTCAAGTGAAGAACATTATTCAGACGCCGCTCTTAAGCTATGCGAAATTATTAAGTCTGGATATACAGGATCAATATTAATTCTTTGCAATAAATAAGATGAGAAGCTTGCTAGAAGAACTACTTTTATTGAAGAAAAATTAGCTAAAGAAATTGTGACTTTGAAGGGAAAACCTGAGCATTAAGGAGTAGGATTTAGAGCTAAAAAGACTTTTGAGTTTTAGGATATTTTGAAAGTACAGGGAATTAAAGTTAAGTTCGCTTAGTCATCTATCAAGAGATCAGAACTGAAAGAAGTAATTTAGTACTTGGAATCTCTAGAAACAATTTGAACCTTTAACCTAACTAATAAATAATCCCTTTAGCTCTTTTATATTACTCTATCTTACATCTTCTGATTTAATGCTCACAATAAAAAAACTACCTATTAAAACAAAGTAAGATACCAAGTAAAGAACTTAAATAATGAAAGTTAAACTTATATAGCTTAGCAGTTTATAGTTCATAAATTTGACAACTAGCAAGGTGTCTCATAATGAACTTTCAGATAATTAAATCTTATCCTCTAGTTATGCAAATCAAATATAAGTTAAGAGAGTCTAACTAAAAAAGTAAAAGAATTCAAAATATGAAATTGTAATAGCTTGTATAATTAAGCAGCCTCTAAGACTAAAAGCATAACTTAATATGTATTAAAGTATTACTTATTGTGAATCATATTTTAATAGATATAAGTACTTATAACAAGAAATGCTAGCATTAACGAAAATAGATATAAATTCTAATTAAATCAGTTAAAAATTCAATAGATCATTCAATAAAGATAGAGATTTGCAGTAAGCTTCACTTATTTTAAATAAGTTGCTGTTTTATTATAGTATCCCTTTAATAATAAATATATCATATAGCCTGATGTAAAAGATATTATTAGCATTTAACAACAAATAACAGTGTATTTCATTAAAGACTAACCTTCAAATTAAAATTAAAAATTGATAATGCATCTTATAATATGAGGAGCAAAGAATCAACATACTAAATATATTAAATACTCGTTCATACTAAAATCTGTATATATCAATTATAAATCATATTAGATGTATTAGTATATTCCACTTATATTATTTAAGTCTCATTATTAGCTAAAATTTCTATTATCAAGTGCTAAAAACTATAAACTTAATATAACTTATTCCTTATTCCTTTAATATCAATTCTATCTATTAATGTACCCTGCATCTAGATTTTAAAGTAACTATCTTCTAGCTATTGTTTAGTTTTAGTAAAGAAAAGACAATGAGACTTAATATGGTAATATAATAAGCAAGCAAGTCATCTTAAAAAAATATGGGATAAAATATAATGCTGATAAAAGAAATAGACTGATTAAGAGTTATGCATAGAGGAAATTAACTAGATAGAAGATAATAAGATGGAAAGAAAGTGAAAATAAGTAATAATTAGCTTAGAAGGTAAATTAATTCTCAAACATTATATACTTTATAATGTCCCTTATCCTTCAAAGGTTGATTTTCCTATTTTTCTACTATTAAAGTTTCTGTACTTGCTCGTCTAGCTAAATAATTAGGTACTATTACGAAGATATCATTTTGCGAGCAACTCATTCATATTTTTATAAAAGTCTTTAGCATCATTAAGGATGAGAAGATTTGACTGATTATTTAAATAGCATCCCATTAGCCTGTTTTTATATTATTCACAAATTATAGGAAAAACTAAGGTCCAGCTTCAAAGAAAAACTCCGCTAGAATGGCTATTCCGTAGAAATTAGCTTAGCTATCTCTATCCATTTTCTCTTCTCTAAGCTTTTCTAGCAAATATTACCAAATATGTATTACTTTCAGCTCACTTAAAATTGGCCCTCCAAAAATGTACAAAAAGAAAGCCTTGCATTTTTTCTGCATAATAGGATTGTCTTCACTCTCGGAACATAGGATATGGATAAATTTCATCCAGAAATATAACACTCAAGCTAAAGGTTAAACAAGTAATAACAAAAGACAAGCAATTTTAATCTAGTTATTATAGAAGTCAGTGTTAGTGTAGTATAAAATATCAGATAGCTCGTCAAAGATACCAATGCAAACAACAAGATAGAAAAATATAAAAGAGTTTTTAAACCAGGTTAAGCAATTACCCATTGCTTCTAATATTAATTTTATATTTATTACTTTAATTATTTACTTAACCCTTCTAATTTCCACTCTCTAATCTTTCCTTAAGCTTGTCTATTTACTTAAACTTCAGTTTAAGCTAGTCTTTTTAATAAACTTAAGAGTTGAAGATTAACTGAATAATACTTTAATGTTTATCAGCAAGCAATTTGAAGATTGAGATTAGTTAGACTATTAAAACAAATAGCTTAATACTTTCAATAAGTTATGAACCCTAATAAAATAATCAATTAAGCCTATCTATTATGCTTTGTTGCTTATCTTTGATAAGCTTACTATAATTTTACTATTAAAATTCATTTTCAAATTTCTTTTATTCAGCCACTTAGTTACCTACATGAAGTAGCTAATTACTAAATTTCTCATGAAATTCTAGTGGAACTAAAAAGTAAAAATAAAGAAATTATTTTGTAAATATAGTGTTTATATAAGAAATGATTGCAACCAAATAGATTACATTAGATATATAGTTTAAATTACTTGGCATCATTAGAAGTTATAATAATATGATAGAGACCAGAAAATGCTAGTATTGCACACTTTTATGCTTCCTTGTAAACTGAAAAGAACATGAAAATAATTGTCCTTAAAAGTGGTAGTGTAGTATATGCTTAATTCAAATTTCTAGCTACATGAAGCAATAGCATCTTTCTTAATGTCATAGTTAAGCATTTATACCGCAATTTAATTAATAAATTATTAATCCATAGAACTAATAGCCTGGCACTATCTCCTATGTATAGTAATAATCTTTTAAACCAACTTTAGTTTAAAACCAGCAAGTTATCAATATCTACACCCAACCTCAAAATTTTACAGTAAATCCTCTTTACTAATAAATTAATTAGCAAGTGAATCCTTACTAATACCCTTTTACTAACCCACCTGTAATGAAAAGCTAAAAGCCAGTTTTTCTTTCTATTCAATAACAATAAAGTTTTAAAAGACCAACATTCTAAATGAATTCTTGTATAACTGAACTTAAGAATGAAATTGAGAACTATTGTAGTTTAGTAAATTAGCAGATACTTGAAGGGTAAGAACTCGATTAAGTGTAAGAATTTATTAACTAAACATGATTTGACTCTAAAATAATAAACATCTATAAGCTTTTTAATAGACCATAAGCTATATAGTTTGTTACCAAATTTTATTTGTAAAGCGATATTTACAAATAACAGATAAAGACTTAATGGCTATGGCATGGCAGTAAATAATCTGAAAATATAGCCAAAGGTAAATAAGGGTTTGATATTTAATTTTCACAAAAAAAGAATTTATACGGATAGGGAATATATTTTCATGAGAGTGCTTAATATAGCGATTGTTATAGTAAAAAAGAATAAGATGAGACGAAATTACTTCTACTTTGTGAAGTAATTACTGGATTTAGTAAAGTAGTCAGTTAGAATTAAAATATAGTTGCTCCAATCATGGAACCTTAAGATTTTCCTTAAGGATTTGTAAAGGATATCAATTTTACTTATTAATATGATAGCGTTAATAATGGAACAGGAATTTATGTAGTGTTTGAAAATAATGTTGCTTTTCCTCGTTATTGCATTCATTACATGAGAAGGAATTGATATTAACATTTGCTTTTATGTTTATTATTATATTCAATAATATATATCCTTTTGTATTAATAAACCTTTTTATCTCATTATCATTAAATCAACTTTTAAGTAGTTATCAATTAATATAACGAAAAGTTTAATCGCCTATACTCTAAAGCTCAATAATGAAGTTCATCTATTTGCTAATTTATTCTGTGATTTTATATTTGAGAATAGTTTTATACATTTACAAATTTAATCTTTTTCCTAGTGAATGGGTTTTAAACACTAAATAGATTAAAAAGCTTAAATATTGATAAAGTTATACTTTTAGCTCTACTAAATGAGCCTTCTTTGTCTTGTATTGTTTGGTAAACAAACTTTGCTTAGCTCTGAATTTTGATGGTGTATGACATTCAAACTTGCCTTTCTAGTCAAAGGTTTGAGAAGAAGATTTATTAATGTCTTGCATAATATCATTGAATGTTCTAACTTTGGTTAGCTGACTAGAATTATCTATACTTACTTTGCTAATTTTAATCTTAAAGGTTTTCTATTTTTGCTCATTTAAAGAGCGTTGACTTGGAAATTAGTTGATTGTTAAATTAGAGTTTCTTCTGGTATTTTAGGTTAAAGAATTTAGGGTCAAGTCTTATTTAGAGTTGCTATCTTTTAAAGATCTAATTTCTTAACTCCTTCTTAGTGTAAATTTGTTATAGTTATAAATAGCATCATTCTCTAGAGAGTTAAAAAGTCCATAAGACTTATTACCTTAATTTTATAGCTTTTCTTTGTATAAGTTCCAGTTGCTGATCAACTGAGTTTATTTCAGAAATCCTAAGTTCCTTTTAGCATTGCTTAAATTTATCAAGTTTCCCGTACTTTAAGCATTTTAATTTTCCTTAATATCTTAATTCTAAATTCACTCTTCAGCTTCATAAATCTTCTTTATTTATTCTTTGCAAGCCTTAGTTTTGGCAGCAATTTCACCCAATTTAGTTTTAGCTTTTTTAATGTTTTTCTTTAATTTCTTAAGTTACTTTTTTTTAACTAAATTTTAGAAATTCTTCTGTAGGTTTTAACTTTTAACAATGAAATGGTTTTTAAAATCCTAATCATTATTGTAAGTTTTATGCTTTCCAAACCTATTTTTATTAAGTCCAATTATAGCTACTTCTCTATTAAGAGATAGTCTTATTGATTCTTCCTTTACAGGAATAATGGAATTATTTTTTCTAAACTTGAACTTTTCTTTAAAAATAGGTTCTATGATTATCTCATCACTTTTCTAGCGTCAATTATTCTTTTCTGTTAAAGGATAAATTCCTTTATTTCAAAGATTTTATAGTCGCTTCATCATCTCATGTTCAGCAAGTTTATTATTAATAATAGTTGCTTTTTGCTTAAAATACTACTATGGAAATCACCTTTTACTAAGGTTATGCGTGACTTCTTTTACTGATAAATCAATTTAGTCTCTTCCTTTAGGAGCTAGATTTTCCATTAAGCTTAAATATTTAGACTCTTCCATTATAAATCTATCTTACCTTATTTTAATATCTTTAAACCCTTCTAATCAATCACTATACACACTAAGTGACTAATTAAATTTCTGTGTTAGAGCTTTACTATTCCTATCAATGCTGTGTAAGAAAGGATATTTTATGATGTTCTTAATAAATATAGATTGATAGAATACTGGATACTAATGAAATAGTAAGGGTTATGTAATTATAGAATCACCATGCTTTCTTTAGCAAACGCTTGCATTACTAAACACTAATTATGTAAAATAAAGAGAAAGTACTAGAACATTGAAAAACATATATAATAACTGCTTAGTAAAACAGTTTAAAGTATAGAGAAAGAAGTTCATAGATATAAGAAGAAAGGTAAGTATTATCTAATTAGTAGCAAATAAGGAAATAAGGATGAAATGTCTCTTGTAAGTTTAAATATTACATTATATTATATAAAGCAATAATCATTATCCTATCTAAATTATCTCTTCTACTTTGTTTAAAATCAGATATTTCATAAGCTTAATAATTGTTTACATAAGCTCTACCGCATTAAATACTTAGGCAACTAGTATTTAGAGTAAGAAAGTAAAGTTATTAAATCTTATTAATAGGAATGCTATTAAGGGAAGCTAGTTTAAAGCTATTCCTAGTTATAACTAAAGGCTTAATAGAACATATTTAGATTTTAAATAGTGGAGTGTGAGTACTGGTAGATTATAAATAATGCATATAGATAGTATTTTTAAATAAAAAGTCATAAATAAAACTTTATTTCAAGATTCTTCGCAATAAATAACATCATTTAGCTAATTTAATGTATTAACTAGTGCTAAAATATGTCTGCTTGTTTAATTTAAATCAGTATGATTGTAAAACTATTTCTGATAATATTACCAGTATACACCATTTTAATAAATTTAACTTCATATTTAATTGATAATTCTTAAAAAGAAATCCTTCAGTAATGTAGAGAAATAAGCCATAAGTTTTTGATGGATGGTTTAGCTATTTTAAGTTGAGGGTAAATCTTAAAGCTTTGATTAAACTAGCAAAGATTATTGTTAAGCATTTCCTTTATAATAAATAACATTGATACTAGTATTTAGGCATTAAAGATTCTTATAGTTAAGTCCTTTCCATTTACAAGTAACTGAAAAATGTTTAATGAAGATTCTATGTTCATTAATTGAAATCTCACACCATTAAATATAATAGAAAGCATTATATTAGCAAACCTTAGTAATTTATATATTTGAATTCATAATTTAACAGCTTAGACGCAAATTAAGCATAACTATTCTTTAAGATTAAGCTATCATAGACAAATAAAGCGAATGAAGGGAAATAGCATTAGAGCGAAAAGGTATTTTATAAGGAATAAGCATTTCTATTATTTTCATAAAGATGAAGATTTTAATTATATATCTAAGTAAAGTTGATAACTTTGCAAAAGCCACTTAATATCTCATAATTACATCTATTTTACTTTTATGTAAGTTATCAAGGATCATCATAAAGGCCTAATGACTTCTTTAATGATAAGATAGCTATCCTCTAAGTTTCAAATACTAATATGAGTTGAATCAGGATTGTTAAGCAATCTATGTCATAAATTTTAATCAGTATTACATTTAACTTTGCTGGATCTATTCATCTTTAAATTATTTTAAAGGTATCAAAGATTAAGTTCTCATTGGAAGTCTTAGTTTAGCTTGATTCGAAAATTTAATAAATGCTTCAAATAATTTTAGGTAGGAAAGCTGTAACAAAATGGTAGAGAAATATGTTTAAGGAGTTAACTTTCAATGTTAAGGATTAGAAAAAGCTGAATAAATGGAGATAAAAGGATTATTGGGTAGAATTAAACAGTTAAACAAAGTTTAGCAATGAAAGGCTTTAATTTTAATTACTTATTTTAATTTTAGAATTCCGTGATTAGATTTCTGTATTGAAATAATACGAAATGAAGACTTAGACTACAGAATGGTCAGTAGAGGAAAATAACTAACTTCAGAAATTATACAGAAGCTATAAAAGAGAGTGGATTATTATTAGCAGGGAGCTCAATAAAATGTTCCAAACTAACAGAACAAATTCGCAATGCCGCTACTAATATCTCAAGTTAAACAATAGCTGGAGACCAAAATAAGTCGAACTCTTAATAAACAAACGATTGCAAGGTCTGGAGTGGTGTCATATTTGTCATCTCTTTCCGAGATAGAGCAAAAAGCAACTTTAAGAAAAATTTAACTCTTGTCTAAATACTTAAGTATTCATGAAAGTATAAGAGCAAATGAACAATAAGCAACCAGAAGTGTTCGAAATTAAAACAATTTAACAACAGCTAACAGAAGAAACGATTCTCAGTTTCAAGTTCAAACATTATCAGACTCCCAAGTTACCGTGTTTATAGAGGATGATAACTAAAGGGAAGAAGGTTATTTTAAATCAGTTTAATATTTGATAAACATATTGATTTACTCTTTTCAGTTAAAAGCTTCGGAATATCATGATACGATTTATCAATTTACGAGAAATTAAATTTCCTTAAAGTAAAAGTAAGCATTAATTATTATTCATTTAATAGCTTATAATAGATATATAGTCTACTTCCTTAGTACATCACTTTTTGGAGATTTATATCCAAACTCATATATTACTTAACACTAAAACATATGTTAGATAACTTGTATTACTAAGCAAGACTGCTATACTTATGTCATTTATCTATTCATTCAATACTTAAGTGCAGACTTCAAATTTATTCAAAAATTAAGGATTGCTTACGGCTTTTACGGAATTTATACTAGAACAGGTAAGGGTAGTAAGACTCGTAAAAACTGATTTAATAGCAGGTAAAAATCGAAAGTCTTTAAGTATAAAAGTGAAAAAATTTCCTAAGAGTAACAGCTATAACAATAGAATATACAAAGGATTAACTAGATCATAAAGAGGACGTTCTTAATGTCTATTAGATAAGGTAATAAACTTGAAGTATGAGAATAAGAGATGTATTAAGATGTAATTCTGATAATAATGTAGACTTTTTAATAATTGCCTGTGTATTATAAAAGTATTTAATATCTAATTTACCTTATATTTTCCTATGTTAAGCTATGCTTCATTAATACTTATTATCAGCTAGACTTATAATTTGTACTTAGTGTAACATTTTAACTATGACTAAAAAGTTAAATCATGAGATGAAAAATCTGTTTTTTTAAATTACTCATCTAGATTTTTATAGGCAGGATATAAACTTGAAATGAGGAAAACTTAGTTTGCTTTTAGCTCTACTAGGATGGATTCAAATGGTATTACATATTTTTTTATTTTCAGGTTTAATAATTGGAGCATAGATTGGCTTCATTTGGTTCAATCTTTTATACATATATAACATAATCTTCTTTTTTCCTGCAATAGCAACTAAAGTAGCAAAAAAACTTCAACATTGATACTACTTTACAGATATAAAGCAAAGGAGTATGGTTTTAGGAAGGTATTAGCTTAAAGTTCTCTCATTGATGCTTTATATATATTTAATAGTAAAATAAAGGAAAATTCTTTTATTTTCTACTGAAATAAAAATAAATGCTACTTATAATCTAAATAAAATCTTAGTTGTGAAAGCTTTCTTGTTAAATACTCTTTTCAGTAAGAGTATAAAATACCATAGTCTAATAAATTCTCATACTATCAAATCTTATACTATTGCAATAAGTTAAAAAATCAAAAATTTTGAGAGACATTTGCATATGCGAGTGATGGTTAAAATTTGTTTGATTAGCTATATTAACTTTTTAGACTCAGATCTTAAATTTTTTTTAAATTATTTAGTCAAATAATATTCACACCTAGAAGTTTGTCTGGCGAGACTTCTATTAATAAGATGCAAACAAAAAATGATAATCCGTTGAACTACAAATGCTTCATATTTACTAATTTAATTGAAATTGCCATAAATTAGATGAGAGGCATTTTAAAATAATGTATAAATATAAAGAATGGAGGAAGTGCTAATGATGATACTTGGACTTCTTTTAAGATTTTAAGACTATAATATGCTCTTTAAACTAATTGAATAGTGTATTAAAATATAAATTAACTATTTCAAGTATTTATAGCTGCCCTATATATTAGTTACTTACATTTTTAGTTTGGTGACTCCAACTCCTGTCGTCTTTTATGGGTGTTGCTTTACTTCTCTCTTAAAATCGTCGAAAAATGAAGAAAAATTGAAAAATCGTAAAAAAGATGGAAAAAAAATTTATGATGGAAATTGATAAAAAAAAGAGCAGTTTAGATGATATGTGTTATAAGAGATTGGATATTAAGGTTTCTTTGAAAAAATATGAACGAAAGTAAGAAAAGGTAAAATATTAAGTAAGTTTAAGAGGTTTTTGAAAAATAGTGATGTCTTAAAAGAGGTGATTTTTAAGAAAATTATTTTTTGTAAGAGGTGACATAGAAATAAATAGTTGTTTAAAATAGTAGGGTAAAGATGTGAATATTAGAGTAGAAAAGGAGTAAAGGAATAATAAAAAAAATAATAAAGATATGAAGATTTAAAGGGTAAATGAAAAGATGAGATTTCAATAATGTAAAATCGTCGAAAAATGAAGTAAAATTGAAAAATCGTAAAAAAGATGGAAAAAAAATTTATGGAAATTGATAAAAAAAAGAGCATTTTAGATGATAATGATATGTGTTATAAGAGATTGGATATTAAGGTTTCTTTGAAAAAATATGAACGAAAGTAAGAAAAGGTAAAATATTAAGTAAGTTTAAGAGGTTTTTGAAAAATAGTGATGTCTTAAAAGAGGTGATTTTTAAGAAAATTATTTTTTGTAAGAGGTGACATAGAAATAAATAGTTGTTTAAAATAGTAGGGTAAAGATGTGAATATTAGAGTAGAAAAGGAGTAAAGGAATAATAAAAAAAATAATAAAGATATGAAGAATTAAAGTGTAAATGAAAAGACGATATTTCAATAATGAAAAATTGTCGAAAAATAAAATGAAGTAAAATTGAAAAATCGTAAAAAAGATGGAAAAAATTTATGATGGAAATTGATAAAAAAAAGAGCAGTTTAGATGATATGTGTTATAAGAGATTGGAAATTAAGGTTTCTTTGAAAAAATATGAACGAAAGTAAGAAAAGGTAAAATATTAAGTAAGTTTAAGAGGTTTTTGAAAAATAGTGATGTCTTAAAAGAGGTGATTTTTAAGAAAATTATTTTTTGTAAGAGGTGATAAATAGTTGTTTAAAATAGTAGGGTAAAGATGTGAATATTAGAGTAGAAAAGGAGTAAAGGAATAATAAAAAAAATAATAAAGATATGAAGAATTAAAGGGTAAATGAAAAGATGAGAATTCGATTTTTTTAAAATCGTCGAAAAATAAAATGAAGTAAAATTGAAAAATCGAAAAAAAGATGGAAAAAAATTTATGATGGAAATTGATAAAAAAAAGAGCAGTTTAGATGATAATGATATGTGTTATAAGAGATTGGATATTAAGGTTTCTTTGAAAAAATATGAACGAAAGTAAGAAAAGGTAAAATATTAAGTAAGTTTAAGAGGTTTTTGAAAAATAGTGATGTCTTAAAAGACGTGATTTTTAAGAAAATTATTTTTTGTAAGAGGTGATAAATAGTTGTTAAAAATAGTAGGGTAAAGATGTGAATATTAGAGTAGAAAAGGAGTAAAGGAATAATAAAAAAAATAATAAAGATATGAAGAATTAAAGGGTAAATGAAAAGATGAGAATTCGATTTTTTTAAAATCGTCGAAAAATAAAATGAAGTAAAATTGAAAAATCGAAAAAAAGATGGAAAAAAATTTATGATGGAAATTGATAAAAAAAAGAGCAGTTTAGATGATAATGATATGTGTTATAAGAGATTGGATATTAAGGTTTCTTTGAAAAAATATGAACGAAAGTAAGAAAAGGTAAAATATTAAGTAAGTTTAAGAGGTTTTTGAAAAATAGTGATGTCTTAAAAGACGTGATTTTTAAGAAAATTATTTCAACAGGTGAAAGTTGTTTAAAATAGTAGGGTAATGATGTGAATATTAGAGTAGAAAAGGAGTAAAGGAATAATAAAAAAAATAATAAAGATATGAAGAATTAAAGGGTAAATGAAAAGAAGAGAATTCGATTTTTTTAAAATCGTCGAAAAATGAAGAAAAACAAAATTGAAAAATCGTAAAAAAGATGGAAAAAAAATTTATGATGGAAATTGATAAAAAAAAGAGCAGTTTAGATGATATGTGTTATAAGAGATTGGATATTAAGGTTTCTTTGAAAAAATATGAACGAAAGTAAGAATCGGTAAAATATTAAGTAATTTTAAGAGGTTTTTGAAAAATAGTGATGTCTTAAAAGACGTGATTTTTGAGAAAAAAAGTGCAAAAAGAAAGAGAAAGTATTTTAGAAATATCTAAAAGTGAAATTTTCAACGGGCATAATACGTTGGAGAAAAACAAAGATTAAGAGTGGTAAAATGCAAAGTTTATGAAAAAAAAAGAACGAGGTCAGTTTTTTTAAATAGAAAAAACACTTCTTTGTATTTTATCTTTGCAAATTTTAAATTAAATCTTTAAAAAATTCTTTTTTATTAAATATTAAAATTGTTCTTTGAAGATTATTATCACATTTAAAAAATAGAATAAAGTCTCAAATATATTTTCTTTAAATTAATTAGTTGATAATAATAGGATGTATAATTATGTGTAGTGTATCATCTTTTTGAAAAGTCATATTTTACGTAAAAATTGAATAATTTTCTAATTATTATTTTTCTAAAGTAATACAGAGTTGAGGTGATTGTATTTAGAATTAAATGAAGACTAACGATCTCTGTATAAAATAATATTATTACGGAAAAATATAATAAGTGTCTGAATATTAGTTTTTCTATAGTAATTAAAAGCTGAGAATTTTTATTGTTGAATTAATAGAGGGTTATGATCTCTGTTTAAAGTCATTTGAAGATGATTTGTCAAACAAAAAGGATACTGCATTATTTCTTTCACTTTTTCAGAATGATTTTTGGAAAGCCTAATTCATTTTATTCTTTTATTTTCCTCATAATTTACTCTTTTTCATTTTCAAGTTACTTGAAAGTTAAAAGAAGGTTTTTTTTTACATTCAACAACACTTTCCTTATTATTTGAAAAAATTATGAATTTTCAGTTAATCAAACGCTTCATCGTTTGCGATTTAATTGCTTTTACTTTTATCTTTTTATTTCTTTAATCTTTTACTCAATCTACTAGAAGGATCAGAAAGTTTTAATAGTACAATTGCAATCAAACATAAATTCTATGATAGTATAATTTGGTTTACTAAGACTTAAGTTCCATGAAAAGTTATTAGATACATTTCAAATCATTATATAAAATCAAAGCAATAATTCTAAATCTTACAATGGAAACATACTGAAAGTGAAAATAGAATTAATAAAATTAGAAAGCTAGTAAAAATAACAGCGTTAAAAATAGAATAGAGCGTATATAAGGTAACCTTTTTTTACAGAATAAGAAGACATTCAAAGTCTTAAAGAAATGATAATCAATTTTCGATCGGTAAAATGTTCTTTTTTCTTGAAATCTAATGATATTTATATCGAAAATTTTAGAAATTCAAACAAAAAAAAACTTAACTTTATGATTCAAGAAAAATGCATAAGATTCAAGAAGTTGCAATCTTAAACCAAATTTAATTCAGTCCAGCGAAGAAATCTGTCATATAAAGAAAGATGCGTTAAGACAAGAACTGGAAGGGAGAGAAAGGTAAACCAAGAGGATCCGAGTTCCCAATCTCTCTAAAATTGGTGGTCCCATACATTTTGTTTAACATTTGGGAACATAAACTTCAGTCTTCCGGGCGAGGTTGAAATACCATAAAATAAAAGACTTAAATTTATTGGATGTTACTATAAGTATTTTTAGCAGTTAAATTATGTAGGGATACAACATCTGCATGATCACATGATGTAACTTTTAAATACAATATTTATTAATTTTGTTATTAAACGCAGTAAAATCATTTTACTAATTTTTCATTATGTATGTTTTAATTATGAAAGAAACTTTTAAAATTGTTTATTTTTAATTAAAATTTAAAATCTTGATAATGTTTTCTTGATAAGATCAAATATGATAGGAAATATTTAGAATTTATAAAACATAAATATTTTTAGGTTTTAATTTACTCTGATATTTTCTTCTAATTGCTTAAATAAAAATTTTTAAGTTTTCATATTTTTTGTCCAATGTTTTTATTTCTCTTCATCCATCATGATAAATTTGGTTTTATTTGATTCTATTGAATTTTCAGTTACTATTTATTTTATGAAAATAGTTCTATTTTCTAGTTATGCTCCTATATTTTTTGCATCTAGTAATTTGCCTTTCACTTTTATTCCTGTTTTATGATTAAAAGAAGATAAGTTTTCTTAAATATCATAGTCAAATTGAATCTTCTCTTATTTCCCAAACGTTTCATGAGTTTGCTTTTGTTTAACTTCTTTATTTCTTCCACTATTTCAGCACAATTTTAATGAGGTATTCTTCATAAAGCAATTAGTATAAATTGGAAAGATAGGAATTATTTGGTTAATTTTAATTAGCTTTTCAATAGTTAATATAGAAACATTAAGTTCTAAATATATATTGTAAAATAGAAAAATTGAATATTGTATTTAAAAACTAAATTATTCTTTTGAGTAAGATAAACTTAGATAAGATAATTTTGCTTTAGGAATTTTAAAATTGAAGTTGATATAAATAAAAATAAGATAAACGCAAGTAAATAAGCAATTGATTCTTTCAATTTAAATATTAAAAGTTAATTGTGTGTAAGTAAATTATGTTTCATCCTTTAATTCTAGTTTTATATAGTTAAAGTCAATTTTAATATTGATTTTAACATTAAGAAGTCCCTATATAAGGCGATAATAAAGAAATAAGTCAGATTGCTTTTATTTAATTATTTAGAAAATTCTTTAAAATATTAATCAATAATCTTATACTTTTTAGTTATTTAATCTTATAAACTTTTGTTGTTTATTTATAAGATTTCCATATAGGTTATTATATTTACAATATCATAGCTACAATAAATATATAGTTCAAATATAAATATTTTATTAATAGAATACAAAGAAGGAAGATAATCATGTATCTCAAATCTTAGAGCAATAGCAGTAGAGAGATAAGGAATGCAACTATTTTATATAATATGAGGTACGGCCAAATTCGAGAAATTCATTAGAATCTAAGAAGAGTAAAAAAGAGTAAAAAAGAGCTAAAGATTACTTTATAATAAAATATTATATCAAAGATATATTTGAAAAAAGGAAAAGAGGATATATAGAAAAGAAAATTAAAAATAAGAAAATACTATAGAACAGGAAAAGGATAAATTTTATGAGTGAATAAAAGCTTAATCAAGAAGAAAATAATTAGAAATTAAAATTAGTAAGATATGTAGGAAAAAACGAATTAACCTTGCAATAAAGATCTAATAAAGCGTAGATAGATAGAAGACAGAAGAACAAGAGATAATATAGAGGAAAATGAGGAAGATATGTAACTAATAAGAGAAGAATTTCTATTACCTGAAGGCTTACTTGAAGAAATGGACATATATTGAGTTATGTCAAGAGCTGCGCACTAACGAGGTGCTACTCACTCTATAATAAAATTTATTTATTTAATTCTAATTTAAAACTCAAAATATCTATCCTAATAATAATATATTATAAGAACTATTTTATTATTTTAAGCTACAATTTGATTTTTTAATTAAGTTACTGATAGTAATTTTTTAAATATTCTTAAATTATATTCAAAGCAGTTATCATTAAGCATATTCAATTCTTATTCGATAAATTTGTTTTAATTAAAAATTTTCGAAATAAATAATTAATAATATTGGTATTTAGATATCTAATTTATAAATATCTTATTTTTTATTTTTAATTAATTTAATTAATAAATCTAATTTTTTATTGTTGTCTAATCTATATTTTTTATAATACTAACTGTTAGTTTAATTTTACAATTTTCTAAGAAATTTTAATAAAGATGGAATAAGTTTATCTTAAATTAAAAAAACTTAATTATTATTTTAACGATGTATGAATATAAACTACATTTCTAGTTTTAGTTTTTATAATAATTGATAAAAATTCAATTTCAAAAGAAATTAAAAATGATAAATACATATGTTTCACCACAATTAATCTAAACTTTAAATAGTAGCAACTAGAAATTAAAAAAATTTAGGATTTTATATCAATTATTTTTATTAAAAAGTATTTAATTTATTTTTTATAAATAAATGAGATTAAAGAGCGCGTAGCATCTCAATGATGCGCAGTTCTTTAATAAAGATTTTTAAAGTTTAAAAATTTCTTGCTGAAGTCTTCCACAGTGCAATCATTCCCTTGTGAATTTGTCTTCTATAGGGTCGCGATCGAACTGCTACCCTAAGAGATCTTAGTATCTGGGATCTTTCGTCATTAATGCTACTTTATGCCTCTTCGATTTTGTCTTCTTTTCTCTTGGCTGGTTCTTCACCTATGTGTTACTTCCTGGTACCAGAGTTTAAGTAAGTTTCAGTTAGAGGATTGCTCCTTCCTATTTATTTACATTATAATAAATATGAAACGCTAATTAAAAGATTATTATCAAAGTAAAGAGTTATTTCTTTAATCTTTTACACGCATATCTTAAGTAACTTTGATGGAAAATATAAGCTTAAAATTTATAAGGATTATATTATTTAATGATTAATATTAGCACATTTCGAGTTTAATTTTAAATAAGTGATTAATAAATTAATAGAGAATTAAATTTTCACTTCATAAAATGATTACATAAATTTATAAACATTTCATATTAAAAATTATTTAAAAAAATTTGTTTAAATTGAAGTTATTTTTGTTTCAATGTACTATAATAAGCACTAAAATTATAATTAAGTCATTTTTCTAATATAGTTTTTAAGTATCTATATGAAAGATGATTGATGAGGAAAATAATTATGAAATAATATAATAAATTTATATGTAATTTATTAATAATAATAATAATATACTTAATTAAAGTGCTTG
Source organism: Loxodes magnus (assembly GCA_946699065.1). NCBI lineage: Eukaryota > Ciliophora > Karyorelictea > Loxodida > Loxodidae > Loxodes > Loxodes magnus. The sequence goes on from CAMPDV010000260.1 coordinate 230,418, forward strand.
TGGCTTTGAGGTATTTCAACTTTATTTCCACTGACATCCATTGATCGCTCCTGGATGCTTAAAATAAAAGTTCGGGTCATCCAGTTTTTTCGGAGTTCTGGAACTCGAGTGGAAAATTCTTCCTTCTATCGTCACGTAAATTCTTGTTAATTCTCTTCAGACTTCTTCGCTGTTTCTCTTCATCTTTTCCTTGTATATCTTGCAACTCTTGAATCTATGGAATTTTGATTAGCATAGGTAACATCTCTTGAGAATCCTTCTAATATTGGTTGGTTCTTTTTGCCTATCGTCTTCTACTTCCATTTTTATTTCTTAGATTAGAGGCTCTATTCTTTTTTGTCCAAGTTGTAATAATTTGATTTCTTATTTGACTAATCTTTCTTCAGTGTTTTAACTTTTTTCTGATAATTTTTTGTTTTCTTATCTTAATATTTTTACTTCTTCTTACAGAATACGTACAGATTTCAAAAGACTTTCAATTAATAATTATTCTTCATTTGTCTGTTTTTGCATCGTTTTTGGATTCTCTTATTTCCTTTAGTTACTTGGTCTAGGTTTAGGAAGAAAGTCAGTATTTTATTATTAGTTTTATTCTGTTTATGCCTATTTAAGTCCTTATTTTATCTTAAATTTTCAACTATTGGAGGTTATAAAGATTAAGAAGATTATTATTTTATTAAAGAAGACGTGATGGATGAAGAATTAGAAGTCTCTGGTTTTTGATCCTTTATCTATGGAGCCTGAAAAAACCCTTCTTGAGACCTTCTGCCATTTTTTTATTTCATAAAATAAATAATGATTTACATTCTATCAATTTTTTTATTTGATATTAAATCATATTAAAAATTTTACATAAATTGAAAGAATTATTTTTCTTTTTTTTCAAATACTTTAAAAAAGCTTTATTCTAAAAAAATGAGAAGTTAACTTTCTTATTTAAAATGTTGATTATTTACTCGAAAAGAATTTTATTAAAAAATATAATCATATAATCATAATAACGATAATTAATTATAGTGATACCACCCTCATTGGTTCATCATTTTTAAAAAGTTTAATAGTTTTGTTAAAATTTCTATTTCCGGTCTTCTTTAGGGTCACTTTTTTAAAACACAAATCTTACTGTAGTGCGTTCTCCACTCTTGATCATTGGAAACTAATTTCATTCGAGTTCAATTACAACCATTTATCTAATTTTCTTTATTGGGCAAATGAAATGTCCATCAGTATTTCACTTCCAATATGCATCTTTTTTCTATATACTAGTCCTTTTGGATACAGTATGATTATTTGTTGTTGTACTTTTAAAAAATAAACTTTCAGTCAATTCAGCTAATCGATTGAATTTGAATTCTATTTGTTCAATTCTCAAATTGACTTATAGGAAATTTTCGTTTTTAGAATTTAGGTGTTTGCTGATAGGTATGCATTTTTTCCTTCTAGTGTTTATATGTTTCTTAAAAGTTTAAAATTCTCCTTTGCATAACTTTGAGTTCTTGAAGAATATTTTGTCGATTATAAAAGAATTTAGATGGATCCTGTTTATAAGAGGCTTATTGCAAGAAACTATAAATGTTTTCTGTTAATTTATAATAATTTTATTAGCATGTAAAATAACTTAATATAAAAAATGATAATTTCTATTTAAAAATGAAAATAAAATATTTTAATCTATATAGCAAAGCTAATTAAAACATAACATAATTAGCAACTATTTGCTTTAATTAATGTAATATCTTTTTTATTAAGAATTTAATATTCTTTGATTAAATTATGTTATAAAGCTTTGTATTTCCTTTAAATACAATTTTAAATAGATTAAACTCTTAAATAATAAAACTTTTTAAAGGTAAAGATTTACTGTCTTTTCGAAAGTAAATGTAGCAAATAATTATAAAAGGAATTGCTTTATTTTTATTATTTTAGAAATAAGATTTTAGATATATTTTTAAGTATTTTTAAGTGTTATATTGATGAAGTTAGAAATAACAAATAATTAATTCTATATAATTCTATGTTTTATCCAGAAAAAAATATTTTTAAAAATTTAAAAAATTATATTTTATAAAAAATCTAAAATCTTGTCTAAAGGATAAAATTAAAAAGTTTGATTTTAAAATTAATAAATTAATAAAATAAAGAATAAGTATTTAAGAATTATATTTAATATCTTTTTTTATTTATGTATATATAAAATGGTTTCTAAGAAATTGCCGAACTTTTAACAAAACGCTAAAACTACAAAATTATCTAAAAACTAAAAAAGAAAAATAATTACAATGAGTAAAAGGGAGAAGAATGATTGATATGACGAACATTAACCACTTGGAAATATTAAAATAGCTTTTGACACAAATGCAAATAGAAATATTATCTTAGTCATTGAAAGAGTTTAAGTTCAAAAAAAGATACCTCACTGATAAAGTAGAAAAATTAATAACGTCTTTGCTTGAGAAACAATATTAATCAAAAAAGGAAATAGAAGACAAACTGGAACAAACATTTTTTTAATTTAATAATAAATTCAGGTAACATCATTTTCTTTTTAACAGAGTCAATCAGATTTTATGAAAATATAAAATGAAGACTCAAATAAAAATAAACAGTAACTATTAATTTAAAATAACTAATAAATTTAAATTAAATAAGTGTTACAGGAATAATAGACTAAAAGAAGAATAAAATACTACATGTGCAATAAATAACACCAATGAAAATACTGCTATTAATAAAGTGAAATTTATAGAAAGAATAAATAAGATAATTTTAAAAACATAATTAAGATATATCGAACATAAAGCGAAAAAATTTATTTTAAAAAATTCTTTAATTCAAAATCTTAATCCTTGGAGAAATAATTAAGAAAGCTAATGTAAGACTTAAACTATTCAGAATATAAAAAGATGATGCACTTATGAAGTTCCATACAATCTAACTAAGCAAAGTAGGAATTCATGGAAAAAAATGAAATAAGCTGATAAAATAGGTCTCAAGGATGACTATAAAGGCTTTAACAAAATTTTTTTAAATTTAACTTTAACTTTTAGAGAAGATTTTTTTTAATAATGTAAATTCTTTCAAATTAAAATGAAAAATAAGTTGATGTAATTCTGAATTTATTATATTTAATAAACAAAATAAAAAAGTTAATTTTTTTCAAAAAAAAGTCAAAAAAATTTTTAAAACTAAAAAAGAAAGTCAAAAAACATTTAATCAAAATATTATGAATTTGTAGAAATAATATTTGGATCTTATTTAAATAAGATAACCCTCTAAAAATTAAAAATTAGAAATATAGGGAATCCAAAGAAAATAAAAGATACATAAGTTTGGAATCAACAAATCAAAATTGGCAAAGTTAAAAATCTGAATATTTTGAAAAAAAATGAAAAAAAATTTAATCCTTAAACGTTATATAAACGCCTATTGAGTAGCAACAAGCGTTTAAAAAACGTTTAAATAAGAAAATTTTTTTAAACTAATAAATTTTTTCTATGAAAAGTTTTTAAGAACCTTTTAACTGTAGCAAGTTCGATTATGTTTTACCAAACTTAATCAATCTTTTAAGTTAAAGTGAAAAAACAATAAAAAAAAGAAATAATCAAGAAGCATTGAAAAAAATAAATGAAACAACAAAAAATATGTAATACTAAGAGAAAAATTTAGTAGATAAACTATTAAAAAAAAATCTTAAAGGACATTCGGACTAACTAAACTGTATATCTTTCTCACCTGATGGTCAATTCCTTGCTAGTGGATCAGATGATACAACTATCAAAATCTGAAATCTCAAAGATTATCAAGAAATCGTTACACTTAAAGGACATTCAGGATCAGTAAGCAGTATCTCATTCTCACCTGATGGTCAATTCCTTGCTAGTGGATCCAATGATACATCTATAAAAATCTGAAATTTCAAAGATTATAAAGAAATCGTTACACTTAAAGGACATTCTAAAACAATAAAAAGTATCTCATTCTCACCTGATGGTCAATTCATTGCTAGTGGATCAAATGATACAACTATCAAAATCTGAAATTTCAAAGATTTTCAAGAAATCGTTACACTTAAAGGACATTTAGACTGAGTAAACAGTATCTAATTCTCACCTGATGGTCAATTCCTTGCTAGTGGATCAGATGATAGCTATATAAAAATCTGAAATCTCAAAGATTATCAAGAAATCGTTACACTTAAAGAACATTCAGGATCAGTAAGCAGTATCTCATTCTCACCTGATGGTCAATTCCTTGCTAGTGGATCAGATGATACGACTATCAAAATCTGAAATCTCAAAGATTATAAAGAAATCGTTACACTTAAAGGACATTCAGACTGTGTAAAGAGTATTTCATTCTCACCTGATGGTCAATTCCTTTCTAGTGGATCAAATGATAAAACTATCAAAATCTGAAATTTCAAAGATTTTCAAGAAATCGTTACACTTAAAGGACATTTAGACTGAGTAAACAGTATCTAATTCTCACCTGATGGTCAATTCCTTGCTAGTGGATCAAAAGATAACTATATCAAAATCTGAAATCTCAAAGATAATTAAGAAATCGTTACACTTAAAGGACATTCAGGATCAGTAAGCAGTATCTCATTCTCACCTGATGGTCAATTCCTTGCTAGTGGATCAGAAGATAGCTATATCAAAATCTGAAATCTCAAAGATTATAAAGAAATCGTTACGCTTAAAGGTCATTCATACACCGTAAACAGTATCTAATTCTCACCTGATGGTTAATTCCTTGCTAGTGGATCAGATGACAAATTAATCAAAATCTGAAATCTCAAAGATAATTAAGAAATCGTTACACTTAAAGGACATTCTAAACCAATAAACAGTATCTCATTCTCACCTGATGGTCAATTCCTTGCTAGTGGATCAGATGATGCAACTATCAAAATCTGAAATTTCAAAGATTATCAAGAAATCGTTACACTTAAAGGACATTCTAAACCAGTAAGCAGTATATCTTTCTCACCTGATGGTCAATTCCTTGCTAGTGGATCATATGATACATCTATCAAAATCTGAAATCTCAAAGATTATCAAGAAATCGTTACACTTAAAGGGCATTCTAAGCCAATAAACAGTATCTCATTCTCACCTGATGGTCAATTCCTTGCTAGTGGATCAGATGATACAACTATCAAAATCTGAAATTTCAAAGATTATCAAGAAATCTTTACACTTAAAGGACATTCTAAACCAGTAAACAGTATCTCATTCTCATCTGATGGTAAATTCCTTGCTAGTGGATCATATGATACGACTATCAAAATCTGAAATCTCAAAGATTATCAAGAAATCGTAACACTGAAAAGACATTCCGATTATGTAAAGAGTATCTCATTCTCACCTGATGGTCAATTCCTTGCTAGTGGATCAGATGATGCAACTATCAAAATCTGAAATTTCAAAGATTATCAAGAAATCGTTACACTTAAAGGACATTCTAAACCAGTAAGCAGTATATCTTTCTCACCTGATGGTCAATTCCTTGCTAGTGGATCATATGATACATCTATCAAAATCTGAAATCTCAAAGATTATCAAGAAATCGTTACACTTAAAGGGCATTCTAAGCCAATAAACAGTATCTCATTCTCACCTGATGGTCAATTCCTTGCTAGTGGATCAGATGATACAACTATCAAAATCTGAAATTTCAAAGATTATCAAGAAATCTTTACACTTAAAGGACATTCTAAACCAGTAAACAGTATCTCATTCTCATCTGATGGTAAATTCCTTGCTAGTGGATCATATGATACGACTATCAAAATCTGAAATCTCAAAGATTATCAAGAAATCGTAACACTGAAAAGACATTCCGATTATGTAAAGAGTATCTCATTCTCACCTGATGGTCAATTCCTTGCTAGTGGATCAGATGATGCAACTATCAAAATCTGAAATTTCAAAGATTATCAAGAAATCGTTACACTTAAAGGACATTCTAAACCAGTAAGCAGTATATCTTTCTCACCTGATGGTCAATTCCTTGCTAGTGGATCATATGATACATCTATCAAAATCTGAAATCTCAAAGATTATCAAGAAATCGTTACACTTAAAGGGCATTCTAAGCCAATAAACAGTATCTCATTCTCACCTGATGGTCAATTCCTTGCTAGTGGATCAGATGATACAACTATCAAAATCTGAAATTTCAAAGATTATCAAGAAATCTTTACACTTAAATAACATTCTAAACCAGTAAACAGTATCTCATTCTCATCTGATGGTAAATTCCTTGCTAGTGGATCATATGATACGACTATCAAAATCTGAAATCTCAAAGATTATCAAGAAATCGTAACACTGAAAAGACATTCCGATTATGTAAAGAGTATCTCATTCTCACCTGATGGTCAATTCCTTGCTAGTGGATCATATGATACAACTATCAAAATCTGAAATCTCAAAGATTATCAAGAAAGCTTTACACTTAAAGGACATTCTAAAACAGTAAAAAGTATCTCATTCTCGCCTGATGGTCATTTCTTTGCTAGTGGATCAGATGATGCAACTATCAAAATCTGAAATTTCAAAGATTATCAAGAAATCGTTACACTTAAATAACATTCAGGATCAGTATGCAGTATCTCATTCTCACCTGATGGTAAATTCCTTGCTAGTGGATCATATGATACGACTATCAAAATCTGAAATCTCAAAGATTATAAAGAAATCGTTACGCTTAAAGGACATTCTAAACCAATAAACAGTATCTAATTCTCACCTGATGGTTAATTCCTTGCTAGTGGATCAAAAGATAACTATATCAAAATCTGAAATTTCAAAGATTATAAAGAAATCGTTACACTTAAAGGACATTCTAAACCAATAAACAGTATCTCATTCTCACCTGATGGTCAATTCCTTGCTAGTGGATCATATGATACATCTATCAAAATCTGAAATCTCAAAGATTATCAAGAAATCGTTACACTTAAAGGACATTCTAAACCAATAAACAGTATCTCATTCTCACCTGATGGTCAATTCCTTGCTAGTGGATCAGATGATACAACTATATAAATCTGAAATCTCAAAGATTATCAAGGAATCGTTACACTTAAATAACATTCAGAATTAGTAAAGAGTATCTCATTCTCACCTGATGGTCAATTCCTTGCTAGTGGATCATATGATACATCTATCAAAATCTGAAATCTCAAAGATTATCAAGAAATCGTTACACTTAAAGGGCATTCTAAGCCAATAAACAGTATCTCATTCTCACCTGATGGTCAATTCCTTGCTAGTGGATCAGATGATACAACTATCAAAATCTGAAATTTCAAAGATTATCAAGAAATCTTTACACTTAAAGGACATTCTAAACCAGTAAACAGTATCTCATTCTCATCTGATGGTAAATTCCTTGCTAGTGGATCATATGATACGACTATCAAAATCTGAAATCTCAAAGATTATCAAGAAATCGTAACACTGAAAAGACATTCCGATTATGTAAAGAGTATCTCATTCTCACCTGATGGTCAATTCCTTGCTAGTGGATCAGATGATGCAACTATCAAAATCTGAAATTTCAAAGATTATCAAGAAATCGTTACACTTAAAGGACATTCTAAACCAGTAAGCAGTATATCTTTCTCACCTGATGGTCAATTCCTTGCTAGTGGATCATATGATACATCTATCAAAATCTGAAATCTCAAAGATTATCAAGAAATCGTTACACTTAAAGGGCATTCTAAGCCAATAAACAGTATCTCATTCTCACCTGATGGTCAATTCCTTGCTAGTGGATCAGATGATACAACTATCAAAATCTGAAATTTCAAAGATTATCAAGAAATCTTTACACTTAAAGGACATTCTAAACCAGTAAACAGTATCTCATTCTCATCTGATGGTAAATTCCTTGCTAGTGGATCATATGATACGACTATCAAAATCTGAAATCTCAAAGATTATCAAGAAATCGTAACACTGAAAAGACATTCCGATTATGTAAAGAGTATCTCATTCTCACCTGATGGTCAATTCCTTGCTAGTGGATCATATGATACAACTATCAAAATCTGAAATCTCAAAGATTATCAAGAAAGCTTTACACTTAAAGGACATTCTAAAACAGTAAAAAGTATCTCATTCTCGCCTGATGGTCATTTCTTTGCTAGTGGATCAGATGATGCAACTATCAAAATCTGAAATTTCAAAGATTATCAAGAAATCGTTACACTTAAATAACATTCAGGATCAGTATGCAGTATCTCATTCTCACCTGATGGTAAATTCCTTGCTAGTGGATCATATGATACGACTATCAAAATCTGAAATCTCAAAGATTATAAAGAAATCGTTACGCTTAAAGGACATTCTAAACCAATAAACAGTATCTAATTCTCACCTGATGGTTAATTCCTTGCTAGTGGATCAAAAGATAACTATATCAAAATCTGAAATTTCAAAGATTATAAAGAAATCGTTACACTTAAAGGACATTCTAAACCAATAAACAGTATCTCATTCTCACCTGATGGTCAATTCCTTGCTAGTGGATCATATGATACATCTATCAAAATCTGAAATCTCAAAGATTATCAAGAAATCGTTACACTTAAAGGACATTCTAAACCAATAAACAGTATCTCATTCTCACCTGATGGTCAATTCCTTGCTAGTGGATCAGATGATACAACTATATAAATCTGAAATCTCAAAGATTATCAAGGAATCGTTACACTTAAATAACATTCAGAATTAGTAAAGAGTATCTCATTCTCACCTGATGGTCAATTCCTTGCTAGTGGATCAGATGATACAACTATCAAAATTTGTTGCATTTACTTTCTTTTGATTTCTGAATCTCTATTCAGAAGTTCCCTTTTAGCAGATTTTTTTGCCTTTCATTTGTTTATTGGGTTTATTCCTATCTAAAATATTTAGATAATTCATTATTTAAGTGTTTGATAGTATTTTTGTTTTCTTAAACCTGAACTCATGTCTTTCTGAAATATTTAAATGACTTCCTTTTTATTCTCTCCACTTCATTTTGCTTGTTTTTTGGGTTTGAACGATTTTGTTTAAAAAGCTTTATAGAATTAAGAACTTTTAATTTCTTGTGACTTTTTCGATCATTCACCTTTATATTATTCAATTGCTTAGTAGAATTAAAACATTACTGATTCACTCTTAGATTTTATTTCTAGAATTAATTTAGCTGATTTTTCATAACAACGATCTAGTTTTTATTCTCTTAAGGAAGATTTCGCTTTTATTATTACGAACTCTTCTTTAAGATTAAATGAGTTTTTTAATTCCTGTCTTTATTTCGATAAAAATGTACATGAGTTTCTTGATACTGAAACAAATAATCGCATTAAATTTTAGGATTATTTTGCTTAAAACTTTGACCTTTTTAAAAATAAAAACAATTCAAATTAACTGAATGATAAATAAGGTAATGATAAAAGTAATGTCCCTGATTCTTTAAACTGCCAGTCATAAATATAGCCTAAAGAACATCTAAGAATTTCCACTTCTTTATTTAAATTACCTTCCGAACCTGGATCTGAAAATAGTATAGATTTATTAAAATCTTTTCTCAATACTCATGAAAAAGATTTATATAAGCATAAGATAATAAAAAGTTACATCGATTTTAAGTGAAACTAGTTATGATATATAACGTTTTGATTTTCTATTTTAATATGAATGAATCTTTTTTTAGTTGTTGTGTTGATGAAAAAATCCTTTTAATTTTTATATCTAGATTTGTTTTCATTGATTTCAGTCAACCTAGTTTTATTGATTTGAGAGTTGTTACAAGTTAAAGCTACGAAGATATAATATTTTAAGGATCCATGGAATCTTATTGATATAACAAGAATTATTTGTATGATACCATGAATTTATTGCTAATATAACAACATCGCATTCGAAACATTTAATTGAACTTTTTTACTTTTAAACGTATTACGTGGAATTACTGGTTTCAGAGCCTTTTCTCAAACTAGATATTATATAAAACTCATTATTGACTCTCTTTATAAAATAAGATATTTTCTTTCTATCCTAGTTTACACAACATTATCATTTGGTCTTTTAAATGTAACAGCGAAAGGTGATGATATTACGTTTAAAAACTTATGAATAGCCTCTTTTGGATTAATAGTAGGCGAATCTGATTATTTTATAAAAGATGATTTAGACATTCAGTACACTACATTCTTTTTAGCTATTATTTTAAATGTAGTACTAATGCTTAATATGATCATCTCTATTTTAGGAGATTCATTTAATGAATTTTAAATTTAGCAAGTGTACTATGATTATCAAGAAATGATTGAAGTTATTCTTGAGATTGAATAGATCCTTTCACTTGGAAATAAGCAAAATAAGACCTAATATCTTCATATATGTGACAATTTATTCCAAGAAGATAGTTTTGGACGGGAAGGCAAAGTTGAAGATGTAAGAGAATGCATAAAAAATACTGAAAATAAAATAAATACAAAAATTGAAGAAAAGAATAGCTAATTGAATTCTATTGAGAAACAAATTAAAAAAGTAGATACGATCTAGGAGAAGATGGATTTGATCTAGGAGAAGATGTAAAAAGTGGATTTGATCTAGGAGAAGATGGATTCTATCTAGGGGAAGGTGGATTTGATCTAGGAGAAGATGTAAAAAGTAGAATTGATCTAGAAGAAGATGGATTCTATCGCTGAAAATATGTAAAAAGTGGATAAGATCTAGGAGAAGATCGACTTATAAGAGCAGAAGTTAGACTCAATAATTGGAATGATGACTGCAAAACTTTAAAAAACTTAAAACTTTTATAATCGAAATTAAAAATAAATAAATAATTAAATAAATATAAAAATATAAAAATATAAAATATTATTAAAAAAAACATAAGTATATACTATAAATATAAACATTTTTGAAACTAAAAATGAATCGATTTTTAAATTAAAATATATAAGATAATCAAGAAATCGTTAATCTTAAAGTTATCTAAATTAAATAAAAAATATTTATTATCATTTGATGGTCAATTCCTTGATAGTAGATCAAATTAAAATCTAAAAAATAAGAATATCAAAGATTTCAAGAAAACGTTAAACTTAAAGGACATTCATACTAAGTAAATTATATTAATTCGACTGATGGTCAATTACTTTATAATGGATCAAATGATAAAAATATCAAATCATATTTCAAAAAGTCCATCAATAATTTTACACTTATAGGATATTCATATCAACTAAATAGAAATTAATTCTCACATGATGGCCAGATACTGGCAAGTGGATCAAAAGAAAAATCTTTTAAAATTGAAAACATATAGTCAATCGAAAAAATGTAAATCTTAAATGAAAAACAGATCCTGCAATACGTAATTCATTATAACCCCAATGTCAATTCCTTGCAAGTGAAAAATTATGCAAATCGAACAAAATTTGAAATTAAATATAATCAAAAAATCGTAACACTTAAAGGATATTGATATTAATAAAAAGAATTTAAATCTCATGTGATGTTCAATTACACTCAAGTTTATCAAAAAAAAAATCACCAAGTTTAACAAAGAGTAGTTATACTTAAATGACATTCATAACTAGTAAAAAAAAATAATGTCACAAAACTGTATTCTCCTTTTCTGTGGATTCTATGAAGTTACAAATATAAAAAAAAATAAATTCAGAGAAATTAAAGAACTAAAATGATATCTTCAAAATAAAAGTATTACATTAAAAATTGATAATTAATTATTTGTTAGTTGATCAAAAAAATAAAAAACGAAGTAGTTTATATGAAGTATAAAAGAGAACTAAAAAATGAAAAAAAAATGATGAAATCGATAAAGTAAATTAACAAATTTTTCTTCTTATAGAAATATTGACATTTAAAAATCAAAGAAAATTTGAGAATAAAGATAATAAATCGTTACAATTAAGGGAAATTATAACAAAGTTAACAGTACATCTGAATGGATGTGAGCTAGTAAATAAATTTATGAAAATATAAATATGAAATAAAAGATAATCAATCGTTACGATAAATTTACATTATTACAAAGTTAAAAGTATCTATCAAAGGCCGTAAGCCAGTGGATAAATATAAAGTAAAAGAAATATGAAATACAAAAGAATCAAACGTATAGCATAAAAGACATACTATATAAGTAAAAAGTAACTCTCAATGGATGTATGCTAAAAGTAATGAAAAGATGAGATTTCGATTTTTTTAAAATCGTCGAAAAATGAAGAAAAATTGAAAAATCGTAAAAAAGATGGAAAAAAAATTTATGATGGAAATTGATAAAAAAAAGAGCAGTTTAGATGATATGTGTTATAAGAGATTGGATATTAAGGTTTCTTTGAAAAAATATGAACGAAAGTAAGAAAAGGTAAAATATTAAGTAAGTTTAAGAGGTTTTTGAAAAATAGTGATGTCTTAAAAGAGGTGATTTTTAAGAAAATTATTTTTTGTAAGAGGTGACATAGAAATAAATAGTTGTTTAAAATAGTAGGGTAAAGATGTGAATATTAGAGTAGAAAAGGAGTAAAGGAATAATAAAAAAAATAATAAAGATATGAAGAATTAAAGGGTAAATGAAAAGATGAGATTTCGATTTTTTTAAAATCGTCGAAAAATGAAGAAAAATTGAAAAATCGTAAAAAAGATGGAAAAAAAATTTATGATGGAAATTGATAAAAAAAAGAGCAGTTTAGATGATATGTGTTATAAGAGATTGGATATTAAGGTTTCTTTGAAAAAATATGAACGAAAGTAAGAAAAGGTAAAATATTAAGTAAGTTTAAGAGGTTTTTGAAAAATAGTGATGTCTTAAAAGAGGTGATTTTTAAGAAAATTATTTTTTGTAAGAGGTGACATAGAAATAAATAGTTGTTTAAAATAGTAGGGTAAAGATGTGAATATTAGAGTAGAAAAGGAGTAAAGGAATAATAAAAAAAATAATAAAGATATGAAGAATTAAAGGGTAAATGAAAAGATGAGATTTCGATTTTTTTAAAATCGTCGAAAAATAAAATTGAAAAATCGTAAAAAAGATGGAAAAAAAATTTATGATGGAAATTGATAAAAAAAAGAGCAGTTTAGATGATATGTGTTATAAGAGATTGGATATTAAGGTTTCTTTGAAAAAATATGAACGAAAGTAAGAAAAGGTAAAATATTAAGTAAGTTTAAGAGGTTTTTGAAAAATAGTGATGTCTTAAAAGAGGTGATTTTTAAGAAAATTATTTTTTGTAAGAGGTGACATAGAAATAAATAGTTGTTTAAAATAGTAGGGTAAAGATGTGAATATTAGAGTAGAAAAGGAGTAAAGGAATAATAAAAAAAATAATAAAGATATGAAGAATTAAAGGGTAAATGAAAAGATGAGATTTCGAATTTTGTAAAATCGTCGAAAAATGAAGAAAAATTGAAAAATCGTAAAAAAGATGGAAAAAAAATTTATGATGGAAATTGATAAAAAAAAGAGCAGTTTAGATGATATGTGTTATAAGAGATTGGATATTAAGGTTTCTTTGAAAAAATATGAACGAAAGTAAGAAAAGGTAAAATATTAAGTAAGTTTAAGAGGTTTTTGAAAAATAGTGATGTCTTAAAAGAGGTGATTTTTAAGAAAATTATTTTTTGTAAGAGGTGACATAGAAATAAATAGTTGTTTAAAATAGTAGGGTAAAGATGTGAATATTAGAGTAGAAAAGGAGTAAAGGAATAATAAAAAAAATAATAAAGATATGAAGAATTAAAGGGTAAATGAAAAGATGAGATTTCGATTTTTTTAAAATCGTCGAAAAATGAAGAAAAATTGAAAAATCGTAAAAAAGATGGAAAAAAAATTTATGATGGAAATTGATAAAAAAAAGAGCAGTTTAGATGATATGTGTTATAAGAGATTGGATATTAAGGTTTCTTTGAAAAAATATGAACGAAAGTAAGAAAAGGTAAAATATTAAGTAAGTTTAAGAGGTTTTTGAAAAATAGTGATGTCTTAAAAGAGGTGATTTTTAAGAAAATTATTTTTTGTAAGAGGTGACATAGAAATAAATAGTTGTTTAAAATAGTAGGGTAAAGATGTGAATATTAGAGTAGAAAAGGAGTAAAGGAATAATAAAAAAAATAATAAAGATATGAAGAATTAAAGGGTAAATGAAAAGATGAGATTTCGATTTTTTTAAAATCGTCGAAAAATGAAGAAAAATTGAAAAATCGTAAAAAAGATGGAAAAAAAATTTATGATGGAAATTGATAAAAAAAAGAGCAGTTTAGATGATATGTGTTTATAAGAGATTGGATATTAAGGTTTCTTTGAAAAAATATGAACGAAAGTAAGAAAAGGTAAAATATTAAGTAAGTTTAAGAGGTTTTTGAAAAATAGTGATGTCTTAAAAGAGGTGATTTTTAAGAAAATTATTTTTTGTAAGAGGTGACATAGAAATAAATAGTTGTTTAAAATAGTAGGGTAAAGATGTGAATATTAGAGTAGAAAAGGAGTAAAGGAATAATAAAAAAAATAATAAAGATATGAAGAATTAAAGGGTAAATGAAAAGATGAGATTTCGATTTTTTTAAAATCGTCGAAAAATGAAGAAAAATTGAAAAATCGTAAAAAAGATGGAAAAAAAATTTATGATGGAAATTGATAAAAAAAAGAGCAGTTTAGATGATATGTGTTATAAGAGATTGGATATTAAGGTTTCTTTGAAAAAATATGAACGAAAGTAAGAAAAGGTAAAATATTAAGTAAGTTTAAGAGGTTTTTGAAAAATAGTGATGTCTTAAAAGAGGTGATTTTTAAGAAAATTATTTTTTGTAAGAGGTGACATAGAAATAAATAGTTGTTTAAAATAGTAGGGTAAAGATGTGAATATTAGAGTAGAAAAGGAGTAAAGGAATAATAAAAAAAATAATAAAGATATGAAGAATTAAAGGGTAAATGAAAAGATGAGATTTCGATTTTTTTAAAATCGTCGAAAAATGAAGAAAAATTGAAAAATCGTAAAAAAGATGGAAAAAAAATTTATGATGGAAATTGATAAAAAAAAGAGCAGTTTAGATGATATGTGTTATAAGAGATTGGATATTAAGGTTTCTTTGAAAAAATATGAACGAAAGTAAGAAAAGGTAAAATATTAAGTAAGTTTAAGAGGTTTTTGAAAAATAGTGATGTCTTAAAAGAGGTGATTTTTAAGAAAATTATTTTTTGTAAGAGGTGACATAGAAATAAATAGTTGTTTAAAATAGTAGGGTAAAGATGTGAATATTAGAGTAGAAAAGGAGTAAAGGAATAATAAAAAAAATAATAAAGATATGAAGAATTAAAGGGTAAATGAAAAGATGAGATTTCGATTTTTTTAAAATCGTCGAAAAATGAAGAAAAATTGAAAAATCGTAAAAAAGATGGAAAAAAAATTTATGATGGAAATTGATAAAAAAAAGAGCAGTTTAGATGATATGTGTTATAAGAGATTGGATATTAAGGTTTCTTTGAAAAAATATGAACGAAAGTAAGAAAAGGTAAAATATTAAGTAAGTTTAAGAGGTTTTTGAAAAATAGTGATGTCTTAAAAGAGGTGATTTTTAAGAAAATTATTTTTTGTAAGAGGTGACATAGAAATAAATAGTTGTTTAAAATAGTAGGGTAAAGATGTGAATATTAGAGTAGAAAAGGAGTAAAGGAATAATAAAAAAAATAATAAAGATATGAAGAATTAAAGGGTAAATGAAAAGATGAGATTTCGATTTTTTTAAAATCGTCGAAAAATGAAGAAAAATTGAAAAATCGTAAAAAAGATGGAAAAAAAATTTATGATGGAAATTGATAAAAAAAAGAGCAGTTTAGATGATATGTGTTATAAGAGATTGGATATTAAGGTTTCTTTGAAAAAATATGAACGAAAGTAAGAAAAGGTAAAATATTAAGTAAGTTTAAGAGGTTTTTGAAAAATAGTGATGTCTTAAAAGAGGTGATTTTTAAGAAAATTATTTTTTGTAAGAGGTGACATAGAAATAAATAGTTGTTTAAAATAGTAGGGTAAAGATGTGAATATTAGAGTAGAAAAGGAGTAAAGGAATAATAAAAAAAATAATAAAGATATGAAGAATTAAAGGGTAAATGAAAAGATGAGATTTCGATTTTTTTAAAATCGTCGAAAAATGAAGAAAAATTGAAAAATCGTAAAAAAGATGGAAAAAAAATTTATGATGGAAATTGATAAAAAAAAGAGCAGTTTAGATGATAATGATATGTGTTATAAGAGATTGGATATTAAGGTTTCTTTGAAAAAATATGAACGAAAGTAAGAAAAGGTAAAATATTAAGTAAGTTTAAGAGGTTTTTGAAAAATAGTGATGTCTTAAAAGAGGTGATTTTTAAGAAAATTATTTTTTGTAAGAGGTGACATAGAAATAAATAGTTGTTTAAAATAGTAGGGTAAAGATGTGAATATTAGAGTAGAAAAGGAGTAAAGGAATAATAAAAAAAATAATAAAGATATGAAGAATTAAAGGGTAAATGAAAAGATGAGATTTCGATTTTTTTAAAATCGTCGAAAAATGAAGAAAAATTGAAAAATCGTAAAAAAGATGGAAAAAAAATTTATGATGGAAATTGATAAAAAAAAGAGCAGTTTAGATGATAATGATATGTGTTATAAGAGATTGGATATTAAGGTTTCTTTGAAAAAATATGAACGAAAGTAAGAAAAGGTAAAATATTAAGTAAGTTTAAGAGGTTTTTGAAAAATAGTGATGTCTTAAAAGAGGTGATTTTTAAGAAAATTATTTTTTGTAAGAGGTGACATAGAAATAAATAGTTGTTTAAAATAGTAGGGTAAAGATGTGAATATTAGAGTAGAAAAGGAGTAAAGGAATAATAAAAAAAATAATAAAGATATGAAGAATTAAAGGGTAAATGAAAAGATGAGATTTCGATTTTTTTAAAATCGTCGAAAAATGAAGAAAAATTGAAAAATCGTAAAAAAGATGGAAAAAAAATTTATGATGGAAATTGATAAAAAAAAGAGCAGTTTAGATGATAATGATATGTGTTATAAGAGATTGGATATTAAGGTTTCTTTGAAAAAATATGAACGAAAGTAAGAAAAGGTAAAATATTAAGTAAGTTTAAGAGGTTTTTGAAAAATAGTGATGTCTTAAAAGAGGTGATTTTTAAGAAAATTATTTTTTGTAAGAGGTGACATAGAAATAAATAGTTGTTTAAAATAGTAGGGTAAAGATGTGAATATTAGAGTAGAAAAGGAGTAAAGGAATAATAAAAAAAATAATAAAGATATGAAGAATTAAAGGGTAAATGAAAAGATGAGATTTCGATTTTTTTAAAATCGTCGAAAAATGAAGAAAAATTGAAAAATCGTAAAAAAGATGGAAAAAAAATTTATGATGGAAATTGATAAAAAAAAGAGCAGTTTAGATGATAATGATATGTGTTATAAGAGATTGGATATTAAGGTTTCTTTGAAAAAATATGAACGAAAGTAAGAAAAGGTAAAATATTAAGTAAGTTTAAGAGGTTTTTGAAAAATAGTGATGTCTTAAAAGAGGTGATTTTTAAGAAAATTATTTTTTGTAAGAGGTGAAGTAAACTACTATCTTCAGAATTATAGAGATTCTTCATATAATTTATTTTAATATGAAGGTTATATTCAATAGATTAAAAAGGATTATTATATTAAAATTAAATTGAAGACAAGATTTTTATTAAATTATTTTAGGAGATTAAATGTGACTTATATTTGATTAAAGGAATACAAATATAGTGAAGTCTAAAATAATATTTTGCTAAAAAGTATTAAAAAAATTTAAAACTTTTAAATGCTGGGTGAAAAAGCAAAACTTTTTAATTTTATGATGTATTTTAATAAAGAAAATAAACTTAATAAATTAAAAAAAAAAACATAAAATAATTAAGTTTATAATTTTCGACAAAAGTTTAAAAAAAATTAAAAATAAATTATACAAAACACATAGAAAAAAGAAATTTTAAGTAATAGCCACGCATAAAAATATTATTTTTCAATTTTAAAAAAATTAAAAGAAATTAAAAATAATATTAAATAATAATAGCCAAAAATATAAAATATTAAACAATCAAATTTAAAAATAAAAATGGCAAAAAAACTTAAAAATTTTAATAAAAAAACAAATAAAAAGATATTTAAAAATCTAGATAGAAAAACTTGTAAAATTAAAAGCAAGCAATAAAAAGAAGAAAATTAAGTTAAAAAATAATCTAAAAATGAATCACTTATGATTCAAGAAATTTAAAATATAATTATTGAATATCAGATTTTAATAATAAGTTTATGAGAGAAGTAAGAAATAGACAAAGAAAAAGTATAATTAAGAAAAACTGAATTAAAATATCGACAGACAGAATTTTCAAATACTTTAAGATGTGACTATAATAATAAGCTTAAGAGTGAATTCTGAAGTAAGAAAATGATAAATCTTAACTATTAATCAACTAGATTCATTCATTGATAGTCATAAATTAAGAATGCTTTAAGATATAAATTTATTAAAAAGCTTAAGAGTGAAGTCTGAAATAAGAAAGAGATCAGGCTTAACTAAGTAAAGCTGAATGAATAAATCAACAGATAGAAATTAGAATAAGCGAATATATTACTTAAAAAAGCTTAAGAAAGAAATTTGAAGCAAGACAGAGAAAAAACATAATTAAGTAAAAATTGAATTTTTTCATTGAAGGAAAGAAGATTTGAATATTGGAAGATGTGATTTTTCAGAAGAGCTTTAGAGAGAAATTTTAACAAGATATGGAAAAGTATAGATAAGGCAAACTTGATTCATTTGATTACAGAAAGAAACTAAAAGATTTGAAGTATAGACCTTAGTTTAAAGATATTTAAGAAGTAAGAAGTAGATCAGAAATATGAATATCTAAGTAAAAAATGAATTTTTCATCGAAATTCAGAAGATTTGAATAATTAAAGATGTGAATTTAAACCGTAGCTTAAGAGAGAGAAGTTTAAAGATGATAAGGAAAAAAGCATAGGAATTCAAACTGTTTCTCTTGATTAGTTCTAGTCTTAAAATTCAAAGAATAAGAAACTCTTGTGCATTATTATCACTTCTACAAAACTTGTAATTTTATTCACTTGAGATTTTAGAAATGAAACTTATTGTCGAATTATTATAATTAATGATTATATCTACGTCAATTTATGAGTATCCTAATCTATTTGTAGAAAAATAATGAGGTGTTGATACTGCAAATTTAAAGGGCATATGGTAAGATAATGCTTTGAATTTCTCTAAAAAAAAGCGTAAATAGGAAAAAGTTTTTGCATAATATATTTGAGATATATTGATCATCTAACGGAAAACTCTAAAGTGTTGTGATAAACTTTATACTATATAATTAAATTAATAATTTAACTAAAAGAATTTTGGGAACCGAAACTCCTTTCCAGTTATACGACCCGATTCTCTCTTTTTTAGGAATACTGGGGATATCCTGTTGTGTTCGAGACACAGCTGCAAGGAAAATCCATCGCTATAAGCAGCCAGGCTTCAAGTCCATAGCAAGAGCGGATAACCTAGAAGACAGCGTTTCCTTGAGAAGATGACTCTGACCAAAGACTTTCTCAGCGACAAGACAGGAACTTTTTCCTAGCCAGAAAGTTTAGTCAAGAAGGTCAATCTCAGCTCCCACCATCTTTTCAACTATATTATATAATTAAATAATTAAATGATTCTCTATAACTTTCTTTCTTATTTATTTTTGGTGTGGAAGTTATGCTAAATTTAAAAATCTTGAAGAAAGTTTGTTAAACTTTTTTATAGTCATTAATGAAATAACTGTTTAACTGAGGTAAAAATAAGCAAATTATGCTAAAAAATTACGAATGGCGAAATGGAAAATAATAAAACTAAAATGCTTATAATTGAAAGGAGCAAAAATTATAACTTTTTTATAGATTAAATGTTTTTTGCTTTTAGTCATTAAAAAATCTGAAGTCCAGCATTCTAGCTTAATATTTATAGAATAAAGTGTCTATTAAAGTTAATAATAGATAAAAAATTTATATAAAATTTTAATTTTGCTTAAGAACCCAATTTCGGAGTCAAGAAAGCCTTAAATACAACACATAATAGCCTCACTAGAATTTATGCTTGAGAATTGATCTTTCTACTCCTAGTTTGTAGATAATGCCAAGTCATCATCGAATCTGCAATCCATTGTAAATATTTAGAAATATTAGACTCCAAACCTCCTTATCTAAATCTCATATTTCCAAAATAGTTAAGAAAGCACACTACCTCATACACCAATTAAAGGGTACAATAACCAAAATAATTACTTGAATTTAACTGCTTGTACGATTCCCCTTTTTTTTTCAATATTTAATTATAGCATTTTTGATATTATACTAAATTATACTATTAAAGTTAGTTTTTTGAGATTAAATTGTTATTAAAAAAATACAAATCTAACGTGTAAAATTAATTATCTTAAATAAGTCCTTATATTTATATGTAAACCAGAGAAAGTCTTAGAATTTATTTTTGTAAATAAATAAATTATTTTTTATATAAGTGATTAAGAAATTACCTCCTTAATAAGTAAAATTTTATACAATATTCTATTTATTTTATTAATACTGCATATAAATTTTTTACTTACCTTGGTTTTTCTTATGATTTGGATATTTATGGTGATTTAAACAAAATTAAAAAATTTAAGTTGCTAAATTTCTGTTAAAATGTTAACAAAATTTTTTTAATTAGAGATATATTATTGTGCTAATATAAATAGTATACCTAATATTTTTAAATCATAAAATAATAATAATTTCATAAAGATTATGTAAAAGAGTATTTAAATTTCAAAATTTAATTTAAGATTAAATATGAAATTTTTAAAATGATCAACATGTTTCACTCGCTTATTTATTAAAATTAACTTAAGATGACGATAATAATTTCAACTTAATTTTTATAATATCTACTAGATTTTTTAATTTCTTTAATATTAATATAAATTAATAAATTTAATTATTTAGATTTTTTTTTTAATTTTAGCCATTTGTATTTTTACTTCTTTTTAAACTTATAATTTATTTTTTAAGAATATTATAAATTAAATTAAATTAATTAAAATTTAATTAGGTTCTTCTTTCGTCTTTGTTGAATCTATAAAATGGTTTAATTTCTTGTTTCTCTCTACGATACTACCTAAATAATACTTACCTTTCCTCAAAAAAGGCAAGAAAGGATGAGATCAGAATGGAATGATTTTGTCCTCAAAGTTGAAAGCTTCTAAACAGTGTTGCTGTTCAGTATTAATTGCGCACCTCCGCTTACTAGATTGTTAAAAACGTCCACCGTCAATTTCCATCTGTTCTCCATTTTTATATAATTTTAGATAATTAATAAATTCTTATTTTAAACTTATTTTATGTTAATTTTTTAACTTAATTTTGATATATTTATAATTTATACCGCTTAAACAATTTTGAAAACTATTAAGTTTAATTAAAATACTAATAGTAATTTAATAAAAATTTATTTCAAAAGTTCATATAATTTAACCATTTTGATTTCTGTTATTTTTACTTTTGCAAAAGCCTTGAATAAAATGAAATTTTTAGTAAAAATAATAGAATGAACGTGAGCTTAGTCATCAAAATAAAACTTACAGAAGTAAATTAAAAAAATGCGGTTAATAATGATCCAACTAAAGCTGCATAAGCAATAGTTTAAACTATAATATCATAATTATGAGTTTACTTTTTTTAATTAATATATGGATGTTGGCTGTGGTCAGAAAAACTAGTATGTAATCTGGTGCAGTGTATTCTGCAGTTTATACTGTATTGCGAGTATTCACGCACTAGATATCACCTGGGGGAAAGGTGGAAAAGCTCGGAAGAAACAAATCTAACTTACCTGGGGGTCCTCGCTAGCAGTATGTACATTTGACTAACGGGCCTTCTAATGGCTTAAGTAATTCTTATTTTGATCTTATTCAAGAAGACTCGAGCATTTGATTCAAGATTTGCGAATAATTTTTAATAAACAGATTTTAATTTTGAGAAGCTGACATGACTCATTGGATGGTTAGAATGACTACAAGAAGCACGAGAAAACTTTCTTTTAATATTAATATTGAAAGAAATGGGCACCATCTAGGCGCTACACGCTATATAATCATATTATTTATTTGATATTTTAAAGCCATAAAGGCTTCCGTAACAATTTTCGTCATAATATTGCTACAATTGACATCGAAATTAGTTCCAATTTATCACATTCACTGTCAGTGAAATTTCTTAAGCCATAGTTATGAGTTAATCGGAACTCAAAAATGTTTAAAATTATAATCGTGCTAGCACTTTAACTTTATATTAATAGATTAATTTGAATCTTGTTCCAAATTTTTTTCACTTTCTTAGTTTTCCAGTACCATTACTGTAAATTTTCGAGTTTTAGTATTTTTATTTTTAAATCAAAGATTTTTGATTATTTCACTTTAGACATTTTTTCTTTTCTTTACTTCGTGGGTGAGTTTTTCAAGTATTTGGATGACTATTTATCACTCATTTCTTGGTTCTATTCTCTACTAATATACTTTTGATAATTTTTTCTTAATTTTTTAGCTGCTAATTATATTATTATTAGTTTCCTCTTCTTCATTAAAAGAAATTATAGTGAAATTTTATCACATTTTTCAGAATTCATTAGACTATTACATTTAAGAAGGAGTAAATATAAAAAGATCTAAAAATAATTTCTTAACATATTGGATTATTTTGATAATTTTTTTAAGACTTTCATTTCTCATTAAACAGACTTCTGATAATTAAAAAAATATGTTTTTTATGAACATTCAGATATAGCAAAATAGAATAAAAAAATGTTCTATCATTTTTTCACATAAATAATTTTATAAAAAATTAATGAAGTTTTAAGTTTTAACTTGATGAATATAAAATAACTTTTTCCATTAATTAAATATATTTTATTTTTTATTATAAAATAAGAGACTTATTATTCAATAGTAACTCTAACTTTTTATTTAAGATTCTAATTTTTAATGTTTTTTCATTCAATATTTCAATTTTTTTTTAATTTTAGATACAAACTTTATATTTTTAAACTTTTCTCTCAAAGATTATACAATTAAAGTGCATTTTATTATTTAAAAAGGTTTAAAGGATGTTTAGAATTTCTTTCAAATTTCTTGATTTTATATTTTTTTTATAATTAGCATCAAGCTTAAAAGTAGGATTATAAAGAAATTTTATGAAGACCGTGCTTTAGGCTAAATTTATATCAAATTACTTTTTCTTCTTTCTTAATATCTTAAATTAATCTTTTCCTGCGTATATTTTTCTTTAAGTTGAATATATCTTTTATTAAACTAAAATTAATTTTTTCTATTTTATTAAATATTTTCTTTTTTATTCGTTTTAAAAATAAAAAAATTGGAAAAAATTTAAACCTGTTAAACGCTGGATGAAAAACGTAAAGCATTTATAATTTTATATTATATTTCATTTAATAAAATAAAATAAATACATTTTAATAAAACCAATCTAAAGAAAAAAAGTTTTAATATTTCTACAAAAAAGTTAAAAAAATTAAAAATTAAAAATAAATAAACTTTAAAAAGTAAATCGTAAGTAATAGTAAAGCCAAAAAAATAATATAAAAGATAAAAATATTTTAAACGAAAATGTTAATGAAATAATCAAAAAAAATACAAAATTACAAAGCATATAATTTATAACCTTATATTGAAAAAATTGTATGTCTAAATTAAAAAATTAAAGCAAAATTAATAGAAAGATTGAAATAAAACGAATAAAAATAGCCAAAATCTTAAATTTTAAACAAGCAAATTTCAAAAATGGTAAAAAAAATAAATAAGGAAACGTAAAATCTTTATTAACAAATCTAAAAAAATACTTGCAAAATAAAAATAAGAATTAAAAAAGAAATATCAAGTCAAAAAAAATGAAAAAAATAATCTAAAAATGAATCAACGAAAATCCCGAAATTTAAAAAGTAATTATTGAAGACTACAATATAAAGAAAAGTAAGTAATAATAGTTTGAAGTAGACATAAGAATCAAATTAAGGAAAACTGAATGAAAACTTAAAAAAAGAACTTTCGAAAACTTTAGAAAAATTTAATAAAGAGTCTAAGAGAGAAATCGAAAGTAAAAAAATTAAAATTTTAAATTTCATATACTGTTCTCATTCAAAGTACAAGTAAATCAAGAATACTTTAATTTAAAATTATAAAATGCAAAAAAAAGAGATCTTACAAATAAAAGAAAAAATTATATTTAAGTAAAACAGAAAAAAAGAACTCAAAAAAAAAGAGATCAAAATACGAAAAACTAACTCTAAAAAGAAATCAGAAACATGAAGAAAAAAAGCAAAACTTAAAAATATCAAAATATTAAAAAAATTAAAAAGAAAATAATACCTTAAATATAAACGAGATTGTTAAAAAAAATTTATTTTATTATAAAAAAGAACATATATTAAAAAAAAAGATTTAAAAAATTGCAGAATAGAAGAATATGAGTCTGCGATATCTTTCGTTAAAAACGAAAACAAAACAGAAAAAAAAAATAGTTGTTTAGAAAATCGATATCAAAAAAGTCTTTAAAAAAAGCACTAAAAGAAAAAAAATCAAAAAATACAAAACTTATAAAATTAAGTAAAAGCTGAAGAAGACAAAAAAACATTGCAAATTCAAAAATAAAAAATAAAAAAATAGGAAAAAACGAATTTAAGCCAGAAGAAATCTTATGAAATAAATAAGCCAAGATAAAAAAAATAAAAAAAAGGATTCTTAAATAAAAGGCATAAAGCTTAGTTAGAACAAGCTAAAATAAATGTAAGGCAACCCAAAGCTTAAAAAAAATAAAAATTTGCAATATTTTAAGGCCTGAAGTAAGCGTAAGCTTTGGGATGCCTGTAAGAAAACTGAGTAATAAGAATTAGAAAACAGAAGTATTGAGTAATGGAAGAGGCAACTGAAACTTAAGGTGAAAGAGAAGCTTTAACATAAAAAAGCATAAAGACTAGTTAGAACAAGCTAAAATAAATGAAAAGCAGCCCAAAGCTTAAAAAAAAATTGCGACATTTTAAGGCCTGAAGCAAGCGTAAGCTTATTGAGTACTAAGAATATTTTTATAAAAAAGCGGAAGATTTTTTTTGGTTTTGTTGATCTGATTTTTTTAAATATAAATTTAAAAGACGTAGCAAAATCCTCATGTTTTTTACTCTTTTTTTTGTACTTTATTTTTATTCCTTAACTCTTTTATTTTTTTTCTTTTTATATCTTTACAATAATCTTTTTTTTTTTAGTTTTTTCTTATTTTTCTGACACTTTCTTTTTTTCATTTTTAACTATTCTTAAAATATTTTGATATTTATTTTACATATTTTATATTTATTTTAAAAATTAACTTCGATTAAAAAACTAGCAGTTTTTAGTTTTAACATGTTTTTTTTCATTAATTTTTTTAACAATTCTTATATTTACACTTTATTTTATTTGAATTTCCTTTGATGACTCCTTTTTTTTCTACTTTTAATTTTTAAATATATTCAATTAAAATTTATTTAATATCTTTTAAAAATATTTTCTGTATTGAAACGTTTAACTTTTTTTTCAAATCTAAATTATAAAGAAGCATGCTTCAGATTATATTTCTTCTTTGAGGTATTTTTAACTTATGATATTACACTACAGTCTTCTTAAAAAACAACCTTTTTATTTAGATTTAAATTTAAATTTTTTTCTTCATCAATATTTCCTTTACAAAACAGCAAAAAATGACTTTTACCCTTCAGCCATCAAAGCTTTGCTTAGTAAGCTGAATTTACTTTTTTATATTGAATATCTTTTTCTACAGCTTGATCTAAATTTCTTTGTTTTTTTCCTTTATTATAAAGATCATTTTAAACACCTAACTCTTAAGTTTTATTTGCTATACTTATTAGTTTAATTTTGTAAGCTTTTTAGCTGCGCATTTTCTCTTCACTTAATCTTAACTTTTCTTTTTTTATCACTCTATTCTTTGGCTATTTCAGGTAGGGCATAAATTTTTGATATCTATCAGATTAGTTATTCCAATTTGTCACAAACTATTTTCTGCAATTTCTCTAGAATTTCTTATCAGAATCAAATTTCTTTTGTCCATTTTCGAACCTCTTAATTCCCATTTTTTTACTGTAAGAACTTCTTTATCATTTGTTCTGTTTTTCTTCCTTTTATTTGCGGATTTTATTGAGACTCTTTTCGATGAAATTTAAGATTCGTATTTAGATAGTTTCCTTTATGGAAATTTATATTTCTTCTTGATTCTTATTTTTGGTTTGAAGACAAAGACCTTTATCATAACAATCATCTGCGTATTTATTATCAAGTTAAATGGCTGATTGAAAAATTACATTCCTTCACGATAATTTCCTAATTTTTAGAGGGAAAAACCTTTATTTTTAAGTAGATTGGATTGGCATTGTTTAATTTTATAGCTTAGTTAAAGCTTTCATTGGTTTCATTTGTTTTTCCTAATTTTTTCAGATCAACTACTTTATTATATGAGCACTTGCATTATTAGATCCTGCTTGAGATCTATATTGTAGCTCTAGGGGGCTTCGTTGTATTTTTCTAACTTTTAAAGTACAATTCCTTATTAAAATGAAAATTTGCTTTTTTAGGGTCTATTATAATAGCTATATCAAAATATTCGATAGCTTCAATACTCTTTCCTGCTTTTCCTAATTAAATTCCTTAGATAACACATGTTGATATCGGTTGTTAGTTTATGCAGTCATTATTATTAGAAAGCATCATACATTCTAAGTATGATTTTATCTTAAGATATAAGATGTGGCATCTATTATTCATAAAAGTCTTTCTTCTAGCTGTAATCATGAGCTAACTTTTTTTATCAGCTTCTAAATAAATAAAATTCTCTCTTCAATCTATTAACTTTAAATTATCTTATCTTTTCATAAGGTCTCTCATCTATGAAGTATAGATTTCGACATTATATATAATTCTTATAAATAGCAAAATAAAATAAAAAGGCTAGCTTAGTAGAAAGGCCTTAATAAAATAAAATAATTAAGGAAGCAAAATAATCCTTTAGAAAGCTACTAATTATACTAAAAGTATATCCTTCCTACTATAAGTAAAAGTTCTATAAATAGATAACTATTAATAGTATACAAAAGCTATGATAGTAGCAATATTGATTGCATTAAAGTTCTAAATGATAGACTAAATAAGTATAGATAGATAGATAGTGTTGATATTACATGGATTAAAATGAATCAAATAATAGCTAAATGTTTACCTAAGTTAATATATGAATTCTTAATTTAGAAAAGCTTCTGAATAATAGCTTTAGACTAGTTAATAACTATCTAATTATTAATAACTTATTTATTTTCTTAAGGTTTTGTTTAGAATTAAACATAAATAGATATAAACTATTTACTTTAATTCACTTCCATTATAATCAATATGGCTGAATCTAACAGGTGCAGCTCATGCTTAATCCATTTCGACTCTTAAATACGAATTCCCGTAATCCTTCCTTGTGGACATCAAGTATGCCAAATTTGTATTCTTGAAGAATACTTAAAAGAGGGTTCTAATCAGTGCCCAAAAAGAAACTGTAGAAAAGTTTCATTCAATGATCCGAAAAATTTAATGAGCTAAAATAGCTAATCAAGTGAAAGTAACCAAGAATATAAATAACTTCGTCTTGAAGAAACTAAAATTGAGCTATCTTATTAGCAAAAACCAAAACTAATAAAAGTCAAGATTTTAAGTGAAAATGAAGAAGAAATAAACTTAAATGTAGAGGAAGGAGAAACAATTGAATAACTGAAATAAAAAGTAGAAAGATTAGAAGGAATTGACACTGATTTTTATGAACTTTATAGAGGATAAGAGAAATTAGATAGTTAGCATAGAATAAATAAAATGGAAAATAAAGATTAAATTTAGCTAAACTTAAAGTTGAAGGCTTGTAATTAATATAAATTTAAGGAGGTGAGATAATAAGATAAAATTTAGGAAGTAAATATTAAAAATAGGAAGTAATTAATCAAATTAGTTTTTGAGATAATGAGAAAATAATATGGTGAATAATATAATAATAGAATGTAAATAATAAAATTAGAAAGTTCTAAATAATCAAAAATAGGAGAAAGTAAGAAAATTTAAAGAAGGCTAAAATGACTTCGACAAAAGTTTGAAATAATGTACAGGAGGTAAATTTTAAAAAAGTGTGTAATATATTTATCAAAAGTTAGTAATACTTTAAAAAACTAGAAAGTAATGAATAAAATTTAAGAATGTAATAAAATAAATAAGATTGTAAAAATATAAGAAAGGGAGTAAAAATTAAATATAGAATGTAAAAAATAAAAAGATTGTAAAAAAATTATGTTAAGCTGGTAATTTAACAAATCCAGAAAGTAAATTATTTAATATAAAGCAAGTAAAAAAAACAAATAAAGGAGGTAAAAATTAAAATAAGATGGTATTTCTATTAAAAATAGAATGTAAGATATTTTAAATATTTATAGTTGGTAAGATATTTTAAATATTTATAGAGTGTAAGATATTTTAAATATTTATAGTTAGTAAAATATTTTAAATATTTATAGAGTGTAAGATATTTTGAATATTTATAGTTGGTAAGATTTTTTAAATATTTATAGGCAGTAAGATATTTTAAATATTAATAGTGAGTAAGATATTTTAAATATTTATAGATAGTAAGATATTTTAAATATTTATAGTTGGTAAGATATTTTAAATATTTATAGAGTGTAAGATATTTTAAATATTTATAGTTGGTAAGATTTTTTAAATATTTATAGGGAGTAAGATATTTTAAATATTTATAGTGAGTAAGATATTTTAAATATTTATAGTGAGTAAGATATTTTATATATTTATAGAATGTAAGCTATTTTAAATATCTATAGTGAGTAAGATATTTTAAATATTTATAGGGAGTAAGATATTTTAAATATTTATAGAGTGTATGATATTTTAAATATTTATAGTTGGTAAGATTTTTTAAATATTTATAGAGTGTAAGATATTTTAAATATTTTTAGCTGGTAAGATATGTTAAATATTTATAGTGAGTAAGATATTTTAAATATTTATAGTGAGTAAAATATTTTAAATATTTATAGTGAGTAAGATATTTTAAATATTTATAGATAGTAAGATATTTTAAATATTTATAGGGAGTAAGATATTTTAAATATTTATAGATTGTAAGATATTTTAAATATTTATAGATTGTAAGATATTTTAAATATTTATAGATTGTAAGATATTTTAAATATTTATAGAATGTAAGATATTTTAAATATTTATAGAGTGTAAGATATTTTAAATATTTATAGTTGGTAAGATATTTTAAATATTTATAGGGAGTAAGATATTTTATATATTTATAGTTAGTAAGATATTTTAAATATTTATAGTTGGTAAGATATTTTATATATTTATAGGATGTAAGATATTTTAAATATTTATAGTTAGTAAAATATTTTAAATATTTATAGATTGTAAGATTTTTTAAATGTTTATAGTTGGTAAAATATTTTAAATATTTATAGGGAGTAAGATATTTTAAATGTTTATAGAATGTAGGATATTTTAAATATTTATAGTGAGTAAGATATTTTAAATATTTATAGATCGTAGGATATTTTAAATGTTTATAGAATGTAGGATATTTTAAATATTTATAGGGAGTAAGATAGTTTAAAATTTATAGATAGTAAGATATTTTAAATATTTATAGATTGTAAGATATGTTAAATATTTATAGTGAGTAAGATATTTTAAATATTTATAGTGAGTAAAATATTTTAAATATTTATAGATTGTAAGATATTTTAAATATTTATAGAATGTAAGATATTTTAAATGTTTATAGAATGTAAGATATTTTTTATTCACAGTTTGTATTTGAAAACTATTACAGCTCGTATTTTTTTATTATTATAAGAGGGTATTAAATTACCTCAGGCGGTAAGAATCTACTTTAGGTATCTTTTTAATTTTTGATTGTAAGAAATAATTATAAGATGGTTTTGCTTTTATTGAAGCTAGTATTTGCTTATATGAGCTTGTATTGTTTTACCTAAGTTAGTAAGAAAATTATATAGAATGTAATATTATTTTTATTTATAGGGGGTAATGATTGATTTGAAAAGAAAGTAATTCCTAATATAATGTATTAAAGAATGTTTAAGTAATTGTTAATTTTAGATTATTTATACTAGGTAACTTTTTTCTATTTTAGGATGTAAAGAATTTAATGATAAGTAAATTTTTTATTATAGAGTGTAATTTTTGATATAAGCGGAGATTGATATAACATTTGACGACTTTAAATATTGATCTTAAATTAAAGTTTTATTATTTATTAATTTTTGACTTAGTTACTTTAGTTATTTTAAAGTTACTAATCATAATAGCATTATATTTTAAGTTCTTTACTAACTTTCTCACTTTTTTCACTTTATTAACCAAAAATTGATTCCTATTAAGGAGATGTGTGAATTAAATATTTAGGTAATATTTTGATAATAGCTATAGTTTTTTTTTCTGATGTATTAGATTTCTTGATAATAGTTCTTTGATTTTTAAAATATGTCTAGAAGTGTTTATTTTTATTCTTTCTATTAATCTTAAAAATAGCTTGAGTAATTTTTTAATAGAAGGATAATATGAAATGATCTGATCTCCTCTTCATAAAATGTGTGTTTTATGAATTATGAAATACTTAGCTTAAATAATAGTAAATAAACATGTTGTTAGTTAGTTTGATTCAGCCTTTCTTGTAAATGTAATAAAGTGTTAAAGTGTTGCTGCGACATGGATGCTCCTATTTTTTAAATTTTTAATAGATAATTACCTAATTTATAACCTATAAAATGTAATAATATGATTAAAGCAGATGTAAGAATTTAGCTTATTTGGCATTATTATTCTTATTATAAATTACTACTTCATTATTATTCCTTTTCATTACTAATATTATATCACACTATTCAGTCTATACTTTATAACCCTGTTTTATATTCTAATTAATATATTAACTACTTATTTTTACCTATTTATTAATATCCTCTATCTATATCTTCTATTTTATTCTATCTACTAATATTATTAGTAAGATTTCTCTAGTTTAATACTATTAAGATGTAGTGTACTCTTAAACTACTTTATTTACATATTTTATGATTAACTTCTTATTTATGTCTATAATCAGAGTTATTTATTTCTATTATCATTTCAAATCTTAAGTACACTCAAAAATTATTTCTGTCTTATTATATACAATATTTTAATTATTACTTTGTAGACATCAAATAAAATCAGTTACCAATAAATGTCGCCAACAAGAGTAATTTACAAGGACAACTCTAAAGAGGTATTTTGATTTTAAAAGTATAGCATAGCATAATATAAAAGTAAATATTATAAAAAATATAAACAAGTAACAATCTGTCCTAGCTAAGCCTTTATAAATATAATAACAAAATATCTGTTTAATTAAACTAATAACATTATAAATTATATGCTAAGAACATTTAATTATCACTCACAAAAATTGTATAATCTAATCCAAAGTAGAGTAAATTTGAGTAAGGTTAAATTATGAAATGAAAGTAAAATAAAATATGAAAAATAGAAATATTAAAGACTTAATTACAGAAAGTAAACAAATATTTCTATTAGTCTAATTTCCATTACGAAGCTTTATACATAGAAAAATATAACAAAAAAGAGGCAAAATATATAAGAAACAAATTAAACTGAGCTTTAAGATAATTAACTCATTTTTCTATTAAACATTTATTAATAGATGCATCAGATTTATCTAATAAAGTATGCTAATGGTTATAAAAGAAGTTAAATGATATATTTGTACTAAAGAACAAAATAGTAAAAATAGAAATTAAAATATTTTAGAAGAGCTAGATTTATGGAATTTACCTATAAAAAATATAAAATTGCAAGATGTTTCTCTATGCAAATATTTAAAAATATTAAATCTTCACTGGATAAAATTGGAAGACTAAAACTTAGCCTTTCTGGAAAATTAAAAAAGTTTAGAAAGCATTAGCATAGATTACTCAAATAATATAACAGGGTCGTTCTTATTAGATTACTATCTAAACTTGAATTTAAAAGAATTATGTACCTATAGTAGGAATCGTAACTATAATATTCTTAAGCAATATCTATAATTAAGAGGAATGCAAATTGAAAATCTAAACAGAAATTGAAATTAATAAAATTATTAACTTGCCCATTTATGTCCTAATTTGAATTAAATATAGTTACTTAAACTTTTAAATTTATCTGATTCACTCTTAGATAAAGCAAATACCAGCAAATTTAAAAAAGATCTACTTTGAAGAAATTTTATTATCCTCTTTAGCTTTTTATAGCTTTTTCTCTCAATAATTTCCAAGTCTTTAATTTGCTAGACTAGTTAATTGTAAGAATTTTAATTAAATAAATTTAGAAAAATTGCTATAAAACTCACCTAAGTTGGAAGCAATAAATTTAGAAAATTTGGATTAATTATAGAAAGAAGATTACAAGTTAATAGGAATTTATTGCTATAACTTAAAAAAATAATATTACAATCAAATAATTAGGATTTAGATGAAGAATTATAAATAATATTCTAAAAATAACAGAAAATGCACTCAAATATAACTTAAAATAAAATAAATTAAAAAATAAACTTTAGTAATTATTAGTGAAAGAATCAAATTTTTATAAAGCTTTCATTTTTCTGATTGCTTAGTTAATAGTTAAAATTGAAAACAAGAAATTACTCAAATATTGTAATTAAATAGACTAATTCTTGATAACTGCAATTTATTAATACTGATGTGATTGAGATAATAAAAGTGTAGTAAAGATTAGAATATTTAAGCTTATAAAGAAATGAAAAATTATATAAGAAGTTTTCCCCTTTAAGACGAATGTAATAAAGACTTTCCAATTTATAAGATCTTAAGAAATTAGAGCTATAAGGTTGCAAATAAATAAATGAATAATTAATTAAAAGCTTGAAGCAAACAAAATTAAATTAAATTATGATGATAGCTATAAACATCAAGAACGAGATGAAATAGATTTTGAGTTATGATACCTTTTAGAATGCTAACTTAAATAAACTACTTTTTATTTTATTTTTGCAAATTTAAAAATTCACCTTTCTTAAAATTAATTTTCCTTTATTTTCTTATCTTCTAATTCATATTAGAATTATAAATTTAAGCATAAGTATAAAATATTTAAAAAGTTGATAAATAAAAATGTTTTGAAAATGTATAAAGTTAGATAATTTAAATTTGAGAAGGATAAAAATTAATTTCTTTAACTTATGATAATTAAATAATACTTTTGCTTATTGTTGCTCTATTAATTAAGATAGAAATAATAATAGGATAAATTAAGTTTAGCAATTATAGAGAATTTTCACCTCTTCATGCTTGGCACCAGATTGCTTTGGTATTAAAAATAAAGTTTTATAAGTCTCTACTCCTTTCTCCTCCCTTTACTCTTGTCATTTCCAATTCTAACTTTATTTCTAATCAAATTTTCTCTTGTAGATGTATCCTAATTCATTTAAGTTCTATTAATTAAGATTTTATTACATTTTATAATTCTATTTTTAATGTTAATAAATTTAGATTTATAAGACTCTATTAAATATTACGTAATAAGGATACTTAATATATTTTCATCAACCACTTGTTGTAAATTGACTCCTTACAGAATCTGTCTAAAATTTGCCTTTTTTAAGAATAATAATTAATTAACGTGATTTCACATATATTTGGTTCATCACAAATTAAAAGTTTACTGCTAAATAAAACAATTAACTCCGAATTTGTTTTGATCATGTCTATCATAAGTCTTGATAATTTTTGATTTGTTCGTTCTAATATTTTCCGATAGGTAGAGTCCCGATTATTTCTTATTGAATTCATAAAATGCATATTAAATAAATGGAGATTCTTTGTTTAGTTTGAGTATTTTTTTCCTTCAAATTTTTCCTTCTTAATTGCAATAAAGTCTGAATATATTTACCTATTAATTTTCTATGATTCTCTTTTCTTTTAGTCTAAATTGGAAACCAGTTCGCACTTTATGTCCTGACCATTTGAATATCAACATCTAATTATTTTCCGATTGGTAATATAATTTATCATAGGTTGTTGTTCCACATCCATTGGATCATTCATCGATATCTTTTAGAGGAATATGCTTTCCATCAGCTTTGCGAACTGCTTGAATTTTGTTTCTAATTAATCTATTCTGATATTCACTGCAAACTTATTTTCATTTTTTGTAGATTTGTATTAATCATCATTTATTCATCTTTTTTCGAGCTTTTATACTTTTCTTAAAAGTTTAAAATTTCTATTCCATCATTTTGAGATCTTAAAGTATTGTTTACTGATCGTAATTTGGCTGAGATGAATCCTTTTAAGAGGAGACACTTTTTAAAGAAATGTTCCATTTTATGCTAATAAGTTTATAAAATAGATCTTAAATATAAAAATATTTTAATTAATATAATTATTACAAACCAGAAAACTTTAAAGCGTTATTTAATAATCAAATACATATATCTTTATGTTTGTTTAAATTTTATTCAAATTATTAAATCCTTTTAATAAAAACTAAGAGGTTGTAATTCCTAAATAATTTTAGATAAAATAGACTCTACTTTTTTCAAATAATTATTCAAAAATAAAACAAAAGCACTTAAATAAGTAATCTATCAGTCTCAAATTATAATAGGTATATTTTGTTCTAATTGTTTAAAACTTTTAAGATTTAGTTAAATCTAAATAATTAAAATTAGATAAAGTAGTTTTCTTTATTATTAGCATGTTTAAATTATTTTCATTTCTAATTAATTAAATTAAATTTAAATTAAAAGAGTTTTTGGACGTCTTTAATTGCAAGAATTGCTTCTTTCAATTATAGACGTTAGTAAATGTTTTTAAATAGTTTTTTAATCTTGTTTACATTTCATCATTTTTCTTTAATTAGTTCTTCTTTCTATTCATCTTTAGCTTCTTCCTTTTTTGCTTTCTCCATTTCTAGAATCTCAAGTCTCCTTGTCATTAGTTTCTTATGAAATATTTTGATCTATAAATCTAAATACTCCAATTTAGACCTTGAAAATGAGTTTAGATATTCTTGATCGTATAGTATAAGGCGCCTTAAGTCATAATTTCCGATCTTTTCCGATAATCAATTCATTATATTAGAATAGTACACACATTTAAAGATATGCTCGAAAGTCTCATACTCTCCACACATACAAAAGGGATTATCAATGGGATAATGACAATCTTAAAGATCTTTACGGAAATTATAAGTTTAGGTCCTAAGTTTATATTTACTGATAATTTCTCGTCTATACTATTTGTTTAATTTAGTATAAGTAATTTGTGGAAATTGTTAAAGATTACTAAATTATTCAGTATATACTTTAGCTGTTTTCATTCTCATAAATTTTTTAGTAACTACTTTGATGAAATATTGTTGTATTTTTTCTCTTACATGTTTAGTAAAAGTTTTAAGATTGGTATTATTCTATTAATTCTGCAGATCAATATTATAAAGGTCTGATAATTGCTACACTTAATCGTAGTATTGAAATCCTTTTTTTCATATATTAATGAAAAGAGAGCCTATTGTTGATCTTGGAAAATCAGTACTTTCTTATTTAATTTTATGGTAGAATCTGAAGAATTTTATAGCCATAATGTGCTTAAAGGGTAATCAATTCAGGTCTATATAACATGATTCATTAAATGTTGAAGTTGCTACTTAAAAAGCTTTTCTTGAAATTAATCTCATGCTTGATTCTATTCTGTTCAAAACTCCAGTTACTCCTTTTTGAATACTTCATGGTACTAAGTCTCCTCCATGTTCTGCTTTAGGTAATGAAAAATTCTACATAAAGTTTTAAAATGTCAAGGAGTTACATTCTTATATCTCATCAGTTAAAAAACAGCTTTCTTCATTGCAGCTATATATTTAAATCCAACTTCTTTGCAATGGGGATTTAAATTCTTCTTCTAATGTAGAATAACTCCTAAATATGTTACTTGTTCTTTTTAAGCAATTGATTACTTTCCTAATTATAAATTTAAAATTTATTATTTCTGATTCTTTTTTAGAAATTAAATGCATTCAGATTTGGTAACATTGATCTTTAAATGTGTTCATTCAAAGACTTTATTTGCTTCATTTATTAAATTTTACATCTACTTTGCAGATTTGGAAAGAAGAATAAGATCATCTGCCCATCTTCTACAAGCGAAGCTAATACTTGAATCCTGGCATTTAAATCCCAATTAGTTACTTTTACTTTCCAGATATCTAATTACTACGTCATAATACAATAATGCTAAAACTGGTCCATGAGAACTTCCTTACATAACTCCATTGTTGAATTATAAAGTTCTGGTGCTCTTACCATCTATGATAAATGAAGAATTTATGTTTTTATAAAACGATTCTAAGGCTATTATTATTCCAAGTGGTAGTTTAACTCTCTTAAGTTAATCAAACAAAAGTCTTCTTTCTATTGAGTCAAACATTTTTTCAACGTCTATCAGTGTTGCTATCAATTTAGTCTTACCTTTAGCACATTTCCGATAGTTATCAATTATTTGTTATATTATTCAAATTTATTAAGTTGTTTATCTGTTTTTCATAAATCCCATTTATGAAGGGTGAATCAAGTTTCTCTAATAAATCAGATTGTATAGTCTTTTTGTTAAAGCTTTATCATATAGTTTTAGAATAGTATTAATAAGAGAAATAGGTAGTCAGTTTTTCCAATCATCTTTATTTCCTTTTTTAAATATTGGAATTATCACCGATATATTTAATTCTTAAGGGATTCTTCCAAGTCTTAGCATATTATTCAGAAAAGAATGAAGAATTATTAATAAATATTATCCACCATATTTCAGAAGTTCGCCTTTTATTCCATCTGGACCAGCTGCTTTTCCATTCGGAATTTCTTTTATAATTTCTTATATTTCTTTTATGGTAAAAAGATCAAATCCTTACAAATACGAGAGTGGATAATCTTTAATTTCTTAAATATTATCGTATATTTTATCTATTTTTTAATTACTAAGATTTATCTATTCTTGAGTTAGATTATAATGCTTGTTAAAAACACAATTTTCCCATGATTCAATGAATTTATTTTTGATTTCTTAATTAAAGTTCATAGTATTTCTCTTCAAAGGATTTAGAATTTTCTTAGCCTGTGAAAAAATTTCCCTAGAATCTCCATTAAGAAGTAGAAATTTCTTTTTTGCTTTGTTTTTTTTAAATTTTCATAGATTATACTTGAAGTCTTTCCAAAGTCGTTTTGCTTCCTCATGAAGATTAGTTACTTGCTAGTTTATTCTTCCAAATCTTACGTGAGCTTCCTTATATTCTGAGTTAGTTCTTTTTGCCTCTATATATTTCTTTGTGAGAGCTCGAGGAAGTTTGTTATAATTTGAATCTGGAATAAACGAACCTAATGTTTGATCAGCATTGTCTTAAATATTACTTTTGATGCATTCATATTAATCTTCAAGATTATCTTAATCTATTTAAAAGAATTCTAGATAAGTTTGTAGGAAAGATTCTTAATATTTTTATCTATCTATTGCATCTTATAACCTATTTATTTTATATTTTCTCTGAGTTATCTTTTCCCAATATACTATAGAATTATTGATAAAGTCGACAGTGATTGGAATATGATCAGAAAATAAACTATTATTATGAGCAGTGAAATTTGCAAACTAATTAACGTTCAAATGGTTGTTTATAATGATATAATCATTACAATACGTTTTTCCTGTTCCTTTGTGAATAAATGTATTAATGTTGCTATCATTCACTATCTCAAGATCGTTTTATAGTAAGAATTCTTATAGTCTAATGTTATTATCATAAGCATTTTCAGGATTATCACCGAAGCCTTATAAAAGAGCATTGAAATCTCCCATTAGTATATGTGGATTATCATTATATAAATTCAGCAATGTATTTAGTTGTTCATAAGCTAAATCTTTAACATCTTAACTTTTTCCATTATCAGGCATGTAACAAGACGTGATTAAAATATTATCCAGTTTAATTGTTATGAATCTATTTATTTCTTTTTCAACTTATATATGTATTTCTGTACTATTAAATTCTTCTCCTACAATTAAGCATACACCTCCTCCTTTTCCTGAGTTCTTAAAATATGTTTTAAATCCATTTATCAATATTGGAGGAAAGTCATCTTTTTATCAGGTTTCGTTTATTGATAAAATATCTATACTGTTATCTCTGATAAATTCTTCAATATTCAAGCACTTGCTCGCTATTCCATTAATATTTATATGTCCCATCTTTATTTTTTAAATTTATTAGTCCTTTCTAATTTTTTCCGAACCTGCAGATAGACCACTTTCGTAAATGCAAATGCTTTTCTATCCTTATTGGTTAATCTAAATATGTACTAATCTTTTTCCATACTCAGGATGTTAATGAAAATATTGTATCAAAATATATATTACTTACGTCGTATATTTTTTAAGTAGCTTTCTATCTATATCAATTTTACTTTTCACACTATCACATGTACCTTATTCTAAATCTTAAGTAACTGTGACATATCTACCTTATATATTGTGCATTTCGTACTATGGACGTCTTCAAGTTTCGGATTTAATAAACTTTTAAAGTTATAGACTAGTCAGATTGAAATAACATATTATTTAATCGCACTCTTTTTTATTATTATGTTTACTCATACGTTTTGCTGGCGGAATTGTTTTATCTTCTTCTTCATGTTTCCTTTTAAGAATATTAAGATTAATATTGGAAGATAAGGTTTAATTCTGATAAATAGCATCGATCGAATCTGTTTAGTTTTATTAATCTTTTTTTCATCTTTTAGTAGAATAATTAAATATATCTTTTTTCAAATTTTAATTAAGTTTTTAAAACTCTTCTATTTTTATCTCAAGTGTCTACATATTTTGGGTACTTTAAATGAATTTTAAGTTGAGTTAGTGATATTAATGCTATAGTAAAACAAAATCTTCATCTGGCAATTTTATTTGACAGTATTAGTTATTATGTTATGTTATAATAGTATTAGTTTATGCTTCCTATTAATTATTTTAAGTTTACATTAACTTGTCTTGCTTGATTATATTTGTTTGAGTAAATTTTTGACACAAAAAAGCTGTTTATTATTTATTTATATTATCTGTTTAGATAATACTATCCTTTGTTTAAATATTTCCATATAATGTCTAAGTTTATGCATCTACAAATTACTTCTTCTAAAATTACTATTAATTACTGAATTCTTTTGTATGTTAGATTTAATTCTAAAATAATTCTTTATACATTTGAATTTCCTTATTTTTTAATAGAATTTAATTTTGAAAAGCTATATTTATTTCATATTTTTATTATCTTTACTTATCTAATTCGATTTTAAAAGTTAAAATTTCCATTTAAGCTTTCTATTCTTAATCTATAAATTACTTATTTTAGTTTTATAATTTTTAATATTAAGAATATAACTCTTGGAGTTAAATTTCGTTTATTATTTTTTATTAGGTAATTTGTTGAAGTAAATATTAGTTCTATTCTAATATAGTCTATTGATATCCTTGTTAAGTTTTATTTAGAAAGTTATCTATTTCAATTTAAGTAAAATTTTTAATTTTATTAAAGTTTTGGCATAGTGAATTATTTGCTCCTATCATTTAAGCTTAAGTAAAGCTTTAATTAGCATTGGCTTCAATTTGAATCTCTTAATTAGATTATATTTCATATTTTGAATTGACTTAATTCTCATAGTTTTTCTATTATATCTAAATTTCTTGAAATATACTAATTATTTCATCTGTTTAAACTATTTAGTTACTGTAATAAGTGGAGAAGTTTGTTTAAGTAATTTTATGAACTAGTTATTTTGATAGCATTTTTTTGTGATATTGCTATATATCAGATTTGATTGACTAAAAATAGTTCTATAATTGTTTATATTTCTAATAAATTTTATTTATATAAGTTTTATAATATATTTTGGATATTTCTTAGTTACTTATCAATGTTTCAATATCTCGTTCATATTTTGCTTTTATATTAATTAACATTTCATTTAATTATTGGTTCTTATCTATAAGTCTTTATATATTATGTTTAAGTTCTTTTATTTCTAAGGTAAATAAATTCTCATTAGACTAATTAATTATTTGATTTTATATTACATTTCTTAAATCAGCAGTTTAATTTTAAGCTTGTTTGCTCTGAAGATCAGGTAAATAATGATTATTTGAATTATCAGGATTAGTAGTATTATTTTATTTCTGATTAATTTCGTTATTTGAAATTTAATAGAATTGTTAATTAGTATTATTCAAAAATGAATCTTAAGTTTATGTTATTTTTGACTACCATAAAAGGATATCTTTATTTGAATTTTAATTAGGATTTGAAGGTATATCTTTTGAATTCTAACTATCTAAGATAATATCTTATTTTTGGAAAGATTTCTTAGGTAATCGTTTCGTATCTTTCGCGGTATTATTTTAGGCGGTTAATCTGTTCATCCATTTATAGGTTGATTTCACTTTCATAATACGCTACAATTAATATCCACGTTGAAGAGAGTTCCTAAGTAGTTTTAATGGGACGCGTATGAATTTGTTTTCCGGTTTTTGACTACAATTTTTAAGTAGTTATCTTAATAAATTCATTATTAGGTTTACTTATTTAATTTGTAGTTACTCCAAATCTTTCGTTTGGAGATTTTAATGCACCTGCCTATGCTTTTCCTATGAATTTGCAGCTTCTTTGAAATTAATTAAAGAAGAGTCACTATTAAAAACTAGTGAATTCTATATTTCGTCCATTTTTTTTTTTTATATAAAAGGAATAATTATGAAGTAGTAATTTATAATAAGAATAATAATGCCAAATAAGCTAAATTCTAACATCTGCTTTAATCATATTATTACATTTTATAGGTTATAAATTAAGTAATTATCTATTAAAAATTTAAAAAATAGGAGCAACCATGTCAGTAACACTCTAACACTTTATTACATTTACAAGAATGGCTGAATCAAACTAACTAACAACATGTTTATTTACTATTATTTAAGCTAAGTATTTCATAATTCATAAAACACACATTTTATGAAGAGGAGATCAGATCATTACATATTATCCTTCTATTAAAAAATTACTGAAGCTATTTTTAAGATTAATAGAAGGAATAAAAATAAACACTTCTAGACATATTTTAAAAATCAAAGAACTATTATCAAGAAATCTAATACATCAGGAAAAAAAACTATAGCTATTATCCAAATATTACCGAAATTATTAATTCACACATCTCCTTAATAGGAATCAATTTTTGGTTAATAAAGTGAAAAAAGTGAGAAAGTTAGTAAAGAACTTAAAATATAATGCTATTATGATTAGTAACTTTAAAATAACTAAAGTAACTAAGTCAAAAATTAATAAATAATAAAACTTTAATTTAAGATCAATATTTAAAGTCGTCAAATGTTATATCAATCTCCGCTTATATCAAAAATTACACTCTATAATAAAAAATTTACTTATCATTAAATTCTTTACATCCTAAAATAGAAAAAAGTTACCTAGTATAAATAATCTAAAATTAACATCTACTTAAACATTCTTTAATACATTATATTAGGAATTACTTTCTTTTCAAATCAATCATTACCCCCTATAAATAAAAATAATATTACATTCTATATAATTTTCTTACTAACTTAGGTAAAACAATACAAGCTCATATAAGCAAATACTAGCTTCAATAAAAGCAAAACCATCTTATAATTATTTCTTACAATCAAAAATTAAAAAGATACCTAAAGTAGATTCTTACCGCCTGAGGTAATTTAATACCCTCTTATAATAATAAAAAAATACGAGCTGTAATAGTTTTCAAATACAAACTGTGAATAAAAAATATCTTACATTCTATAAACATTTAAAATATCTTACATTCTATAAATATTTAAAATATCTTACAATCTATAAATATTTAAAATAT
Source organism: Loxodes magnus (assembly GCA_946699065.1). NCBI lineage: Eukaryota > Ciliophora > Karyorelictea > Loxodida > Loxodidae > Loxodes > Loxodes magnus. The sequence continues at coordinate 272,668 of CAMPDV010000260.1, forward strand.
CTTACTATCTATAAATATTTAAAATATCTTACTCACTATTAATATTTAAAATATCTTACTCACTATAAATATTTAACATATCTTACAATCTATAAATATTTAAAAAATCTTACAATCTATAAATATTTAAAATATTTTACTAACTATAAATATTTAAAATATCTTACATCCTATAAATATTTAAAATATCTTACCAACTATAAATATTTAAAATATCTTACTAACTATAAATATATAAAATATCTTACTCCCTATAAATATTTAAAATATCTTACAATCTATAAATATTTAAAATATCTTACCAACTATAAATATTTAAAATATCTTACACTCTATAAATATTTTAAATATCTTACATTCTATAAATATTTAAAATATCTTACAATCTATAAATATTTAAAATATCTTACCAACTATAAATATTTAAAATATCTTACCAACTATAAATATTTAAAATATCTTACACTCTATAAATATTTTAAATATCTTACATTCTATAAATATTTAAAATATCTTACAATCTATAAATATTTAAAATATCTTACCAACTATAAATATTTAAAATATCTTACCAACTATAAATATTTAAAATATCTTACACTCTATAAATATTTTAAATATCTTACATTCTATAAATATTTAAAATATCTTACAATCTATAAATATTTAAAATATCTTACATTCTATAAATATTTAAAATATCTTACAATCTATAAATATTTAAAATATCTTACTATCTATAAATATTTAAAATATCTTACTCACTATTAATATTTAAAATATTTTACTCACTATAAATATTTAAAATATCTTACTCACTATAAATATTTAACATATCTTACCAGCTAAAAATATTTAAAATATCTTACACTCTATAAATATTTAAAAAATCTTACCAACTATAAATATTTAAAATATCATACACTCTATAAATATTTAAAATATCTTACTCACTATAGATATTTAAAATAGCTTACATTCTATAAATATATAAAATATCTTACAATCTATAAATATTTAAAATATCTTACTCACTATAAATATTTAAAATATCTTACTCCCTATAAATATTTAAAAAATCTTACCAACTATAAATATTTAAAATATCTTACACTCTATAAATATTTAAAATATCTTACCAACTATAAATATTTAAAATATCTTACTATCTATAAATATTTAAAATATCTTACTATCTATAAATATTTAAAATATCTTACTCACTATAAATATTTAAAATATCTTACTGCCTATAAATATTTAAAATATCTTACTCACTATAGATATTTAAAATAGCTTACATTCTATAAATATATAAAATATCTTACTCACTATAAATATTTAAAATATCTTACTCACTATAAATATTTAAAATATCTTACCAACTATAAATATTTAAAATATCTTACATTCTATTTTTAATAGAAATACCATCTTATTTTAATTTTTACCTCCTTTATTTGTTTTTTTTACTTGCTTTATATTAAATAATTTACTTTCTGGATTTGTTAAATTACCAGCTTAACATAATTTTTTTACAATCTTTTTATTTTTTACATTCTATATTTAGTTTTTACTCCCTTTCTTATATTTTTACAATCTTATTTATTTTATTACATTCTTAAATTTTATTTATTACTTTCTAGTTTTTTAAAGTATTACTAACTTTTGATAAATATATTACACACTTTTTTAAAATTTACCTCCTGTACATTATTTCAAACTTTTGTCGAAGTCATTTTAGCCTTCTTTAAATTTTCTTACTTTCTCCTATTTTTGATTATTTAGAACTTTCTAATTTTATTATTTACATTCTATTATTATATTATTCACCATATTATTTTCTCATTATCTCAAAAACTAATTTGATTAATTACTTCCTATTTTTAATATTTACTTCCTAAATTTTATCTTATTATCTCACCTCCTTAAATTTATATTAATTACAAGCCTTCAACTTTAAGTTTAGCTAAATTTAATCTTTATTTTCCATTTTATTTATTCTATGCTAACTATCTAATTTCTCTTATCCTCTATAAAGTTCATAAAAATCAGTGTCAATTCCTTCTAATCTTTCTACTTTTTATTTCAGTTATTCAATTGTTTCTCCTTCCTCTACATTTAAGTTTATTTCTTCTTCATTTTCACTTAAAATCTTGACTTTTATTATTTTTGGTTTTTGCTAATAAGATAGCTCAATTTTAGTTTCTTCAAGACGAAGTTATTTATATTCTTGGTTACTTTCACTAGATTAGCTATTTTAGCTCATTAAATTTTTCTGATCATTGAATGAAACTTTTCTACAGTTTCTTTTTGGGCACTGATTAGAACCCTCTTTTAAGTATTCTTCAAGAATACAAATTTGGCATACTTGATGTCCACAAGGAAGGGTTACGGGAATTCGTATTTAAGAGTCGAAATGGATTAAGCATGAGCTGCACCTGTTAGATTCAGCCATATTGATTATAATGGAAGTGAATTAAAGCAAATAGTTTAAATCTATTTATGTTTAATTCTAAACAAAACCTTAAGAAAATAAATAAGTTATTAATAATTAGATAGTTAGTAACTTGTCTAAAGCTATTATTCAGAAGCTTTTCTAAATTAAGAATTCATATATTAACTTAGGTAAACATTTAGCTATTATTTGATTCATTTTAATCCATGTAATATCAACACTATCTATCTATACTTATTTAGTCTATCATTTAGAACTTTAATGCAATCAATATTGCTACTATCATAGCTTTTGTATAATATTAATAGTTATCTATTTATAAAACTTTTACTTATAGTAGGAAGGATATACTTTTAGTATAATTAGTAGCTTCCTAAAGGATTATTTTGCTTCCTTAATTATTTTATTTTATTAAGGCCTTTCTACTAAGCTAGCCTTTTTATTTTATTTTGCTATTTAGAAGAATTATATATAATGTCGAAATCTATACTTCATAGATGAGAGACCTTATGAAAAGATAAGATAATTTAAAGTTAATAGATTGAAGAGAGAATTTTATTTATTTAGAAGCTGATACAAAAGGTTAGCTCATGATTACAGCTAGAAGAAAGACTTTTATGAATAATAGATGCCACATCTTATATCTTAAGATAAAATCATACTTAGAATGTATGATGCTTTCTAATAATAATGACTGCATAAACTAACAACCGATAGCAACGTGTGTTATCTAACTAGATAGTCACATTAGAGAGAGGAATATTTAATAAAAAGTAGATAATTTAAACAGAAGCAAGTGTAGAATCCATTTTATGTTTTTTAATTATTTATTTATTTAAAATAAAAGGGTTATATGAGTGACTGGTATGTAAATATTTAATCTCTATGAAGCATAAATAAATAAATATTTTACAGACCATTCTAAAGAAGATTTATAAGGAAATGATTTTCTAATGAAAATAACCATATAGCTGTTGGATTTTATTATATGAATACTTAGTTTTTTATTTGTTTTTGCTTAAGTTAATTAAATCAAACATTAAAATCTTAAATAAATTCATCAGCTTTCATTAAGTTTTAGATCTTCAGTCTATAAAAGATATACCGACTCTTATTCTACCTATTTTTAATATCTCTTAAAATTATACTGGAAATTTCTTTGGAATTAAGAGATTAAAGATATCTCTTATACTTAATCACATTAAATTTATTATGTAGAGTTCTTCAATTAATTAATATATTTTACACAATAGCAAACTATTTAATTAAAATTATCAAATCATAAAGATTTTTATATCTCTACTTTAGCAAAAATTTTTTTATTTTATTCTCCTTTGAGATAGGTAGATAATCTTATTTACTTGTTCTTAAATATTAGAGATATTAAATTAGTTAAAATCTAGAAAATTATATGAACTGGTTTTAAACCTTAATTGCGTAATTCGTAAAACAATTATTTTATATATGATGTCCCTTCTTACATTCTTTTTCCTTATTTATCTTTTTACTAAACTTTAGAAATATTTAATTAGTTACGTTGAAAAATTATAATAGCAAATGCTTTATCTAAATTGATAAAGTTTTTATGTGGTTTTTACTTTGAAGCTTCTTCTAATAATTTTTACCATTCCTTAATGAATTGGGTCTTTCTTTAAGAATATTAATGAACATAGTTTCTTATTTTCCTAGAAAAATTTTAAGATAATAATATGAGAGTTATAATTATCTTTCTTTATTATTTTATAACTAATAAGGGATTTCTTAATAGTAGCCTATTTATCATAAATTGCTTATGAAGTTAATTTAATAAGTATTACTAGTAGTGGGATATCTTAAAGCCTAATATTCTTATCCCACCCCCTAATATTTCTCTAATCAACTCATACTTATTCATATCTCTTACAATCCTATAGTTCTAATTATTTCTACTTATCACCTTTAAAATTACTTATATCTTCTAGCTAACAATTTAACTTTATTCCTTTTTGATATCATTTGAACTTTATTTACTCAGTATTTCCTTACTTTTAACCTATAATTAACTAGCTTCATTATTTACAAATAAATAGCATTAAAGACTTGCTTAAGTTAGACTTAAAATAGAGAAGTGTATTAAAGAGTTAAGCTTTAACTTACTCTTAAGCTAACAAGTTAGACAGACAATTTACCTCTCTTAATACTAAACTGTAACCTAAATAAATAATCCTTTATTTTCCAATTTAATAAATAAGAAGCTATATTATTCCTGCATTTTATACTCTAAAACATAAAAAGAAAGTTAGTCAGTACCTATAAATAAAAGGATTATAGTTAACTATGAAGGGATAAGTGAATTAATATCTTTAGTTATTAAATAAGTTTGAGATTATATAACTATAACTAAAAGTATAAATGGATGTACTTTCTTTATTTATATCTCTATTTAATATTATAAGCATATTTCAAACTCTTAAATCAGATAGTTATTAAAAAAGTTATTAAGATTATTATTTTCATTTTAACACTAAAGAGAGACTTTAAATTCAATCTTCTTAGTATTAATTTAAAATTAGAGTAGGTATTTCTAATTAAATAGATCCAGTATAGCAAGGATAATTTTTATTGATAAACTGAAAAATATATGAGATTCTAATTATTGTCCATTAATTCACATTTCAAAGAGAAGAAATAAAATAATTACTAAACTGTTTATTTTATTATATTTATAGCAAGAAGCTAAGACAAAAGTTTATCTAGCTTAATAAATTTATTTTAGTAATTTTTACAACTAAAATAGATCTAAAAATGGTATAATTAAGTATATTCTTTTTCGCTTAAATAGTAAATGAAATGCTTAGTTAGTTAATTAATTCCTATTTATTATGGATTTTCATTATATTAAGAGTATTGCTATTTAACTAAATTATGTTGAATGTTTTATGTCCTATCTATTGTTATTAGTTTTAGTAATGAAATTTAAATTTGAATAGAAAGCTTGTATATTTAAATCCTAGTTTGTACTCTTTTTTATGACAAAAGGTATTTGCTTTTGTTATTTTAAATTGGATAAATAAGTTTTTTTTATTTTTTCCTTCAGAAACCTTAGTAAGTTTAAAGCTACATTGAAAATAAGCTTTTATTATATAGATATTTAATGCATAGTAAAGATAACTTTACATACTCTAACTGATCTCATATTTTAAATGATATCAAACTACAAAAACTTTACAAAAATATATCTCAGAGGCAAGATTAAAAGGATTTAATAATAATGACCTGTCTCTTAATGATCTACCTGAAAGCTTTAGAAAAGCAAAATATTACTAACTAATAGAATCTCTAACTCACCAAAAAGACATCGAGTCAAATAGTTTTAGATTTATAGATTCAAATTAAGATACTTAGATAGCATAATGAAGGTCTATTTGTAATTTTCTTATTCTAAGATTCTGGTAAAATGAAGATTTTAAATCTTCTTATGCTTGCTAATTTAGTTAAGTCGATGAAGGTTTATATCTCTAGTGATGAGTATATAGAGATGACTTAAGTAAGATAACTGCGCATTGTATAAAATAGTGATTGATAGTCCGAGTGAAGAATTAAGATTTGAATGAAATTGTTAAGTTAAAGACTAAAAATAGAATTCATATAATGAGGCAATCAAAAAAGAAGTAGAATAAAAGTGTCATCTCTTTACATCTTCCATTACGTTATAAGGATAGTAATTTCCAGTATGAGCATTCTTAGAACTTGATGTATTTGTCTATTTCAACAACCGAAAATAAACCTCTGATAAAGTGTACTTAAATATAATCAATAATAAGGTATCTCCAGTGGCTTCTCAAGCTGAAAATTTTATAGTAAACTCTCAAAAAGGAAAAGCATGAGATGCCTTATTTACTCTAAACCGTGATGATGCTACTGATTTAGATGAAGATTATCCCTTAAGATACCAGTTCTTTTGTATGGAATCATTCTATCAAGAATTTCCTTTAAATTTGATGAAGAATATTAGCACTAAAAGCTTTTAGTTATTTATGTACTCTTAATTTTTCTCCTCTAGATTTGAAACAGTTTTTATGATCCTATCCTAAAAATAGTGAAGCAAGAATAGATGGCAATAGCAGTTTCAAGTTACTAAGAAGTAAGACTAAACATAACATCTGAAAACCTACAGAGTTATATAGACAGTATCTATCAATGTCTTAACTAGCAAATAAAGTACCAAATATCCTAAAATTAGACGTCTTGGCTTACGTAGATAATTAAACAGTTCTAATATATAAATCTTAACATTGAACAAGAAGTATAAGCTAGTCTAATAACTAGGTGAAGTACCTTTAACAATATAAATAATCATACTTTTACATAAAAATTTCTAAAATCTAAATTTGATAAATCTTGTAAATAATTCTTCTATTCTATGAAAGGAGAAAGAAATTCCTACTAAAGAAATAGAGTTACGAGACTCGAGTCTTTTCTTTTTTATGATCTGAACCGTTGAAACTCTAATGGAGAAATAATGATAGTAAAGGAAATTTTTCTGTCTAATTATAAGCTACTCAATGATATTAAAGGATGTTTTTTAGTAATCTTTCTATTTGAAGAAACATTTCATGTGAAATAGATGATTTGAGTTATATCCGTTATTTAAATCTTTCTGTTTATTAAATATCTGAAGAGATAGATTCTATATAAGAAGAGTAAACTGAAGAAATTGAAAATCGAAGTTGAATATGTTCTATGCTATAACCAAACTTAAACACCTTCGAATTTAGTGTGCCAAATGTGAGATATTAACGAATAAAAATGAGATAATGGAACATCATGCTCAATAGTAAAAATCCAACTAGCTAACTATTATAGGTGTAAATTGTAGTTAGTCAGGACTTATTATACTCGCTTCAGTTGTATAAGAGGTAGAAGAATAAGAAAATGAGGAAAAAATGAAGATAAGCAAGATTAAGAAAATCAAATTTAGGAAGAGAGAAACGAAGAAATGTAAAATTATAAAGAATCAAACTTAGGACTGGACTTAAATGAAAAAAGAGAGGGTAATGGAAATTAGTCAAGTTATAAGCATCCAGTTCTTGCTTAATCATTAATAATCTCATGCTTTATATTTTTCAATTTATATATTTATAATTCTGCATGTAATGTCAAAGAAAAAGAAAATTTAGATAGAGTTTTATATTTTAGTTCTTTAAAGCGACCAAAACTATCCCAATGAACAATTAATGTTTTCATGATAGTTCCTCGATTAAAGATTCAATCCCAAACTCTAAAAAAAATTTCATTTTGTATATAGATTTTACTATTGCTTCGTGATGCTTTCTGGTAAACCTTATAATTGGTACTTAATAGAAAAATTATGGCTAAGATTTTGGATTTACGTTTTAGTAGGCTTAGGAATGCCTGTAAGGAAGTAGTTTGCCTAAAGATTCTAATATAGTATAGTTTAAGAAAATCTAGTAGGCTATTATTTTAACTTCTTTATTTTATTCTTAAATTCCATTTCATGCATTTTCACGTTTTTAACACTGAAGAAATTATTTTTGACTATCTTGTCTCTTTATCAGCTAGTTTTTACATTATCTCTATTTGATTCTTTATAGTCTTTTTATTGCAATATAATGCTCAAAAAGATGCTTAGACTGCAAATGAATAAAACTATATCCTAAATATCATAAGCAGTTCATCCTCCTTAAGATGGTAATTAGATTAAGGAAGGTTAAAATGAGAAAAGGAAGTGACTTAACTATCCTAAAATTAACTTCTAGATCTATCTTATGGCCGAAGATAGCCCGACTTACTTTATTAAAGCAACTTTATAGCATAAATAAATAATACATAACGTGATGTTAATGAATCTTAAATAAATCAGTAAACTAAAGACCAATATATGAGTAATGACTATATCAATGATGATGGGTAGATAAAGAGTAAAGCAGATAGAGAGATAAAACAATTATTTCTTAAAAATAGTAAAAAGAAAACTCGAAGATTAAAAAGAAATTACAAATCAATCTGAAGACACATTAACTACTATGCAAAACTAAGAAGAAATTATCGTTCCTTCTTAATCTAGTTATTTTCCTTTAATCTATATTCTAAAAAGGAAATTCAGAGACTCATTCAATCATTTTTATCATTTTACTTAAAAAATTAATGATATTAGGGTTTCTATTATCCTCTCTTTAATTTAATAGAAGAGCACTTTTAGGTTTGCAAGAAAATACGTTTAAGTTTATTTCTTTTTTAGTAAGTTTATTATGATTGCTGACTAAGAATTTCAGACTCTTCTTATTTTGACTTAAGTTCTTCGATTACTAAAATCTAATATGGTTTTTTAGATACATTGATTATCAAAATCTTGATTTTTTCTCTTAATTTGTCTTCAATTCAAAAATTACTTAACTAAGATACCTATAAAGTTCAAATCTCCTAACGATATGAATGTGGCTTTATAAAATATATTATTGAGTAGCTTTACACTTCCTACTTGTTCTTAAACCCAAACATATATTAATTTTTCCACTAAATTTAGAACAATTTTAATCTTTAAATATTCCTACTAAGCTACAAATTCTTAAAAGTTTAAACTAATTTCTTTTCTCTCTTAAGCAAGTACTTGTCATTTAATGCTTAAATATATCTTTCTTTATATCATAACTTCAATATCTAGACTCATATTTAAATTAAATGCATATGTTAAAGATCTATTCCTTTCTATCTTCAATTAACAACCTATTAGGAAAAAGTTTATAGTTGACTAGATAGACACTAATATATTAGCACTACCTTAAAATGTTTATATATTGTTATCTTTAGCATCTTCTATGATTTTATGCTTTTAAATAATCCTAACTTATTTACTTCTCCCTCAACCTATTTTCAGAAATTCTAGATGTTCTATCTACTTATTAGCATTCTCATAATCTTGATATAGTTTTTTGGATATGAATAGTGATCTAATTAGTAGATTACTAACTAGGATAGAAGTTAGAATAATAATGAATTAGTAGCTAAGTCTTATTTGTTCTAATAGCTATATCATGGTATGTAGAGTATAAATAGGAATGGCTATTGATTAACATCTTAGCAGCACTATAATTTTAATTTCTACCTTTAGAGCAAAAGCTACTTAGATATTCTTTTCTAACTAGTAGCATAAATTTACAAATATTTATTGTTATAAAGAAATAAACCAGCAAATAGAAATCAATAGGATAACTAGCATTTTCTAAGTTTAGAAACAGAATGAAAATAGATTAAAAGAAAAAAGATTGATATTAAATTAAAAGTAGCTATATAATAAAAACTATAAGTGATAAAGATAATTAGCAATAATTAATTGAAATATAATAGATATGTATTATTATAAGTAAACTATTACAACTACTATACAAATCTTAATAATATAATTATCATAAGTAAATAGTTTAAATCTATATAGGACTAAAAGAGTTAGATAAATAATAAACTAGTAAAAGGTAGTTAAATTGAGAAGGATCAAATATAATAAAATATTTATTACTTAATTAAAAATTACATTATTAGATTTATCTATTCAATTGCCAATACTTGCTTTTGTCATTGTGTAAAATATCTCAAGCGTAATAATATAATCAATAAGGAATTTAATTTGGAAAAGCAGGAAAGAGTATTGAAGCTATCGAATATTTTGATATAGCTATTATAATAGACCCTAAAAAAGCAAATTTTCATTTTAATAAGGAATTTACTTTAAAAGTTAGAAAAATACAACAAAGCCCCCTAGAGCTACAATATAAATCTCAAGCAGGATCTAATAATGCAAATGCTCATATAATAAAGTAGTTGATCTGAAAAAATTAGGAAAAACAAATGAAACCAATGAAAGTTTTAACTAAGCTATAAAACTAAGCAATGCCAATCTAATCTACTTAAAAAATAAAGGTTTTTCCCTCTAAAAATTAGGAAATTATCATGAAGGAATGTAATTTTTCAATCAGCCATTAACTTGATAATAAATACGCAGATGCTTATTATGATAAAGGTCTTTGTCTTCAAACCAAAAATAAGAATCAAGAAGAAATATAAATTTCCATAAAGTAAACTATTTAAACACGAATCTTAAATTTCATCGAAAAGAGTCTCAATAAAGTCGCCAATAAAAGAAAGAAAAGCAGAAAAAATGATAAAGAAGTTCTTACAGTAAAAAAATGGGAATTAAGAGGTTTGAAAATGGACAAAAGAAATTTGATTCTGATAAAAATTTCTAGAGAAATTGCAGAAAATAGCTTGTGACAAATTGGAACAACTAACCTGATAGATATCAAAAAATGTATGCCTTGCCTGAAATAACCAAAGAATAGAGTGATAAAAAAAGAAAAGTTAAGATTAAGTGAAGAGAAAATGCGCAACTAAAAGGCTTACAAAATTAAACTAATAAGTATAGCAAATAAAACTTAAGAGTTAGGTGTTTAAAATGATCTTTATAATAAAGGAAAAAAACAAAGAAATTTAGATCAAGCTGTAGAAAAAGATATTCAATATAAAAAAGTAAATTCAGCTTACTAAGCAAAGTTTTGATGACTGGAGGTAAAAGTCATTTTGTGCTGTTTTGTAAAGGAAATATTGATGAAGAAAAAAATTTAAATTTAAATCTAAATAAAAAGGTTGTATTTTAAGAAGACTGTAGTGTAATATCATAAGTTAAAAATATTTCAAAGAAGAAATATAATCCGAAGCATGCTTCTTTATAATTTAGATTTGAAAAAAAAGTTAAACATTTCAATACAGACAATATTTTTAAAAGATTTACAATAAATTTTAATTGAATGTTTTTTAAAATTAAAAGTAGAAAAAAAAAGGAGTCATCAAAGGAAATTCAAATAAAATAAAATGTAAATATAAGAATTGTTAAAAAAATTAATGAAAAAAAACATGTTAAAACTAAAAACTGCTAGTTTTCAATCGAAGTTAATTTTTAAAATAAATATAAAACATGTAAAAAAAATATCGAAATATTTTAAGAATAGTCAAAAATGAAAAAAAAATGTCAGAAAAATAAGAAAAAACTTAAAAAAAAAGATTATTGTAAAGATATAAAAAGAAAAAAAATTAAAGAGTTAAGGAATAAAAAATCAAGTTCAAAAAAAAAGGGGAAAAACATGATGATTTTGCCTCGTCTTTTAAATTTATATTTAAAAAAATCAGAATAACAATACCAAAATAAATTTTCCGCTTTTTTATAAAAATATTCTTAGTATTCAATAAGCTTACGCTTGCTTCAGGCCTTAAAATGTTGCAATTTAATTTTTTAAGCTTTGGGCTGCTTTTGATTTATTTTAGCTTGCTCTAACTAAGCTTTATGTCTTTTTATGTTAAAGCTTCTCTTTCACCTTAAGTTTCAGCTGCCTCTTCCATTACTCAATACTTCTGCTTTCTGATTCTTATTGGTCAGTTTTCTTTCAGGCATCCCAAAGCTTACGCTTACTTCAGGCCTTAAAATATTGCAAATTTTTCTTTATTTTTAAGCTTGGGTTGCCTTCCATTTATTTTAGCTTGCTCTAACTAAGCTTTATGTCATTTTATTTAAGCAGCCTTTTTCTATTTTTTTTTAATCTTGGCTTATTTATTTCATAACATTTCTTCTGGCTTATATTCATTTTTTTATCATTTTTTTTTTATCTTTGAATTTGCAATGTTTTTTTGTCTTCTTCAGCTTTTACATAATTTTATAAGTTTTTTCTTTTTTGCTTTCTTTTTAGTGCTTTTTTTTAAACTTTTTTGATATCGACTTTCTAAAAAACGAATTTTTTTTCTGTTTTGTTTTCGTTTTTAACGAAAGATATCGCAGACTCATATTCTTCTTTTCTGCAATTATTTTTTTTTTTTAATATATGTTCTCTTTTATAATAAAAAATTTTTTCTTTAACAATCTTGTTTATATTTAGGGTATTATTTTCTTTTTAATTTTTTTAATATTTTGATATTTTTAAGTTTTGCTTTTTTTCTTCATGTTTCTGATTTCTTTTTAGAGTTAGTTTTTCGTATTTTGATTTCTTTTTTTTTTGAGTTCTTTTTTTCTGTTTTACTTAAATATAATTTTTTCTTTTATTTGTAAGATCTCTTCTTTTTGCATGCTATAATTTTAAATTAAAGTATTCTTGATTTACTTGTACTTTGAATGAGAATAGTATATGAAATTTAAAATTTTTATTTTTTACTTTCGATTTCTCTTTTAGACTCTTTATTAAATTTTTCTAAAGTTTTCGAAAGTTCTTTTTTTAAGTTTTCATTCATTTTTCCTTAATTTGATTCTTATGTCTACTTCAAACTATTATTACTTACTTTTCTTTATATTGTAATCTTCAATAATTACTTTTTAAATTTAGGGATTTTCATTGATTCATTTTTAGATTATTTTTTCATTTTTTTTGACTTGATATTTCTTTTTTAATTCTTATTTTTGATTTGTAAGTATTTTTTAGATTTGCTAATAAAGTTTTTATGTTTCCTTTTTTATTTTTTTTTCAATTTTTGAAATTTGCTTGTTTGAAATTTGCTTGTTTAAAATTTAAAATTTAAGATTTTGGCTATTTTTATTCTTTTTATTTCAATCTTTCTATTAATTTTGTTTTAATTTTTTAATTTAGACATACAATTTTTTCAATATAAGGTTATAAATTCTATGCTTTGTAATTTTGTATTTTTTTTTATTATTTCATTAACAATTTCGTTTAAAATATTTATATCTTTTATATTATTTTTTTTGGCTTTACTATTACTTACTTTTACTTTTTAAAGTGATTTTTTTTATTTTTTTAAACTTTTTTGTAAAAATATTAAAACTTTTTTTTCTTTAGATTGGTTTTATTAAAATGTATTTATTTTATTTTATTAAATGAAATATAATATAAAATTATAAATGCTTTATGTTTTTCATCCAGCATTTAACAGGTTTAAATTTTTTCCATTTTTTTTTATTTTTAAAACGAATAAAAAAAGAATATATTTAATAAAATAGAAAAAATTAATTTTAGTTTAATAAAAGATATATTCAACTTAAAGAAAAATATACGCAGGAAAAGATTAATTTAAGATATTAAGAAAGAAGAAAAAGTAATTTTATATAAATTTAGCCTAAAGCACGGTCTTCATAAAATTTCTTTATAATCCTACTTTTAAGCTTGATGCTAATTATAAAAAAAATATAAAATCAAGAAATTTGAAAGAAATTCTAAACATCCTTTAAACCTTTTTAAATAATAAAATGCACTTTTATTGTATAATCTTTGAGAGAAAAGTTTAAAAATATAAAGTTTGTATCTAAAATTAAAAAAAAATTGAAATATTGAATGAAAAAACATTAAAAATTAGAATCTTAAATAAAAAGTTAGAGATACTATTGAATAATAAGTCTCTTATTTTATAATAAAAAATAAAATATATTTAATTAATGGAAAAAGTTATTTTATATTCATCAAGTTAAAACTTAAAACTTCATTAATTTTTTATAAAATTATTTATGTGAAAAAATGATAGAACATTTTTTTATTCTATTTTGCTATATCTGAATGTTCATAAAAAACATATTTTTTTAATTATCAGAAGTCTGTTTAATGAGAAATGAAAGTCTTAAAAAAATTATCAAAATAATCCAATATGTTAAGAAATTATTTTTAGATCTTTTTATATTTACTCCTTCTTAAATGTAATAGTTTAATGAATTCTGAAAAATGTGATAAAATTTCACTATAATTTCTTTTAATGAAGAAGAGGAAACTAATAATGATATAATTAGCAGCTAAAAAATTAAGAAAAAATTATCAAAAGTATATTAGTAGAGAATAGAACCAAGAAATGAGTCATAAATAGTCATCCAAATACTTGAAAAACTCACCCACGAAGTAAAGAAAAGAAAAAATGTCTAAAGTGAAATAATCAAAAATCTTTGGTTTAAAAATAAAAATACTAAAACTCGAAAATTTACAGTAATGGTACTGGAAACTAAGAAAGTGAAAAAATTTAGAACAAGATTCAAATTAATCTATTAATATAAAGTTAAAGTGCTAGCACGATTATAATTTTGAAAATTTTTAAGTTCCGATTAACTCCTAACTATGGCTTAAGAAATTTCTCTGACAGTGAATGTGATAAATTGGAACTAATTTCGATGTCAATTGTAGCAATATTATGACGAAAATTGTTACGGAAGCCTTTATGGTTTTAAAATATCAAATAAATAGTATGATTATAGAGCGTGTAGCACCTAGATGGTGCCCATTTCTTTCAATATTAATATTAAAAGAAAGTTTTCTCGTGCTTCTTGTAGTCATTCTAACCATCCAATGAGTCATGTCAACTTCTCCAAATTAAAATCTGTTTATTAAAAATTATTTGCAAATCTTGAATCAAATGCTCGAGTCTTCTTGAATAAGATCAAAATAAGAATTAGTACTTAAGCCATTAGAAGGCCCGTTAGTCAAATGTACATACTGCTAGCGAGGACCCCCAGGTAAGTTAGATTTGTTTCTTCCGAGCTTTTCCACCTTTCCCCATGTGATATCTAGTGCGTGATTACTCGCAATACAGTATACACTGCAGAATACACTGCACCAGATTACATAATAGTTTTTCTGACCACAGCCGACATCCATATATTAATTAAAAAAAGTAAACTCATAATTATGATATTATAGTTTAAACTATTGCTTATGCAGCTTTAGTTGGATCATTATTAACCGCATATTTTTAATTTACTTCTGTAAGTTTTATTTTGATGACTAAGCTCACGTTCATTCTATTATTTTTACTAAAAATTTCATTTTATTCAAGGCTTTTGCAAAAGTAAAAATAACAGAAATCAAAATGGTTAAATTATATGAACTTTTGAAATAAATTTTTATTAAATTACTATTAGTATTTTAATTAAACTTAATAGTTTTCAAAATTGTTTAAGCGGTATAAATTATAAATATATCAAAATTAAGTTAAAAAATTAACATAAAATAAGTTTAAAATAAGAATTTATTAATTATCTAAAATTATATAAAAATGGAGAACAGATGGAAATTGACGGTGGACGTTTTTAACAATCTAGTAAGCGGAGGCGCGCAATTAATACTGAACACCAACACTGTTTGGAAACTTTCAGCTTCAAGGGCGAAATATTCCATTCTGATCTCATCCTTTCTTGCCTTTTTTGAGGAAAGGTAAATATTATTTAGGAATTATCGTAGAGAGAAACAAGAAATTTAACGTCCATTAAAGCAGAAAGGAGAATCTAACTCAATTTAAATTATTTAATTTAATTTAAAATATTCTTGAAAAATTAAATTATAAGCTTAAAAAAATTAAAAAATAAAAGACTAAAATTAAAAAAAAATTTAAATAATTAAATTTATTAATTTATATTAAATATTAAGAAATTAAAAAATCTAGTAGATGTTATAAAAAAATTAAGTTGAAATTATTAATATCATCTTAAGTTAATTTTAATAATAGAAATAAGTGAGTGAAATATGTTAGATCATTATAAAAATTACATATTTAATCTTAAATTAAAATTTTGAAATTTAAATACTCTTTTACATAATCTTTATGAAATCATTATTATTTTATGATTTAAAAATATTAGTTATACTAATTATATTAGCATAATAATATATCTCTAATTAAAAAAATTTTGTTAACATTTTAACAGAAATTTAGCAATTTAAGTTTTTTAATTTTGTTTAAATCACCATAAATATCCAAATCGTAAGAAAAACCAAGGTAAGTAAAAAATTTATATGCAGTATTAATAAAATAAATAGAATATTGTATAAAATTTTATTTATTAAGGAGGTAATTTCTTAATCACTTATATAAAAAATAATTTATTTATTTGCAAAAATAAATTCTAAGACTTTCTCTGGTTTACATATAAATATAAGGACTTATTTAAGATAATTAGGTTTACACGTTAGATTTGTATTTTTTTAATAACAATTTAATCTTAAAAAACTAACTTTAATAGAATAATTTAGTATAATATCAAAAATGCTATAATTAAATATTGAAAAAAAGGGGAATGGTACAACCAATTAAATTCAAGTAATTATTTTGGTTATTGTACCTTTAATTGGTGTATGAGGTGGTGTGCTTTCTTAATTATTTTGGAAATTTGAGATTTAGATAAGGAGGTTTGGAGTCTAATATTTCGCAATATTTATAATGGATTGCAGATTCGATGATGACTTGGCATTATCTACAAACTAGGCGTAGAAAATATAAATTCTCAAGCATAGATTCTAGTGAGGTAATTATGTGTTGTATTTAAGGCTTTCTTGATTCTTAAATTGGATTTTTAAGCAAAATTAAAATTTTTATATTAATTTTTTATCTATTATTAACTTTAATAGACACTTTATTCTATAAATATTAAACTAGAATGCTGGATTTCAGATTTTTTAATGACTAAAAACAAAAAACATTTAAATTATAAAAAAGTTATAATTTTTACTCCTTTCAATTATAAACATTTTAGTTTTACTATTTTCCATTTCGCCATTAGTAATTTTTTAGCATAATTTGCTTATTTTTACTTCAGTTAAAACAGTTATTTCATTTATGACTACATAAAAAGTTTAACAAACTTTCTTACAGATTTTTAAATTTAGCATAACTACCACACCAAAATCTTCAAAATAAGAAAGAAAGTTATAGAGAATTATTAAATAATATAATATAATTGAAAAGACGGTGGGAGATGAGATTGGCCTTATTGACTAAATTTTCTGTCTAGGAAAAAGTTCCTTTCCTGTCGCTGAGAAAGTCCCTGGTCAGAGTCATTTTCTGAAGGGAACACTGTCTTTGAGATTATCCGCTCTTGGTAGGGGCTAAAAGCCTGGCTGCTCATAGCGATGGAGCTCCCTAGCAACTGTGTCTTGAACACAACAGGATATCCCTAGTATTCCTAAAAAAGAGAGAATCGGGTCGTATAACTGGAAAGAAGTTTCAGTTCCCAAAATTATTTTAGTTAAAATTATTAATTTAATTATATAGTATAAAGTTTATCACAACACTTTAGAGTTTTCCGTTCGATGATCAATATATCTCAAACATATTATGCAAAAACTTTTTCCTATTTACGCTTTTTTTTAGAGAAATTCAAAACATTATCTTACCATATGCCCTTTACATTTGGATTATTAGCACCTCATTATTTTTCTACAAAGAGATTAGGATACTCATAAATTGACGTAGATATAATCATTAATTATAATAATTCGACAATAAGTTTCATTTCTAAAATCTCAAGTGAATAAAATTACAAGTTTTGTAGAAGTGATAATAATACACAAGAGTTTCTTATTCTTTGAATTTTAAGACTAGAACTAATCAAGAGAAACAGTTTGAATACCTATACTTTTTTCCTTATCATCTTTAAACTTCTCTCTCTTAAGCTACGGTTTAAATTCACATCTTTAATTATTCAAATCTTCTGAATTTCGATGAAAAAAATTCATTTTTTACTTAGATATTCATATTTCTAATCTACTTCTTACTTCTTAAATATCTTTAAACTAAGGTCTATCCTTCAAATCTTTTAGTTTCTTTCTGTAATTAAATGAATCCATTTTGCCTTATCTATACTTTTCCATATCTTGTTAAAACTTCTCTCTAAAGCGCTTCTGAAAAGTCACATCTTCCAATATTCAAACTTTCTTTCCTTCAATGAAAAAATTCAATTTTTACTTAATTATGTTTTTTCTCTGTCTTGCTTCAAATTTCTTTCTTAAGCTTTTTTAAGTAATATATTCGCTTATTCTAATTCTATCTGTTGATTTATTCATTCAGCTTTACTTAGTTAAGCCTGATCTCTTTCTTATTTCAGACTTCACTCTTAAGCTTTTTAATAAATTTATATCTTAAAGTATTCTTAATTTATGACTATCAATGAATGAATCTAGTTGATAAATAGTTAAGATTTATCATTTTCTTACTTCAGAATTCACTCTTAAGCTTATTATTATAGTCACATCTTAAAGTATTTGAAAATTCTGTCTGTCGATATTTTAATTCAGTTTTTCTTAATTATACTTTTTCTTTGTCTATTTCTTACTTCTCTCATAAACTTATTATTAAAATCTGATATTCAATAATTATATTTCTAATTTCTTGAATCATAAGTGATTCATTTTTAGATTATTTTTTAACTTAATTTTCTTCTTTTTATTGCTTGCTTTTAATTTTACAAGTTTTTCTATCTAGATTTTTAAATATCTTTTTATATGTTTTTTTATTAAAATTTTTAAGTTTTTTTGCCATTTTTATTTTTAAATTTGATTGTTTAATATTTTATATTTTTGGCTATTATTATTTAATATTATTTTTAATTTCTTTTAATTTTTTTAAAATTGAAAAATAATATTTTTATGCTTGGCTATTACTTAAAATTTCTTTTTTCTATGTGTTTTTTATAATTTATTTTTAATTTTTTTTAAACTTTTGTCGAAAATTTAAAACTTAATTATTTTATGTTGTTTTTTTTAAATTTATTAAATTTATTTTCTTTATTAAAATACATCATAAAATTAAAAAGTTTTGCGTTTTTCACCCAGCATTTAACAGTTTTAAATTTTTTTAATGCTTTTTAGCAAAATATTATTTTAGACTTCGCCATATTTGTTTTCCTTTAATCAAAAATAAGTCATATTTAATCTTCTAAACCAATTCAATTAAAATCTTGTCTTCAATTTAATTTTAATATAATAATCCTTTTTAATCTATTGAATATAACCTTCATATTAAAATAAATTATATGAAGAATCTCTATAATTCTGAAGATAGTAGTTTACTTAATTAAATTATTAACCTTGCTTCGTATCTAGTTATCTCTAAAATGAGGTTTAAAGTATTAATGTTACGAATTATAAAAATGATATATAAAGCTTAGGATTTAATTTATATATAAGAAACTAAGATAAAATGCTTGAAATAATTTATTTAAATTTACAATATTTCCTATAAATCTAGAATATTATTTCTTCATAAACTTGAATAATAATTATTATTATTTGCATAAATCCTAAGTTTACTTAGTATATAATATATAAGTAAGAAGTATAGAGAATATATTTATAAGTCTTTTTATATTTTTATTTAATCTCCCACCTTTAATTATAATAGATAAATTTTGTATTTGCATTTATGATTTTTATATTTTTGTTAGTTCTGTAGATTAAGCATAAGATATGATAGATTTTTTTAATATTTAGCATATTAAATAATTTTCGTTGCTGTTAAATTGAATCCGCATTAGTCTAGTGGTTAGGATATTCGGCTCTCACCCGAAAGACCCGGGTTCAAGCCCCGGATGCGGAACTATTTTGCTAATTCCTACTAAGTATATAAAATTAAAAACGCCCAACGTGGGGCTCGAACCCACGACCACCAGATTAAGAGTCTGACGCTCTACCGACTGAGCTAGCCGGGCTTTACTTTATAAAAGTGAAATAACTTAAATATTAATTAAATCTATCTAAAATTAGAAATTATTATTTAGCTAAGCTACTTATTTTATCTCCTAGATTTTATTTTACACACTAACAAAATTATAACTAATATTTAGGTAATTAAATCAATTTTATTTAAGCCTTAGGTATTACTCTGAATTTATATTTCAGTTTAGGATTTTTTTATTTAAGTATTAAAAAACTTGATAATTCAAAATTGATTAAAAGTCACTTTTATTATTTTCCTTTATACTTAAAATTAATTTTAGATTAATAAGATAAATATTTGGCTTACACATTTTATCAAAATTCTATTTATTAAATATTTCTAAGAGCTTTATTACGTAGTCAATATGAAATTTAAAACTGTTGTAATCAGCATTTTGTAATTGTTTGCTTTAATATTAAAAATAAATTATTAAGCTCTACCTTTGTTCAGCCTTCAATTAATTGTTAGTTAGTTTAGCAATAATTTCGTAGATATCTATATTTGGATATAAGACGTATATTTATGGTCCTGAAATTAGTTGTTAATTAAATTTTCAGTAAGGCAAAGAATCTTTGATTCTGATTGATTGTTAAAAATAAATGTCCAAAAACCTGCTAAGCAAAGAGTAATTTTCAAGTTTTATTATTATAAGCCTATTAGATCTGCTAGCTTATTCTTTTATTAACTAACTAAGATTTTATCATCAAATATAGTTAATGATCATTTCTATTAAATTTGGTATTTAGATCCAAAACTTAAAGTAAATCAGAAGCTTATTAAAGTATGGTTGATCTCTTTAAAGGTTAATGTTCCCCTCCAGATATAATTCAGATGCTTTCTCTTATTTATCTTACGTAAGTATTGTAAGTTTGTACTCTAAATATTTTAAACTGTTGTATTTACTAATTGACATTTCGAAAAGTTGAAAGAAGATAAAGTACTTTAGTCTAATAATATTGCTGAATTTCAAACAGTTAGAGAAATCAGAAATTTGAACAAATTTTATACTTGTTAATCACAAAAGAACTTTCCAATTAAATTTATTTCGTTCTAATACTCGCAAATTTTTCTAAGAACTAGCAACTTTATAAGTAATTCTTATCTTAATCATATTCCATCTTTAGTTTATAAAAAGAAGGAAGGAAAGATATATTTAAATAGAGAAATAAAAATAAAAATAAAAAGGAAATAGAAATAGAAATTACTCTCTAGGAATAAGATATCTATTTATAAAAAAAATGATATTAAAAAAGTTTGAATATGTGCCAGAAGTTAGGATACTTTTTTAACTGGTTAATTTACTTAGAAGTAATTAACGGAACAAACGCTAATCTAAAAAAATTTAGAGATTAAAAGAAAAGAACGTTCATTTAATAAGATTCAGGATATGAAAAATTAATTAACTTGTTTTTAAGTATGAAAAAGCAAAAATATCTAAATTATAACAGATATAAAGATAAGGATCTACTAATAAAGAGAAAATATAAAGACAACAATAAAATCTAAAAAAATTCAATAAATAAGTTTCAAAAGCAGATTATTAAACGGCATAGCTTAGAAAGAGACAACAAAATTGAAAAATAAAGATTACTTTTATTGACACTAGCAAATCTCGGTAAACTATTTGACATATTTAAAAAAGTTATAAAATAAATTAATAACCAAAAGAAATGGTTATAAAGAAGTAAATTTTAAACAAATAAAAGGAGATAAGTAAAAGACTGGATAAAAATAATACTGAATTAAAAATAGAAAAAAGGTTTGAATTGGAAAAAAATAATAAATAAAATCTAAAATTTTCTATAAAAATGATTGAAAAATAAAAAAGTATAGCTTGATAAATTTATTTAATTTTTTAATTAAATATACATTAGAACTATGAAAAGCTTTAAAACTAATTTCTTTTTTAATATTCCTATAATTATTTTATAATGTATATATATTAAAATTTCTTTTTTAAGGAATTTTTTAACTACTTTGATAAATTAAGTTTGAGAATAATTTAGATCCTTAAAATAATGTCTTTTAATAAGCATTTTGCATGTAAAAATTTAAGTTTCTAGCTATTTCCAAATTATCTATTAACAACTTAATACTATCAAGTAAAATCAATTTAATCTAATTTACATCTATGAAATTAAATTCCTTTTTTAACATTAATCACAAACATACCAGATTTAAAGAATGAGTACATATAGCAAATAATATTAGGAAATTTAAAATTAATAAGTTGCTACAAAAAGTAAAAAACAAGTATAAGCTAAATAGCTAAAATAATTTATTTTAAATCAATAATCAAGTTTATTCTAATTTAGCTCTTAGATTAAAGTATAGAACATTTTGCATCTTTTAATATTTTTGCTTTATAAATAAATAGGAGCGATCCTCCAACTGACATTGACTTAAGATCTGGTACCAGGAAGTATTCATGGGCAAAGAACCAAACAAGAATCTTGGTAGGCGCCAAGAAAGAAGACAAAGAATAAAGAGGTATCAAGTAACGTTATTGATGAAAGATATCAGATACTAAGGTGGGAGCATTCCGATCAAGTGCTATAGAAAACGAGACTCACATGATAACACTGGAATTTCTTATTACTTTTGAAATGTAAACATTCTCTTCCATGGTTTTGATGTTTCTGCTTTTTCTCTTTAGATTCTTATTAATTTTTATCTTTCTAATTTTATTTGGTAAAAATGCCGGGCTATATTTTTTAACTGAGGTATAAATAATGAATGATCAGTATAATAAATTACATTTCTATCTTATAATTTTCGCAATAGTCTTAAAGATGGTTATAAATCTATTAATAATTCCTTTTTCTTTTGTAAGAAATTTTAAATATTGAACATAAATCAAAATGCATATAATATTCTAATATTAGACTATTGCATTTCCACAATTTTGACATATGATTTAAGATGTCTAATACTATATTACAGCATTATATGAACTCCTTTCATGAACTAACTGTAATATTTAGAATTCTACAAATTATTTCTCTAAATATGTATATTAAGAAAAAATAGAGATGTTTATATTTGGAAAGACACAAAAGAAGAGTTAAAAATAAGGAGAAGATAAGATTGAAAGAATGATGAAGAACTATTCATAATATTTTTTTCATTAAAAGGAGATAATAATTCTGACTTTTAACAAAGTTAAAAAATAGGTATGTAGTTTAAATATAATCTAAGCTAATACTGTATTCTGACTTTAATTAATCTTTTCAATAAATTTATTAAAACTAAAATATTTTTTAAATAATTCTATAATGAAGATAATGATTAACTATGAGTATTTGAAGCAGCATAACTTCACTTTCTGTTTATTCTTAAGTGTCTTTTAATGTACATAACGGGGATATTCTGTTGATTATTTCTACAATCAGGGGTTACATACTCCATATCTATAGATTTAAGCTTTACCAAGGCCAGATAGGCACTCAGATACTTTCTCTTCAAGATCTCGAATCCAACTAGCAATCTCCCAAAGTTTAGTAATATATTAAGACAGATCTAAATGCTACTCACGCCATTTTTTTATTAAAAGAAGTAAATAATACTAAAATATATATCCTTGTAAAAAAGATAGCATCATTTGCTTAAATAAAATAGTTTTCTTAATAATTGACTATCAATATTATTTAATTTTTATATCTTAAAATTTCACTAAATGAAATAATTATAAAATTCATCTAAAAATATTTAGAATTTTCTGAGTTCATCAATTAAAAAGATTATTTTTGTACCTTAAATTAAAATGTGAAAGCTATTAGTATATTTTCAAATGATTTTAATTTTAATTAATAATGATGATATCACTTTAATTATCTTATATTTATCTTATATATTTTTAAACAAAATCTTTCTCAATCTAGAGTCAGTAGTTTTCGATCTATTTTTCTGGAATTTTTTAAAATATTTTATCCAATTAATTCTTATTTGAAAATTTTGTTAGTCTTTCCATCATTTTTATTCTTAAAAGAAATGAAATTAGCTTAGTCATTTTCATTTAAAAAATCAATCAATTGGTAATAAAATGT
This sequence comes from Loxodes magnus, assembly GCA_946699065.1. Taxonomy (NCBI): domain Eukaryota; phylum Ciliophora; class Karyorelictea; order Loxodida; family Loxodidae; genus Loxodes; species Loxodes magnus. The sequence continues at coordinate 296,629 of CAMPDV010000260.1, forward strand.
CTCTGATACTAAGTTATTTTAGATTAGCTGGGGATGTATTATTATTTATTCATTAATATAGTCGTCATTATCGTACTTAAATTTCTGATCTTTTCTTTTAATTCAATTTTTTAAAAGCTTTAAATTAATTTTTAAATTCAGTTTAGCTTACTTTAAAGTTTTTGAAAATCTTTGTTCTTCGTTCTCTCTAAAGATAAAATCCTAAATTTAACTTCTTGCGATGATATAATTGAAAAGATGGTGGGAGGTGATAATGACCTTCGTGGCAACACTTTATGGCTAGGAACAAGTTCCTTTTCTGTCGCTGGGAAAGTCCCTGGTCAGAGTCATTTTCTGAAGGGAACACTGTCTTTAAGATTATCCACTTCTTGTAGGGGCTTGAAGCCTGGCTGCTCATAGCGATGGAGCTCCCTAGCAGCTGTGCCTGGAGCACAACAGGATGCCCCCGTTATTCCATAAAAAGAGAGCGTCGGGTCGTGCAATCGGAAAGGAGTTTTCGGTCCAAAAACTTTTTTAGTTGAAATTAATTAATTAACTTCTTGCGATGAACTTTAACTTTTTTTTAATCTTTCTCCTTTTAATTCTCCGCCTTTTCTTTATGTTTCTAAGTAATTTCTTTGAGAGGAGAATATATTAATCTATTTTTAAGGATCAAATTGATATTTTAATTAAAAAAAGCAAATATTTGTTGGAGTATTATTGATTAAAAAGTTAAATTAAATAATGTAAATAGAATATTTTTAAAAGAAGCATCATACTTATAATAGAATCATATAATAAGATTAATATTTATTTTAAAGCTTTTCTATCTATTCGTAATAAAGCTCTGGGGTAAAACAGCATATACAATTCTAGGAATAATTTATTTTTATTGATCTGTTATAATAAAGAAAATTAAAAAAATAAAAGGAAATTAGTTTAAATGTTTAAAATAAGAATAGATAAATATGTAAAAGATCAGTATTAATTTTAATATAAGATTATTAAATCCATTTTGTTTTTATACTTAACAAACTCAAAATAAAACAGTAATCTTAATTAGTTTAAGAAATTATAGAAACTAACCTAACTTTTTTAAATTGATTATTTGGATGCTAAAGAAAGCAAATAATTCCTACGATTAGTTTAAAATAAAATAAGACAAAAATTTTATTAAGATTCAATAAGAAGAATGAACTTAATGCCTACAGAATGCTTATGTTTAGATGAAATTGACAATAACTCCTCATAATTCCCAATTTACACTTATTCTAATCTTAACAAACATATGGTAAGAGAAATTTTATCGATTTATAAGCTTAGAACATTTTCCTATAACTTCTAATACGATTTGCTGTAAAGGCATTATAACATTTAAAGCTCTAAAACATGTTCTTGCGGAGACCTTGATACTTTTAAACCTATTCCAGCATGTGAGGTCTTGAAAGAGTTAATTGAAGAATTTAAAGAATTAAAAAATTATGATTTATTAAAGCTCTTAACCTATAACCAAAAATATTTAAATGAAAATTTTACAAATATTCAGTAGCTCAAGAAAATTTACCTTAGAATAAAGATTTTCTATAAAAAACTGCTCAGAAGAAGAATGTAAATCATTGAGTAAAAAGATATGTTTGAAAAAGAATTTCTATTTTAAAAAAGTGAAATTAAATCAACACATTAACTGTAAAAGAAGAGTTAGAATAAAATTTAATACAAGAGTAGAAAAATTGAGAGAGCTCCAAAATTCAAATTTTTTTATTATTATAAATAATATAGTATAGACATTTTTAGTAAATTTAAATAATAATAGGATAAATTAAGTTTAGCAATTTTCGAGGATTTTCACTTCTTCATGCTGGACACCAGATTGCTCCAGTGTTAAAAATAAAGTTTTAGATGTCTCTACTCCTTTCTCCTCCCATTACTCTTGTCATTTCCGGATCTAGCCTTATTTCTAATTAAATTTTCTCTTGTAAATGTATCCTTATTCATTTAAGTATAACATTTCTCTTATTTGTCTCTACTACATTTGTTTTTTCTTCCTCTACTGTGCTTGTATGGTTCTTTATTTATTCCAGTACTACGTCTTGAAGTTTTGGAATTCCTTGCAGTGTCTTCATAAGTTTTCTGTCGAATTGCAGTAGTAACATTTCTTCACTATTTTTTGGAGTTTAACCTTAGTCTTCCTATTGGTCTCTTCAATCATCATTGGATCTCCCCTTTGTTCATCTAATTTCTTTTCTAGTATTTCCAGTCTAATACTCATATCAGATTGTTTCCGAAGTTTAGGATTAGCTACTCTGGTCTTAAGATATGTTTCAGAAAGCGCTTGGTTCTCTTTCTTAGGACATAAGTCTGGATTCTATTCCTTCCGCTAGGTTGAGTTTTTCCATCAGTTTCTCATTGTTCTTTCTCAGTTTCCTAACCTCTTCCTGTAGGTTTAGTACCACTTTGACGAGCTGTTCCATACTCATCTTGCCAGAAGGATTGAACTTTGAGACCTCCTGGTGCAGAGCAGACTTCATCTGCTTTCTGGGCTTCTCTTCTGAGGTTGGAGTTATCTCATGTGCTGTCTTCTGAGCTTGTTTCTGTTCCTCTTCAGGTTGCTAGAATTAAGAAAAAGGTTGGGGTTAAGGGTAAGAAGACTATCCAAGATTGGATTCAGGTTTTCTCTGCAACTTTTTGGAGGTGGTGTAGAAACCTCTTTTGAATCCTTCCATTTTTTTTATTTTTTAAATGTAACTTTATTTATATATTTTTTACTATAATTTTATATGAAATTTTAGTACTTTGAGGTTTTTTCATATTATTTGAAATTTTTGCATATTTTAAAGGATTTTCATATTTTTTTAAATCATTTTTTTTATTTTTTTAGTGCTTAATGTTTTTTTATTAATAATTAAATTCAAAAAATCATTTTTTTTAAATTTATAAAAGAAAAATAAATAAAAAAATAAATTTTTATAAGTTTAAAATTTTTTGTTTTTCCTTTAAATTTTTTATAAAAAACCTAATTTAAATATTAAAACTTTAATTTTTAATTTCCTTTAATATTCTTTTTAATATTTTATTTTAATACAGTTAAAAGCATTCTTTTTCCTAATTTTTTAAAACTTGATTTGCATTTATTTGTTAAGATAAAATCCTAAATAAAAAGATGGAAGATTTAAATTTTTTATTTTTAATAATAAATTCTCTTAACCAAAACGAAATAAAAATAAAAAGTTTAACAAAAAACTTTCAAAAATATTTAAGAAAATTAGTTATAAAAAAATTATAAAAAAGTTATTAAATTAATTTTAAAAGTAATAATGAGAATAAATTTTTTAAATTAATTAATTAAGAATCAATTTAAAACATTGCATACAGTTTTCTTATTGAAAATTTTTATCATCTTTATAAAAATTTCTAAAAGCTATTAAATTTATAAAGAACATAAAAATTTATTCTTTAAAAATAAAAAAATACAAATTTTAGTAAAATAATCAATTAATTTTTTATTTAAAAAGTATTAAGTAGAAAATAATTGATTAAATTAATCTTTGATTTTATTGTTTTTAAAGAAAAAATTTTAAATCCATTTATTTAAATAAAAAATAACAATTTTTTATTTTATTATTTGAAAAAAATTACTAGTTCTTAATAAAACTATCTAAAAAATTTGTTTTAAGTAGTGTAAAATATTTATATATTTCATTTAAATTAAAAAATAATAAAGTTTAACTTAAAAAGTTTAAAATATTTTTTATTTTTGTTTTATGTTTTTGGAAAAATATATTAACTTATTATTTATTTTTTTATTAACTTTGTAAATTTAATCATCTAGATATGAGATAATTTAGTTCTTAATCCCGTTTTAAAATGAACAAACGTTCTTCTTTCAAATTTTCCTTAATTTAAAAAATTTTAATTAAATATATTTTATGCAAATTTCCTAATTTTTAATTCATCTATTATAAAAAAAATTTGATATTTTAAATGATTTTTTAATTATTGATTGTTATTTATAATTAGCTAATTAGTTAATATTTACAATTTATCTTTGATACTTATGAGAAAATCCTTCTGTATTATTAGAAAAAATGTCAAAAAGTGTTAGTTAGATTATGTTTATTTATACATATATATACTGTAATTGGTTTCATTTTATTTCTCTTATTAAAAATAAATTCTAAAATTTATTTTTCTGAAATAGATAAAACCATAAAAATATCTAATTTTCAAATCCCTAAACCTCTAAAAGAACTTCAAAAATTTATAAACAAAAGATTATGAAAAAGCAGAAAAAATAACTAAAACAGTTTGTCAAGCTGTGCTTAACTTAAAAGGAAGATATTAAAAAACAATAAACTAAAACCTATAATTTTAGGAGGATATTTAAAACGCTTAAGACAGTTTAAACAATCTAGTTAAGTAAAATTAAGTTTTCTTTAATTTTAAATGACTATTCTGCTAGATTTAGCAAATAAAAATTATCATAAGAATGTAATTATGTAGAATATTTATAAAAAAAATCTAAGTAACATACTGAAGCAAATGAAGTGTTTAATAAAATCTAAATAGTTAAAAGGGAGCTTTAGAAGAAAAGGAAAAAAGATGTACCTGATCATAATGTTAAGGAAAATTCTTAAAAAATTTAAAATAATTAAATTTTTCTAGTAATTATTCGGGAAGGTCATGTATTTTATATTAAGCAAGGAAAAAGCCTGAATCATTGTGAAGCAAAAGGGCAAGAATATACAAAAAAATCAAGAAGAAACCTATAGAGAAAAGTTCTAAGAAATTTTAGATTTTTGAGATTCAGAACTTATTAAAAACCCCTTTTGAACATTTCTATTAATCCATTTGGTTTCATACTTTTGGGTAGTTCGGAGAGCGATAAAAGAATCTGAAAAGAACAAATTATTTTGTCTATAATAGAATTTCTCTTATTTTTTTATTTAATTTTAAAATTTAAAATTATTAAAATAAAATATTTTATTAAAATCAAACTCAAAATATTTAAAATATTATTCTTTCATAATTATTACTATTTAAAAGATTATAACTTTTAGTTCTAAAGAAAAAATGAATTTAGATTATTATATTATTTATTCTTATCTTATAGTTTAAGTTAATAAATTACAATATGATTAACTAATGAATAAATTAAATTCATAAACGTTTAAATGTTTTTTAATTTATATCATAAAAGTTTATTAAATTTAAATTTTTAGAAATTTGTATATTTAAGTTTATTATTTATGTTTTTTAACTTTTTCTTTTCTTATTTAAAAAAATTGTTACATACTCTTTTTTTATTTTTTATTATACTATCAATTTGCAAAAATTAATTAATTTAAACTAAAAAAGTTTTTGGACCGAAAACTCCTTTCCGATTGCACGACCCGACGCTCTCTTTTATGGAATAACGGGGATATCCTGTTGTGCTCCAGGCACAGCTGCTAGGGAGCTCCATCGCTATGAGCAGCCAGGTTTCAAGCCCCTACAAGAAGTGGATAATCTTAAAGACAGTGTTCCCTTCAGAAAATGACTCTGACCAGGGACTTTCCCAGCGACAGAAAAGGAACTTGTTCCTAGCCATAAAACCAGAAAGTGTTGTCACGAAGGTCATTATCACCTCCCACCATCTTTTCAATTATATTTGCAAAATTTAATTTTTATATTTTCAATTTAAAAAAAATTTAAGCCATAATTAGGAAAAAATTTACATTAAAGTTACCTCATTATTGCTTTTTTTAAAGATTTATAATAACTAAAGTAAGATATATTAGTGAAGTTACATCAAAATCAGTATTTTCTAAGTTGCTAGAATGTGTTAAAACATTAAGCACTTTTATTTGAATACAAACAAGTCGCAGTTTCATTAAAGATATAAAATAAGAAAAATTGGAATAAAAATGTATTTATTTATCTGAGAATATATACAGAGAAATTTAGCTTATACATTTTATATTTTAAATCTTATTTAATTGAGGATTAAATATACATTTATAAATTAAAAAAATTTAATTCTGAACTTATTTTAAATAAAATAATTTTAGTCAATAAATTCTTTTGACTTCCAATAATTATAATGAAATTAAAAATTTAGTAAGATTAAATTAAATTAAAAATAATATAGTTTGCTTAATAGCTTTGAAAAAAATTTACTAAGATAATTACAAGAAAAATAAAAATGTTGTTTTGATCTAAAAGAGTTTAATATAATGATAAAAATATTAGGTGGCTAGTCATTGAATAAAGAAATCAAGTAAACTAGAGTAAAATTAATGGATGTCAACATTATTAAATATTAAAACTAAATATTTAAAAACGCTTTTCTTTTATTTTTTCACGCTGAAATATTTATAATTGTAATTTTATTTCTACTACTTTAAACCTTATTTTAGCGAAAAATAAATTATAAATAAAAAATTTAAATTGCAAAAATGTAAATATAAGCAAATTTAAAATTTAAAAATATTGAAATAATATGCATTTCAATAATTGATTAAACGCTTATAAATATATTATAAATAACTGTTAAAAGGAATAAATAAAAAATGGAAGGATTCAAAAGAGGTTTCTACACCACCTCCAAAAAGTTGCAGAGAAAACCTGAATCCAATCTTGGATAGTCTTCTTACCCTTAACCCTAACTTTTTCTTATTTCTAACAACCTGAAGAGGAGCAGAAACAGGCTCAGAAGAAAACACATGAGATAACTCCAACCTCAGAAGAGAAAACCCAGAAAGCAGATGAAGTCTGCTCTGCACCAGGAGGTCTCAAAGTTCAATCCTTCTGGCAAGATGAGTATGGAACAGCTCATCAAAGTGGTACTAAACCTACAGGAAGAGGTTAGGAAACTGAGAAAGGACAATGAGAAACTGATGGAAAAACTCAACCTAGCGGAAGGAATAAAATCCAGACTTATGTCCTAAGAAAGAAACTAAGCACTTTCTGCAACATATCTTAAAGCCAGAGTAGCTAATCCTAAACTTTAGAAACAATCTGATATGAGTATTAGACTGGAAATACTAGAAAAGAAATTAGATGAACAAAGGGGAGATCCAATGATGATTGAAGAGACCAATAGGAAGACTAAGGTTAAACTCCAAAAAATAGTGAAGAAATGTTACTACTGCAATTCAACAGAAAACTTATGAAGACACTGCAAGGAATTCCAAAACTTCAAGATGTAGTACTGGAATAAATAAAGAACCATACAAGCACAGTAGAGGAAGAAAAAACAAATGTAGTAGAGACAAATAAGAGAAATGTTATACTTAAATGAATAAGGATACATTTACAAGAGAAAATTTAATTAGAAATAAGGCTAGATCCAGAAATGACAAGAGTAATGGGAGGAGAGAGGAGTAGAGACATCTAAAACTTTATTTTTAACACTGGAGCAATCTGGTGTCCAGTATGAAGAGGTGAAAATCCTCGAAAATTGCTAAACTTAATTTATCCTATTATATATATAACTGTTAAAAGCTTATAATTGAAAATTATTACAATTTAGTCTCTTTATATTTAAAATATTTATTTTTATTTAAAATAGTATTAAGTTAATTAAATAGTGTACTATAATCAAAATATTTAAAAATATTAAGTTAAACTTGCTTCCAAATTTATTTTATAAATTTTTAAAGCAAGCAAAACAAATATAATGCTTATTAATAAATGAATAATAGTTTATTTAATAAATGTCTTAGTAATATTATTATTATTTTTTAAATATTATTTTGATGACTTACTTTCTGAAAAAAATGATAGTAAACTTCAAGAAATGCCTTTTTACAATCTACTAAAAGTATTAGAGAAAGCAAAAAATGTTAATTTTTTATCACATGATGTCTTCAAAAATCAACTACAATAATTTATAAATTTTGGAAAGGAAAAAGAAGTTACCCTTGAAATTCGGCTGAGAAGTCAATGAAGCAATAGGGAATAGATAGGCACATGCAGTACGAGAATTGAACTTTGGAGGGAGTGAGTGAAAATTGCTCAACATATGTTGATTATTGTCAATCTTTAGGAAATTGTATGCTCAAGATTTTGAATAAAAAACTTATTCTGATACTGGAGTAATAATTTGAATAAAATGGATAGAGGCTGATGACCTAAGGAAGATAAATGGATAAATTTTGAACCATCTAATACGACTAGAGTAAATACCTAATTAGAAAAACAAGATTAAAATCTGGAAAACTTAAAACTCTTTAATATAAGACAGTAAGAACGAAAGTTAGCTGCTGACAAAATGGAAATAGAGCAAAAATAATTCTTAGCCATCAATAGAAAGTAACTAAACCAACAAGTAAAATTCTAATACTGAAGAAGTCACTATCACCTTTACAACAATTACAAAAAATTTAAACAGAGATAAAGAATTTATTGAAACAAATACTATTGAAAAAAGAACAAGAAAGAAAAAAAGCATGATCTCTGTAAAAGAAAAAACTTAAATAAATGAACTGAATGTTCTGCATGCAAGCTGGAACATTACACAAGAGAAAAAAATCAATCGTAAGAAAGGAGGATGCAGTGAAGCAAGAAGGATGTGGAAAGAAAACCTGAAGAAATTAGAGCACCCTGTTTGAATATATATATCAAGAACTTAATATTAAACAGCAAGGTACATGAACTACTGCTATCCAGATGGAGTTGAAACTCCTAATAAAGGAAAATATTAATTGCTATTATTATTATTATTATTATGAATAACATTTTATTTTCAAGCAAAATAATCGAAAATTAGAATTATATTTTTTCCTATCTTTAAATTTGTCTATTTATAATATTTTTTAAAATTAATTAAAAAAATATTTCAATAAAATTAAAAAATATGAGTTTATATATACAAAAGTTAGATTAAAAATTGATATCTTCAGAGATATTTCGACCTTTTTCCCACCTACCTCTAGAGTTATCCAGTTGTTTAATAAAATTTAATGATTTAAAAAATTGTTATTAATCTTTGTATTATTCTTTTATAATCCCTGCTTTTATCTTCAGTTTAATCTTTTTTCCCTAAGATTATTTTAGTATATTATTTATAATTTTCTTGCTATTTCTTTACATTCTTTCAGTATTATTTCTTAAATATTAATTGTATCTTATTACTTTTTTTACATTTAAAATTTTTCGCTAGAAACTTTTAAATCTTTTGCAGAGATACTTCTATGAATTGCGAAAGAATTTTTACTATCTCAGTTTTATGTTTTCGATCTTTATATCCTCTACTTGCACTTTGTAATTTATTTAATCTTTTCTTTCAATTTAGTATAAAATTTATTGCACTTTTATACTATATAATATTTTCCATCCTATTATTTTATTTTAACCATATTTGATAGATTAAAGATTTTAACTTTACTGCGTAGTTCAAAGGTAGTTAAATTTTCTCTCTTGTGACATTAATCTTAAATAATTTTATTTTTGTTTCTATTAATTTATGTAATGCTTTCAGAAATTCTTAACTAGAAAATCACAAAATATTTATTAAGTTGTAGTAAATTAAGAACTCTTAATACAATACTGACTTAATCTATTTTTAGGCTTTACATCAGAGGTTGTAGATGTAATTTGACGCATAATTTCCAGTTAATTTTTTTCGTTTTTCTTAATTATTAAGATGTATTTTACTTTATTTTCTTTTGAATTTTATGCAAATGCTTCTTGTAAATGTTTTATATTTTTTTAAATCAAAATCAATATATAATTTTATTTCTTTTTAAACAAAAATAATATTAAAATATCTTAATTTTAATTTATTTAATTTTCTAACTCTATCATCCATTTTCCAATATCTTAAAGTTATCCGACTTTAAAAAAGTATATCTTTAATTAAAAACATTAAAAGATGTGAATTTTAATTTAAAATTGATAGTTTTTATATAATAAATTTAAATTATTAATCTTAATTATTCTTAATTTTCTTATTTTAATAATTATAACTTTAAAGATAATTTCTAGAATATAATATTTTAACGTTTGCTATATATTTATTATTCTAGTATTAGTTGCAATTAATTATGAACATTTAAAACTTTTATTGGTTAAATATGATTTAATTTTAGAATTGATTGTATATATGGGATATATTAATAGTAAATAGAATTATAAATTAGTTAGTGGCTAAAAATAGTATTTATTTTATAATTAAGTTATTTTATAAAACATAAATAATATTAATTTTAAGTTTTCCGTTTTAGGGATTTCCAAGCCCGTCAGGAATACAGCAGTTCATGCTCCTTGCTGTTAAATACAAATGTTTGGGACGTCCAATTTTAACGAGATTGCGAACTCGGGTTCTCCAGGTTTTCCTTCCTTTTATTTGATATGGTTCCATCTTGATCTTGTATATTGAACCATCCGGGTTGCAATACATTCTTTTCATTCTTTCTTCTTCTTTTTTCTTCTTTTGTTGTTCTTTTATCCAATAGTTTCTTTATTTCCATTAGATTTTCTAAAAATTCCGACAAAGATGTCATACGCTTCCACAGCAGAAACATTTCTTTTTTATTTAAATTATTTTCCTTGATTTGTTTGCTCTTTCTAGGCTTCGATTTCCATTTGTATAGCTCCGGTTTCGCTTTACTCTTTCTTAAAAGTTTACAATTTCTCTTCTACTTTTCCGAGTCTGTTATCCAGTTCAGTCTATTTCTATAGCTAATTTTAGGATTCGTTAGTCTGACTTTGTGAGATATTCCAAAAGGCGTTAAGATCTCTTTCCTAGGACATAAATCTTGACTCAATTCCTTCTGCTAGGTCTAGCTTTGCCATCAGCATATCATTGTCCTTCTTCAATCTCTCGACCTCTTCTTGGAGGTTCTGTACCCCTTTGATGAGCTACTCCATGTTCATCTGGCCAGAAGGGTTGAACTCTGATACCTCCTGGTGGAGAACAGACTTCATCTGTTTCCTCGGTTTCTCGCTTGAGGTTTGGGTTTCCGTGTGTATATTCTTCAAGGTTGGTTTTCGTTCGTTTTGTTAGATTCCAGGTTGTTAATTCAGTATTGGTTAAGGTTGCGATAGAGAAGACTGTTAAGATTATTAAGACTTGGTTTCATGCTTCCTCCCTTCCTTTTTGGCTTAGGAAGAGGTGGTATAGAAGCCTGACTTGAAACCTTCAACCATTTTTTTTATTATACGGTTAATTAATATTTTATAAGCAAATAAATTAAAAGTTTGATATTTTAAATTTGTATATATTAAAAGTAAAAATTTAAAATATCTTGCTAAAATATATTTAGAATATTATATTATGCCTGAAGTGATAACTTTGATAAAATAATTTTTACACGAAAAAGTTAAAGGAAAACAAATATAGTGAAGTCTTAAAATAATGTCGCTAAAAAACGTTGAAAAAAAATTAAAACTGCTAAACGCTTAGTTTAAAACGCAAAGCCTTTTTAATTTTATATTATATTATATTTAAAAAAGAAAATAAATTAAATAATTTTTATTAAGACAATCTAAAAAGGTAAGTTTTAAATTTTCGACAAAAGTTAAAAAAGTTAAAAATCAATTAAAAAAAGTACATAGAAAAAAGTAAATCTTAAGTAATAGTCAAGCCAAAAAAACAAAATATTATGTTTTAATTAAAAAAATGAAAATATATTAAAAATAATATTAAATAACAATAGCAAAAATATTAAAATACTGAACAATCAAATTTTAAATTAAAATGGCAAAAAAAATGAAAATATTTAATAAAAAAACATATAAAAAGATATTTAAAAATCTAGATAGAAAAACTTGTAAAATTAAAAGCAAGCAATAAAAAGAAGAAAATAAAGTTAAAAAAATAATCTAAAAATGAGTCACTTATGATTCAAGAAATTTAAAATAGAATTCTTGAAGATAAGATTATAATAATAAGCTTATGAGAGAACTAAGAAATAGACAAAGAAAAAGCATAATTAAGAAAAACTGAATGAAAATATCGAAAGTCAGAATTTTCAAATACTTTAAGATGTGATTTTAATAATAAACTTAAGAGTGAATTCTGAAGTAAGAAAATGATAAATCTTAACTATTTATCAACTAGATTCATTCATTGATAGTCATAAATTAAGAATACTTTAAGATATAAATTTATTAAAAAGCTTAAGAGTGAAGTCTGAAATAAGAAAGAGATCAGGCTTAACTAAGTAAAGCTGAATGAATAAATCAACAGATAGAATTAGAATAAGCGAATATATTACTTAAAAAAGCTTAAGAAAGAAATTTGAAGCAAGACAGAGAAAAAACATAATTAAGTAAAAATTGAATTTTTTCATTGAAGGAAAGAAGATTTGAATATTGGAAGATGTGATTTTTCAGAAGAGCTTTAGAGAGAAGTTTTAACAAGATATGGAAAAGTATAGATAAGGAAAACTGGATTCATTTGATTACAGAAAGAAACTAAAAGATTTGAAGGATATACCTTAGTTAAAAGATATTTAAGAAGTAAGAAGTAGATCAGAAATATGAATATCTAAGTAACAACTGAATTTTTCATCGAAATTCAGAAGATTTTAATAATTAAAGATGTGACTTTAAACCGTAGCTTAAGAGAGAGAAGTTTAAAGATGATAAGAAAAAAAACATAGGTATTCAAACTATTTCTCTTGATTAGTTCTAATCTTAAAATACAAAGAATAAGAAATTCTTGTATATTATCACTTCTACACAACTTGTAATTTTATATACTTGAGATTTTAGAAATGAAACTTATTGTCGAATTATTATAATTAATAATTATATCTACGTCAATTTATGAGAATCCTAATCTTTTATCAATCAAATAAATTTCTAATTTTCTTCTTTGCAAATTTTTCAATAAAATCTCGTTAAACTCTCAAAAACGAATGAATAATAATCTTTAATTAAGAGTCTTAGATTAGAACTATAAAAATTATTAATTTTATGTTTAATAGCTTTAGGATTTTAACCACGATATAATTTTACAAAGCAACAATTAACTTTAAAAATAATAGCTTTATTCAATAAAAAAGAAATTATGATAATTTAAAAATGGTACCTAAGAAATAGATTTCTTCCATAAAGTCCAGTATAGCTTAGCTAGATATTATAAATGAACTATAATTTTTGTAGTTAGAGAACAAAAAACTTACAAAAACAGTAAGTGATCTAAGCCGATAAACTTAGAATTTGATGATATCCATTAATCTACTTATAAATGAAAATAAAATAATTAGACAAGAAATAAACTGGATTACTCTATCTTAATAAATATTGCTGTAAATTAATGCAATTTAAAATAGCCTAAAAAAGATGCAAATTTAATGATATTTTGGATTAGAGTAAACCTAACTAAATGAAGAAAATAATCCAAGATAATTGATCAATATCTTTTCACCGAAATTTTAAAATTTTAGTAGAAAAATAATGAGGTGCTGATACTGCAAATGTAAAGGGCATATGGTAATTTAATGCTTTGAATTTCTCTAAAAAAAGCGTAAATAGGAAAAAAATTATTTACATAATATGCTTGAGATATATTGATCATCGAACGGAAAACTCTAAAGTGTTGTAATAAACTTTATACTATATAATTAAATTAATAATTTTAACTAAAAGAATTTTGGGAACTGAAACTCCTTTCCAGTTATACGACCCGATTCTCTCTTTTTATGGAATAACGGGAATATCCTAATGTGTTCCAGACACAGCTGCAAGGAAAATCCATCGCTATGAGCAACCAGGCTTCAAGCCCATACCAATAGCGGATAACCTAGAAGACAGCGTTCCCTTGAGAAAATGACTCTGGCCAGGGACTTTCTCATCGACAAGGTAGGAACTTTTACTAGCCAGAAAGTTTAGTCAAGAAAGTCAATCTCAGCTCCCACCATCTTTTAAATTATATTATATAATTAAATAATTCCCTATAACTTTCTTTCTTATTTTTTTTTTGTGTGGAAGTTATGGTAAATTTTGAAATCTGAAAGAAAGATTGCTAAATTTTTTTTTATAGTCATTAATGAAATAACTGTTTTAACTGAAGTAAAAATAAGCAAATTATGCTAAAAAATTACGAATGGCGAACTGGAAAATAATAAAATTAAACTGTTTATAATTGAAAGGAGCAAAAATTATAGCTTTTTTATAATTTAATTCTTTTTGTTAAAAGCAAAAAGATTACATTTCATGTTACTTAAATAAAAATTCTAAATATTTTTTGTTTTTAGTCATTAAAAAATCTGAAATCCAGTATTCTAGCTTAATATTTATAGAATAAAGTATCTATTATAGTTAATAATAGATAAAAAATATAATAAAAATCTCAATTGATTATATAATTACTAAAATATAATATTTTTGTACGATTAAAGAACAACTAGTAAGATTTTGAATTATCTGATTTTATTTCTAATCTAAGAGAGGTCATTAATAGGATCAAAGATCTTGGAGGGAATGCTTATGAAAGATTTTTCAGTCTTGAAGTGGATATAATTAATGAATTAGCACTTGAAGCATTAGAAAATAATTTTAATAAAATTTTATTTAAATTTAAAAAAATTTTATAGATTTTATATTAAAATTAATATAAAAATTTTAATTTTGCTTAATCACCCAATTTCGGAATCAAGAAAGCCTTAAATACAACACATAATTACCTCACTAGAATCTATGCTTGAGAATTTATATTTTCTACGCCTAATTTGTAGATAATGCCAAGTCATCATCGAATCTGCAATCCATTGTAAATATTGTGAAATATTAGACTACAAACCTCCTTATCTAAATCTCATATTCCCAAAATAGTTAAGAAAGAACACCATCTCATACACCAATTAAAGGGTACAATAACCAAAATAATTACTTGAATTTAATTGCTTGTACAATTCCCCTTTTTTTCAATATTTAATTATAGCATTTTTTGATATTATACTAAATTATACTATTAAAGTTAGTTTTTTGAGATTAAATTGTTATTAAAAAATACAAATCTAACGTGTAAAATTAATTATCTTAAATAAGTCCTTATATTTATATGTAAACCAGAGAAAATCTTAGAATTTATTTTTGCAAATAAATAAATTATTTTTTATATAAGTGATTAAGAAATTACCTCCTTAATAAATAAAATTTTATACAATATTCTATTTATTTTATTAATACTGCATATAAATTTTTTACTTACCTTGGTTTTTCTTACGATTTGGATATTTATGGTGATTTAAACAAAATTAAAAAATTTAAGTTGCTAAATTTCTGTTTGAATGTTAATAAAAATTAGTTTAATTAGACATATATTATTATGCTAATATAATTAGTATAACTAAATATTTTTAATTCATAAAATAATAATCATTTCATAATGATAATGAAAAAGAGGATTTGAAATTTAAAAGTTTTAATTTAAGATTGAACACAAAATTTTTATAATGATCTTACATGTTTCACTCACTTATTTCTATTATTAAAATTAACTTAAGATGATATTAATAATTTCAACTTAATTTTTTTATAACATCTACTAGATTTTTTAATTTCTTTAATATTAATATAAATTAATAAATTTAATTATTTAATTATTTTTTTAATTTTAGTCTTTTATCTTTTTATTTATTTTAAGCTTGTTAATTAATTTTTTAAGAATATTTTAAATTAAATTAAATTTAGTTAGATTCTCCTTTCTGCTTTAATGAACCTACAGAATGGTTAAATTTCTTGTTTCTCTCTACGATACTACCTAAATAATACTTACCTTTCCTCAAAAAAGGCAAGAAAGGATGAGATCAGAATGGAGTAGTTCGCCCTTGAAGCTGAAAGTTTCCAAACAGCATCGGTGTTCAGTATTAACTACGTATCTCCGCTTACTTGATTGGAAACAACGGAGTCCACTTTCAATTTCCATCTGTTCTCCATTTTTTATATAACTTTAGATAATTAATTAATAATTATTTTATACTTATTTTCTATTTATTTTTTTATCTTAATTTTAATATATTTATCATTTATACCACTTAAGCAATTTTGAAAACTATTAAGTTTAATTACCATACTAATAGTATTTTTTTCTAATTTAATAAAAATTTATTTCAAAAATTCATATAATTTAAACATTTTTTTTGTTATTTTAAATTTTTCAAAAGCCTTGAATAAAATTAAATTTTTAGTAAGAATAATAGAAGAATATGAGCTTAGCCACCAGAATAAAACTAACAGAAGTAAATAAAAAAACTGCGGTTAATAATGATCCAACAAAAGCTGCATAAGTAATAGTTTAGACTAAAATGACAGAATTATGAATTTACTCCCTTTTATAAGGAATATATGGATATCAGTCGCGGTCAGGAGAACTAGTATGTAATCTTGAGCAGTGTATAATGTATTGCGAATAATCTCGCACTAGATACCACCACAGAGAAAGGTGGAAAAACTCGAAAGAAAAAGCCCAACTTACCTGAGGGTACTTGCTAGCAGTATGTACATTTGACTGACGGACTAATTAATGACTTAATTACTAAATCTTATTTTGATATTATTCAAGAAGACTCGAGTATTTGAATCAAGATTAAAGAATAATCTTTAATAAATAGATCACTCATTTGGAGAAGCTGACGTGACTCATTGGACAGTAAAAGTTACAACGAGAATTATGAGAAGGCTTTCTTTTAATAATAATATTGAAAGAACTGAGCGCCATCGGGTGTTATACGTTCTATAATCATATTTATATATCTGATATTTTAAAACCATAAAAGCTACCATAACAATTTTCTACACAATGTTCTTACAATTGACATCGAAAGTAGATCCGATTTATCATATTCACTGTCAGAGAAATTTCTTAAACCATAGTTAGGAGTTAATTGGAATTTAAAAATTTTCAAAATTATAATCGTGTAGCACTTTAGCTTTATTCTAATAGATTAATTTGAATCTTGTTCTAAATTTAGTTTACTTTCTTAGTTTTCAAGTACCATTACCGTAAATTTTCGTGTTTTCGTGTTTTCGTGTTTTAGTATTTTTATTTTTAAACCCAAGATTTTTGATTATTTCACTTTAGGCATTTTTTCTTTTCTTTACTTCGTGGGTGAGTTTTTCAAGTATTTGGATGACTATTTATGACTCATTTCTTGGTTCTATTCTCTACTAATATACTTTTGATAATTTTTTAGATGCTAATTATATCATTATTAGTTTCCTCTTCTTCATTAAAAGAAATTATAGTGAAATTTTATCACATTTTTCAGAATTCATTAAACTATTACATTTAAGAAGGAGTAAATATAAAAAGATCAAAAATAATTTCTTAACATATTGGATTATTTTGATAATTTTTGTTAAGACTTTCATTTCTCATTAAACAGACTTCTGATAATTAAAAAAAAATGTTTTTTTAAGAACAGTCTAGATATAGCAAAAGAGAATAAAAAAATGTTCTATAATTTTTTCACATAAATAATTTTATAAAAAATTAATGAAGTTTTAAATTTTAACTTGATGAATATAAAATAACTTTTTCCATTAATTAAATATATTTTATTTTTTATTATAAAATAAGAGACTTATTATTCAATAGTATCTCTAACTTTTTATTTAATATTCTAATTTTTAATGTTTTTTCATTCAATATTTCAATTTTTTTTTAATTTTAGATACAAACTTTATATTTTTAAACTTTTCTCTCAAAGATTATGCAATAAAAGTGCATTTTATTATTTAAAAAGGTTTAAAGGATGTTTAGAATTTCTTTCAAATTTCTTGATTTTATATTTTTTTTATAATTAGCATCAAGCTTAAAAGTAGGATTATAAAGAAATTTTTTGAAGACCGTGCTTTAGATTAAATTTATATCAAATTACTTTTTCTTCTTTCTTAATATCTTAAATTAATCTTTTCCTGCGTATATTTTTCTTTAAGTTGAATATATCTTTTATTAAACTAAAATTAATTTTTTCTATTATATTAAATATTTTCTTTTTTTATTCGTTTTAAAAATAAAAAAAAATGGAAAAAATTTAAACCTGTTAAACGCTGGATGAAAAACGTAAAGCATTTAATTTTATATTATATTATATTATATTTCATTTAATAAAATAAAATAAATACATTTTAATAAAACCAATCTAAAGAAAAAAAGTTTTAATATTTCTACAAAAAAAGTTTTAAAAAAATCACTTTAAAAAAGTAAATCGTAAGTAATAGTAAAGCCAAAAAAACAATATATAAGATAAAAATATTTTAAACGAAAATTTTTATGAAATAATAAAAAAAACATGGAATTTATACTTTAAGTCTTTATCTCATTTTTTATCTAATAAATATTTATATGGAAAATAAAATCATTAAATCATTAAATCTATCAAGTTTTTTTGCTATAAATTTAGATTTTTTTAAATTTAGAGGCTCTTATTAAATTTTGGTTACCTTAAAAGCAATGCATGTATTATTCATTAAATGACCTGATTATAATTTGTTGTAACTCTTTATAATTTTTTTGCTATTTTTTCCTAGTAAAATAAAAATGTTTGATTATTTCAGATTTTATAACTCTTCAATTTTTTATTCTTTTAAAGTATATAATTTCTTAAGAGATATTTTATTCTTTATGCAAACATCATTCTTTTCACGTTTTAATTTAAGATTTACTTACTTGCAGTCTCTCATCAATAAATCCAGCAATCTTTGAGCTTGAAAATCAAATTAAAGAACATTTATTATGACTTTTTTTCTTATTTTCACCAAATTTTAAATTCAAAATATTTTTCTTATGCTTGGCTTTTATTTTTAGCTAACAAATGGTAGTGTTGGGTCTTATGTTCTTAGAAATAAATTTCTATTCAATCCTTTGAGTTATGTAGTTACATAAAATTTTTAACTGTCCCCTTTGAAATTTCTTTAGTCAATCTAGGAAAATAAAATTATTTAAGATTTTTTAATGAGAAATCTCAAATCTTTATTATATAGTTAGTTGCTAATACGATTAAAATTAAGCATCTTCATTTTAGAGTCAGTTTTTTATTTAAGAGCTTTTCCTTCTTGAATATCTGTCATCTACTTTTTCTTTAATTCAAGTAATTTTTGTGCTTTAATTTCTTCTATGCTAAACTTATTTTATCTACTATTCTTTAAATAAGTAGAGTTATTTCTGCGTATCATTGAAGCTAATTAATTTGAACTTAGCCTCCAAAAAGAACTAATATAAATATAGATATTAAAGCTAAATTACTTGCAGACTTAAATAATTAGGTGGGAAGTTTATAATGTAGTTTTCTTAGTAAATAGATAATTAAGCTAAATTTAAATAAAATTATTTATTGCTCAATGATTAATTACTAGAAGTACCAAAAACATTAATATTTAATAGATTTTAGAAATAATTTAATCTAATAAGCTTGTATATTTAATAGAGTCTTAATCAAGAGTTAAATACATCATTATTTTAAAATAACTGCTAATTATACAAATTGAAATAACTTAAAAATCTAAAAAGAGACTAAAAAATTTTATAGTATAGTTGGTTATATCTTTCTAATACATATAAGTAACTATAGGACTGTCTCTTCTTAATGTTTTGAATTAATATGTTTATTCTTTAAAACAACTATATAATATGGTTAATTTCCTTCATTACTAATCTCATTCTTTTAATTTTGCATTTATAATTTTATTAAATTAATAAAATTCCTAACTTCAGAAATTCTAAATCTTAAATTATTTTTATCTCAAAGTTAAAAGACTAGTAAGATCTAACTTTATTAGAATAAATTATATTTCTTTAATAATATTTTTCTTTCAATTTATCTTAACTCTATACATAAAGATTAGGCTTACTTTATTTAAAGCTAAAACATAGAAACATTTTATTAATCTTTATTTCTTATTTAGATTTGTTTTTTTACTTTTTTTAATCATTTTCTTATGCTTAAATTTTAAGAGAAAACAACAAAAATTAAAATTTTAGCATAAGCAGACAAATCTATTCTTAGTCTTAGCTATATAATTATTATTTAATGTTAAGCCCTTAAATCAGAATTTGGTTTATTATAATATATTTTTAAGTTTAAAGATATGAAATATTTCTCTCTATGATTCAAATCTAATAAATATTATTAAATTTGAGTATTTAATCATTAAAAGTTTAAGTTCGATGATTTAAAAGATTTTGAAAAGTTGACATAAGTAAAGCTTAGAATTAATTAATAAAACTTATTTAAACTAAGTTTTAAAAAATCTATGAGAAAAAGCTTTAGAAATAAAACTTTATATCCTATAAACTAAAATCTAATTTATTTTATAAAAGAATTGCTAAAAGCTTTGCTTAAATGCTTCTGTAGAAAGCTTATACTTTAATTTTATCAAAAAATAATGAAAAAAATAAAGTTTCCTTATAATTAATAGCTATCCATAATTAAATTTCCTATCTTTTTTTAATATACTTTGTATGTTTAGAATAATTCAAAATCTTAAAAAATATAATTCTAGAAAATTAGTAATTTTAGAAATATAATTAGATTTAGAATTTATATTATCTCATTTTTAAATAAAAAATATAATAATTTATTAATTATAAAAATATTTTATTATAGTTCTAATTTTCTTATTTAAAAATGTATAAATAAACAATAATTTTGTCTTAAATACATTTCTATGATCTCTTATGGAATTTTTCTAATAAACTTACCTGTAAATTTATTATCTAAGAGTTTTTGAAATCATTTAGATTGTTCTTACATTGACTACTAAATAAATTTCTTGGAATTCCAACTAAAATAACTGCTACAATTAGCTTTCTTTTTTAATAAATAATAAATTAAAAATGAAATAAAATTTGCTTTAATATTAAAAAAGGAAATAGCTAATATTAAATTGTTAAACTTCAATCATTTAAAATTATCTCTTAATAAAATTTTATTAAATAAACTATTGCGGTATATTATTTTTCTTTATCTATTCATTTAAAATTGCTTTGTCTAAAATAATTATTTTATATGTCTTATTATCAATTTTTTTATTTTATTTAGTAATCAATTTATAAGTTATATATCTTTTTTCTTTCATAGATTTATTTTTCTATATTTTGCTTTATTTATATATTAAGTAATATAAGTATTGTTCAATGATTTTTAAATATATTAATTTATTAATTTAAATCAATTTTTCTCATAAAGCATTATACTTAATCATAGTTTATTTTCACGAAATTTGAAAGTATTCTTCAATAAATTAAATCTATTATTTTTTGCTATAATTTTAATTTAATAGAATATTTATAAGAATTTCATCTTAAATAAATTATTTTTAGATCATTTTATTCTAAAATTTAAATTATTTTTTACTTTAAGGATATTCCTACATTTTTAAAAATATAAATTCCTTGGAAAACAAACATACTTTCTACTTCTATCTTTAAATAGTTGCTAAACACTATTTTTATCTGATATTTAGAAATAAAGATACCATTAATGGATTTGAGGAAATTACTTTACGTGAGATTCTCCAAATTTTAATTTTCTTTCGACTCAATTTTTATGAATTTTTTTATAAATTTCTTGTTAAATGATTCATGTCAGAAATATCATTTATATTTTTATGCAAAATGCTTTATTTAATTTTTCATATTTTAGTCTTATTACTTGATAGATTTTTTAAACTTCGCAAATTGAATTTTCTCTTGTAGAATAACTAAATTTATGTAGAATTCAATTATTTTAATACTAAAACATAAATTTTAGCTTAAAATCTTAGCAAAGAATAAAAGTCTAAATTATGAATAATTTAAGGATAAATAGCTTATTACTTTAAATAATAAGGTAGGTTATTAAAAGAGAAACTTTATTTTGAAAATCTATTTAGATTTAGCTTTACCATATAATTATCAAAGAAACAATGCTATTACTTCTATTGCTTACTTAATTAAACTTATACTAAGATTTAAAGATATTTACAATAAAAAAGGTGTTATTCTGGCCAAAGGCAGCAAAAAAGAAATTGAAGAAGAATTTTACTTTTAAAGATAAGCGAATAATTAGAAGTTATATGGAAATAAAATTATTGCAACTTCTTTAATTTCTTAGATCTGCAACAGAAACTGATTATATCACAGAAAATTATCCAATAAATCTTAAATCTTTCAGATTTTTACTAAGAAAAAATTAATTATCTAATCTAGAGATTCTTTAGTATTAGAAAGGCTTTATTTGTAAGAAATACTAAATATGTATTTCCTTTTTGCTATTTCACTTCAAATAAGTTAAGGAAATTATTATTGTAGAAATAATCAGATTCTCATAGATTATTTCTAAAATAATTAACAAATAAATATTTTTTTTAATTATATATAAGCACTTAAATCTCTTGAATAATTTCCTTAAGCTGGCTAAAATTTAATTTAACTTATTTTAATTTTCTCTAATGAGAAAGAGTTATGATAAAGCAATTAAAAAGGAAAAACATATATTGCCTAATAAATTTAATTTTTCAAAATAAATATGAAATAATAAATTTCTAATGCTGCTACTAGATACCAAAATATTCAATCCTAGCTATCAGCAAATAAATAAAAATCAATATCTTAAAAATTATTAAAAGAATGATATAATATAACTTCTGCAAAGAGCTATATAAATGGGGTAAAGAAAATTATGAAAGTAATAGACATTTTATTTATTAGAAAAGAAGTTAACTTTTATTTAATTTGAAATCGTATTTGCGCGATTTTAGGGATTCTAGCGCTTAAACTGAGGGATATTTATTTTATGAAGGAAATACTAAAAAGAAGAAAATCTAAATAGGAAGAATTAAATTTTTTAAATAGAAAGTTTTTGTAAACTTATAGAGAAATCTGAATTCTAAAAATAATAGCTAAATATGCTTTTTCTACCCTTAATAATCAGCGTCAACTTTAATCTTCTTTAATTAAAAAATATTAATATCTATACATCAATAATTACTTAAAACTTTATTTTTATTTTATAGATGTCTAATATAAGTAATATCTGTAGAAGTAAAATATCTAGAATAATCATCTAAAATAAGCAATTTTAATAGCTCAAATATATCTAGATATTTTTAAGATAACAGTATATTTTTTATTAATTAATAACAATATGCAAAAAGCTTTAATCTAAATAATCTATCTTTATATTAGTTTTTCTTATTAATTTTTTACCATTTAATGATAACTTTTTTCTTAAAATTGTAAACACTTAAAATAAGATAATTTGATTTTACTAAAGTTATTTACATTTTTGTAGGTTAGATATTATTGCATATAAAATAAATAGTTTAAAAAATAGCTAAAATCAAAGTTACTAAAATAATACATCCTTATATTTTTATATCCTTTAATCTATCATAGAAAAATAAGGTTTATGAAGACTAAAATTAATTTTTTCATCTATTTTAAAATTTAGTTTACATTAATGTTTATATTTCGCTTCAATATTTTCTTTAAGACATAAGGAAATAAATTACATATATTATAACGGATATAAAATGGATGTCAGCCGCGTCAGCCAAACTAGTAGGTAATCTGGTGCAGTGTATACTGAATTGCGAGTAATATCGCACTAGATGCTACCACGGGGAAGAGTGGATAAGCTCTGTTGAGACATACCAAACTTACTTCGAGGGTTCTCTCTAGCAGAATGAAAGTTTGACTGACGGGCCTTCTTATTAATAATTAATAACTAATTCTTATTTGGACCTTATTCAAGAAGACTGAAGCATTTGACTCAAGATTTAAGAATAACTTTTAATAAGAAGATTCCACATTTGGAGAAGCTGAAATGACTCATCGGACCTCTAGAATTTTAACAAGAATCATGAGAACATTTTCTTAATATTAAATATTAATATTGAAAGAGCTGCGCCCCAATGAGGTGCTACGCGCTCTATAATAATTTTTATTTATTTATTATAAATTCTTTTTTTATTAAGAATTTATAAATGATAAAAGCTTTTATTTATTTAAGGACTACTTCAAATACTTATTTTAGCCTTAATTGCGAAAAATTAATTAAAGTTTAGGAAAAATTAATTGTAAGATACAATTTAAAATTTGCTTCTCCATTTAAAATAATATATTCAGATTGACCAAGTTATTTAAATTATCTAGTTAAATTTGTTTTCTTAACTTATAAACTTAATAAATTTTTAAGTTAATATTATTTATAAATATATAAATTAAATAACTGCTCTTTAAAGTATTTTGCTAGTGTTTTAAGACTTTTAATTTAAGTAAATTCTTAAATTAATAAATATTATTTAATATATAATATAAAATGGTTGGCTTCAAGAAGGGTTTTTCGACCACCTCCTCAGAACAGGAGAAAACCAGAAGCAAATATTCTCACCACGTCTTCTTTAATTTAACGTTCTTCTTAATAAAAATAGCCAGAACTATCTAATAGATTAGTAGAGCTTATAAAAAAGACTAACACCTACAAATTAAAATAAAGCGGATTTCTTCTATCAAAGGACAAGTAAGAACTGAGATAAAAATTCAGAAAGGAAAAGTTAACACAACTTTCTTATCCTCCATTGAAAACTGAAAAAAGAGACCACTCAACTGAATCAATAAAAATAACAATGAAAAAATAAAAAATAAACGAAGAAGGTAAAGTACGATAATTCAATATAGATCCTATTACCTTTGATTTAGACAATAATGAAATAGAATAATTGTACTCTTAGTAGATGAAACAGCTGATATATCAACTTATTAGAAACATAAAAAAACTCGAAGAAGATTTACCAGAAGGAAGAGATGCTTGTAATAAGTCGGGATTTGATAAATCATGAAGATGATGATGAAGTCCATATGGTAGAACGAAGGACTAAAGTCGGAATTTATGAGCAAGACGAGAAAAGCTGAGTAAAATTAGATTCAAGACTCAAATTAATAGAAGAAAACCTGTAGAAACCTTCATAAGGAACTCCAATGGAAATAGAGAAACAAGAAAAGACATTTCCTAGAGCAAGAAAAGATGCTACATTAGCAACAGAACTTGAAATTTATAGTGGAAATGCCCCCAATAGAAAAAAATAAGAATCAATATCTGGAGAAATGTTAACTAAAAGCAATTGAAGTAGCAAGCGACGGAATTATTCCCATCAGGAAATGGGAAAATCTAGGGAAAAATTTTTCAACTCAGATTATATAAAAGAGAGAAATCAAGAAAAAGAGAAATGCAAGAACAGAACATGCAGGAACTGAGATTTTATACATTTAAAACTTCAATTAAACAGGAAGGCGAACAATTATTTCAATGTATAATAATTAAATATTATTTAATTTATTTGTAAGAAATTTAGAATTTTTGCTATAAATTAAATAAAAATAACTACTATTAGTCAAATTTAGAGATTCAATTGCTATATTAGTCTTTTAAGAAATAAAAATAATTTTTTTATTTCATAAACCAAAAAAATCATAATAATTCACTAAATTAAAAGTGTTATATTTTGTATTTTTAAATCTTTTTTAATCAACTATTTATTAATAAAATTAAATTTATATAATTATTTTAAGTTCCTTGTTAAATTTTAAAATTAAATATATAAAAGTGAGATAATACAAGAATTGTTTAAAATTTATTCTAATAGAACTAACTATAATTTAATCCCTTTATATTTATTATTAATAAATATCATTTAGAATTTCAATTTACTAGTTAATAAACAAAATTAATTTTAAATAATATACCTTTCAATAAAATGAACCTTCTCAGTAATAAATTTTTATTGATTTTTATCTTTAAAATTTGTACCAAATTTATATAAATTTGAATAAAATTATTAATTATAGGATAAAATTAAATTAGATTAAATAGTCATATTTAAGTAATTTCTTTAAAAATTATTAAGTGCTATTTACTTTACTAACTAAATTTAAAATAATAGGAGATATATAATCATACTATTCTAATTTTTACCTAGTGCTGCGCACCATTGAGGTGCTACTCGCACTTTAATCAAAGTATTTTTAATTAGAATATATTTTATTACTCTATTTAATTTTTAAGACTTTATTTTTTATTTTAATCTTTTAATTTTTAAACATAAAAACTATTTTAACCTAGCTATTATTTAAACTAAGTATCTAAATTTAATTTATTCACAAATATAGCTTATTGAATGATTTTTATTTATAGAATAATGTTTAAAATAATTATTATTATGAATGTATTCTAAATTTCAATAATTTTAGTTTTATAAATTATATAATACTTATAAGACATAATTTATTTAAAATGTTTGATAGATTATTCATTTTCGCTACTTATTTTAGTAATATATGCCTTAATATAAATCTGATTTTCAGCTTTAAGACTTAAATTTAAATAACTTATTGTTCTTATTTTATCTCTAAATTGAAAGGAAATTAAAAAAATGCTAAATTAACTTAATTTTTAGCTATTTGACTAGATTGTGAAGGAAACATATAATATCTTTAGCAACTATTATAAATTGAAAGTTTTAATATCCTTTTACATTAAGCTACATAATAAATTAACAGTACTTAATTATCTAAATTTTTTAATTAATATTGGAGATAATCATTTTAGAATCAAAATTTCACCTTCTTCTCTTCATATCTTTCTACTCTATTTTTATTTAAAAAAAAATAATTTTTAAGTACATTACTATTAAAAATCATTTAAGATTTTTTAATTTGTATAGAACTTTATCTAATGAACTGGCTGCTTCAAATAGATAACTAAAAAATAGATTAAAGTTAATGAAAAATCTATCTTAACTTTATAATTTACTTTTATAAGAACTAAACCATTAATTTATTAAGTTTATATCTCTTATTCAAAATTAAAAATTTGAAACATTTTTATAAATAAAATACGAAATAAGTTCAGACTTAAATATAAATTTATCATCATTTATTAGCATGCTTTAAAATATTTTACTAGAGTATGAAGTTTTTTTATTTGCGAGCCAAAAATAATAAATAATTATGATTAATATTTTATGGTAGTGCTTGATCTTTTTCTCGAAGCTTATATAGCATTTCAGTTAAAAATATCTTTTCTAAATATTTATTTTTAGAATTAAATAATTTTAATATACTCTTCATTTAATCTCTTTATATATTCTTTAATATAGCTTTTAATTAATTTTAATTGAGCTTTTTGTTTTAAAATAAAATTTAGTGGTTTTATTAAATTTTTTATGTTTTTTTTTATTTTTAATTCATCATTACAATTTAAAATACATTTCTTTGATTAAAGATTTTTCTATTTTTTTAATTTAAGATTTGCTTATTTCAGGTGTAATTAAACATCATAAAGTTCAGCATATAAAAACTCTAAAAATCGCATACTAATATGGAAAATTTTTTTCTTCTCAGATTTCAATTTAAAATAATTATCAGAAACTTAATTTTTTTTGGTTAACAATTACGAGGCGGCGATGGAGCTTTATTTAAAAAATACATTTTCGTGTTATTCGAATTTTTTAACTTTCAGTTTGGAAAAATAATTGCAATAGCTCTTTTAAAATCCTAAATTAAATTAGCTAATGAACATAAAAATAATTTAATTTTATGATAAGAGTTTTTTAATTTAAGATATAGATATTTGTTGTTTCTTTTAAAATATGGCATTTTTCTATCTATTTAATCGCTTTTTATTTAAGTATATTCCCATGCTTGAGGAACTGGAAGCAAACTTTTGCTTATTTAGAACATTTTTGTCTATATTTTTCCATGCAAATAAAATTTTATCTTCTGCTCTTTAGGAAAGTAAAAAGATTTCAAGCTATTTTTGAATTAAATAGTATGAACATAATGGATTAAAAGAATTAATTTGAAGGTAAAATGATAAATTAAAGTGGTTTGTACACTTAAATTTATTAAACAGGAAAGTTATAATATAATTTAAAAATTCAATTAATCATTAAGCAAAATATCAAAATTAAATAATTGATGCTTACAAATTATTAAATGCCTTTAAACATATAAGCTCATTTCTCTACTTAAAATAAAAAGCATTGCAAATAAAATAGACTTAAAATATAAAATCATCAACTAAAGATTTAAACGAATACACTCTTAATTTTTAATTAAATAAAAATCGAGAATTAAAGATATAATTATTTTGAAAGACTTGATAAAGGTCAAAATTTTAATAGCTTTAAAATTAACAAAATTTAATTTAGATAATTCTTTAATAAATTTTTCTTGTTCTTCGATCGTACAACTTAATTTTAGAGTTACTTTATCATGATGCTTTGAAATAGATTTAATATTCTTCATAAAAAAAAGAGAAAAATTAAGTTTATAGTCTTAGAGAAGAGCTTCACAGTTAACTTCTATTTGTTCCTGCTCTCTCCTAAGCTAAAGGATGTCGTAGGATTTCATTAGTTCAACTTCCCTGTCTCCCCCTCATAAAATAATTTTTCGTTTAGTTTCTTCTCCAGTTGCTATTCTCCTTGTTGAATCTTGAGTTATAGAATTTCTTTCTGTAAATTTGTCCTGTTCTTGTTGATCAGAAGCAGAAGAGTTCTTCTAATATTTGTTTCTTATTAATTCTTTCAATTTCTGCCTTCTTTCAGCATTTTCTTCAGCAGTGATTCTTCTGGCATATGTAGCACCGGATCTTTCTACGATAGGAATATATCTTATTTATCTCTTATTGTTAATATTCCGTTTCGATTTCCATTGGAATACTTGATTATACTTATTATTATTCTTATTTTTCCTAAAGTTATTTTATTTCGTATTAAAGTTTAGAAAATTGGAATTAAAATATTTGAGGAATTTCATTAAATTTTTTTTCAATTTATTCCAATTTAATTTCTATTTACGATTCGAATTTAATTTCTATTTACGATTCGAATTTATCGATTGTTTTTTCCAATGATGGAAATTAATGATCTAGTTATTAAATCAATTCTTCGTAAATTTTTTCTAGTTATTCTATCCTTTATCTTTGTTATTTTAATTCGAATTATATATCGTAATTCGTTTTTACACAGATTATGCAAAAGCTTCCTTAGATTCTATTTCTTAATATTATTGATGCTCTTATTCATTTATGTTAGATTATTATTCTTTTTTTTACGAAAGAACCAAGAGAGGGTTATTTCTTAGGTGCCGTTTTATCATAATATAATAATTATAATAGATGAAATATTTCCTTCTATTATTAATCACTTATATTCATTTGTTTAATTTTTTAAGTTTGCTAAATTAATATAATAATCATATATAAAAAGTCTATTAACTTACAATTATTTTTATTCCAAAATAAAAAATACTAATAACCTCTATCTTAATTCGTATATTATTATTTTTTTTAATTAATTTTCTTTGATTCCACGTATAAAGCTTAAGTTTGTTTTATTTCAAGCTAGAATACAATTTTTTTAATTTTAGTTTTACATTTTCACATCTACTTTCTTATTAAATAGTTTTTTATTCTCAAATTCTAGAAGAATGAAAAATGAATTTAAATAATTTATATATAAAATCTCTCTTTAGACTTAGTTATATAATGATTCAAATTTTACTAGGAACATAAGATTAGAATAAATTTATTGTGGTTATATTTTTTTAGTTTGAAACAAATTTAAACTATCTCTCTAAGGTTAAAGTGCTAAATATTTGCTACTCATAATCTTAATTTAAATTTATTTTATTTCGTTCAAAGCTTGACATTAATATTAAGTTGTAGACAGTTTGTTATTAAATTTAATGAATTTACCTAAAATTTAAAAGTTATTTCAAATCCTAATTTTCTTAGATTTTTTAGCTGATTCTTTAAAATATTTAAGAAATATTCTAAATATTAAAAAATCTATCATCTAATTAGGAAATTAATAAAAAGAAATACAGCTAAATTTAGAAATTAAGGAAATCTCGTTTGTAAATAAATTATATTGATATCCTTTAATCATTATAAAATTTTGTAAAGTTCATTCATATTCTTTTATTTTTAAAGTATATAACTATAAAATGTAGTTTTTATAAAAATACTTATATTTTTTATGGAAATATTATGATTATTATATTTTAAAATTTCTCATTTAATATCTTTTTCTTGGATTTTCTTCGAGATTTTATAATGACTTTAATCTGATTATAACTTAATTATGAATTATAAGCAAAGCTATTCGAATTCTTTTAAATAAACTTAGAACCTTATTTTTATTTAATTAAATTAATTTTTAAAGGGAATCAATAAGAGCATCTTGGTGTTAACAATTCACTAAGAAATAAATAAAGGAAGATGATCAAAAATAAGAAACAAATAATTTAGAAATTTTAAATTTCTATTTATTATAAAATCTAAGATGAATAACTATTTCTAGCATTTCAAAAATTAAATATCATTCTCATTTAATAATTATTCTTTAAAACTTTTTTATTTATTTTATTCTTAATTTTTAATTTTAAAGGTCGATATGTACGAGAAGCAATGAATTAGAAAATTGTGATGTTTGTCTATTTTACCTAAATTTATAATTATCCTGAAATTTCTACATTCTAGTGTATTTAAACAAGCAAATATCATTCATACTAATTTGAAAGTTAAAATAAAACTTTAAGAATATTGATTCTAAATTATTTTATTTTTAAATAACTAAAAGCAATAAAAGCTTTAAAGTACTCTTGTAATAATGAAGAAACAAATTTAAAGAAATAAGAAGTGAAATAAATTAAGAAGAACTTAGATTATAGTCACTATTATCTTAGTAATCTATTAAAAAATTTCGAAAATGATTACACTTTAAAATACCTCTTGGAATTAAATTAATAAAATAAATTTAAGAATAGAGCAATTGGATTATTTATTTAATCTTTTGATGCTAGGAAATATCAATATTATCTATATGGTTCATAAGTAATTTTATCATAATTTAATATGCTCTCTTAACTTTTACTCAATCACTCTGAGTAAAACTAGGTAAAAAGATAAGTTAAAAGAAGGTTAAATTAATAAAATTGTTTAAAAAATGTTAGTAACTTAGGATTATAACTCACTTAAATATCAATAATTGATAGTCAACTTAATTATCATAATGAATATATCGATTTATACATACAGCTTATATATTATGTTTTATACATTAATATCAAATTTATTAAGATGAATTATGAATAGATATATTTGCTAAAAGCTTAAAATAACTAATTTTATTAATTTTTTAAAAGAATAAAGAAATTTACTTTGCTGTAAAACAGAAAATGAGAAGCTAAAGAGTGAAATTAAAATAGCAGTTGCTTGAAAAGTAGAGATGCGCTAATTTATAAAAAAAAAATGATTGCCTCATTAAGAATCATATCTTTAGCTATATTTATTACTTGTTTTCCTCCTCTCTGCATTTAACTTTATTTCTTTAAATAAGATTCCTTTAAAAAAATCTATTTTCTCTATCATAATTTTTTCAACTATTAATCTAAATTTATCCAAAGTTTTCTCCTGGCAAAATTTGACAAAGTCCATTTATATTATGCAGAATACTGACAGGAAGATAATAAAGAAATAGATGCTTAGAATGATTCAATGAATACTGAAAAGAACTCTTCCTAAAGTTCAATTATATATTGATTAGAAATGTCAGCAAGCTATTCAAATTTCATAATAAATGCGTTTAATATTTCAGTACTAAATGATAGAAACTCTCTTTCACTTTTTTAAAGAAAATCTAAGTAATTTTATTAAACTTAAATAAAAATTTAGCTTGCTTAAGATGAGTTACCCTAAGAAACCTTAGTATCTGGCATCTTTCACCATTAATGCTACTTGGTGCCTCTTCAATCTTGTCTTATCTTCTCTTCTCTTGTCTGTTCTTCACCTATAGGGAACTTAGATTATTTACTAAGCAAGCGAAAATGAAGATCACACAATATACATTCTTTAACATAATTACCTTCTTGATTGCTTGAACTATTCTACTTGCTTAAGCAATGTGGAATTTTCAGAGGAGGGTGAGAAGGAAGCTTTAAGTCAATCATTCATAAGAATATGGATGTTCATTGCAAGATTCAAGCTCAACTATGTGTTTTATTAAAAAAGATAAACCCATTCTCTTTTTATAATCACAATCACCTTAAATTTTTATGAGTTTGAATTACCTAAATCTTACAAACTTAGTAATTTCTGAAAAAATTCTTTAAGGGACTAATTGCAATTAAACAAGTTGCAATTTTATTATATCAACTTAATATTCGTTATTAGGGATATCTTCAGTGGTAATAGAACATTTTTCACCTAAAGGTAGTAATTAATTTTTTATCAATTAAAGTGAAATATGATTTGAGAAATTAAAAATCTAGAATAATATAGCAGATTAAAGTGGCCAAATATTCAATATATAAAATTCTGAGATTCAAATTGAAGATAGTAAATTTACTAGCGATGAGGGTCTTATTTTATTTAGCTATTAAAATAATATTTTGATGAAAAATATTCTGGATAAACTATCGAGATGGACAGTTAAAGGATCGAAAGAGTAACGACCTTTTATACCTAGGTCATATAATAAAATAAAACATCAGTTTTGAAAAGCAAATGGAGAATAGACTAGTAGCAGCATAAAAGATGTAAACATGAATACAAAGAAAAATAATAATGAATAAGGGATTAACACCATATAATTCAAAAATATTGTTAAAAACTTTCCTAAGCTCAGTTTTCAGTTATGAGGCAGAAGTGATTCCATATTGCAAATAATTTCTAGGAAAATAAGCGATGGAATAATTAGAGATAATATAGAAAATATTTCTATAAAACAGATACTCAAAAGTTTAAGAAAATGAAAAAGCTAAAATTTATACTGAGCAGTTTAGTAATCTTAATCAATTTCCAGTAATTACTTACACTAAGTTGAACAAATAATTTAAACAAGAAATTATCGTTATATTTAATTTAGAACCCAATTCTATAGCTTTCGAAAAGATCTTTAAGGTCATCACTATCCTATAGATATTCCTACCGTATGTGTGGAGAGTATGATACATTCGAGCACATTTTTAAATGAATATACTATTCTAATATAAGAGATTGACTATCGTAAAAGATTGAGAATTATGACTTAAGACGCCTTATATTATATGATTAAGGACTTATAAATTCCCTTCCGAATTCTTATTTGGGATATTTAGATTAAAAAATATTTCCCAAGAAACTTATGTCAAGAAGACTAGAATTATTAGAAATGGAAAAAGCATAAAAGGAAGAAATAAAAGATGAGATTAAACTAAAGTAATTTAAAATTGTTAAGATCAAGATTATAATTAAAAGCAATAAAAAAATTTACTAATGTCTATAATTGAAGAAAGCAATTCTTGCAGTTATAGATGTATAAAAACTCTTTAAGTTTAAAGTTTAAATTTAGAAATAATATAGAGAAGATCTTTACGAACAATCATAGATGTCCTTTTTTAAGTGCAAAAGGAGATGTTAGAACACGAATTGTAGTTTATGAAATTTAAACATTGCCTATGACAAAAAACGTTGAGATTAAGAGGCAAATTAATAGGAAAAAAAGGAAAAACAGTAATCGGATTATTTTCGACCTAAGTAAATAAGAGAATTTTATATTTGGATAATATTACATGGCAATAAAATTAGAATTAAAAATTGAGGACAAAAATATTTATAGATGATGGTAAAAATAATTTAAAAAGGATGAAACATTAATTGTGCAGTTTGAGAATATAAAGTTTACGTAGAAAAGATAGACAAAGAATGGAGTAAATGATAACAACATTACGGTATAGAAAAACATGATTTGATTAATATGCAGTAGGACCACCCAACTACCTGAGATATAATAAAAAAGAAAAGAAGAAATATGCTACATTTTTAGAATAATAACAAGATGTAATGGGAGCTAGGATTGCTTAAAAGAAGACACCAAGTTATGACAAGTTAATGCCCTTTCTTTAATAATGCAAGAGAAAATGAAAGATTTATCATAGAAAATTGTTCAGAATACAAAGAAGAAGATAATAAAGTATCTGAAATCTTAGAACAATACGAGTAGGGAGATAAGGAATGGAACTATTTGATATAATATGAGGTACGGTCAAATTTGAGAAATTCATTAGAACCTCGGAAAAGTTTAAAAAAAAGCTAAAGCTGACTTGATATCAAAAGATTATATCAAAGTATATTAGAAAAAAGGATGCATAGAAAAGAAAATTGAATGAAAAAAAGAAATAGGAAAAGACTATAGAGCATGAAAAGGATAATTTTTATGAGTGTAAAAAAGTTTGATCAAGAAGAAAATAATTAAAAATAAAAATAGTAAAATATGTAAGAAAAAATAAATTAAGCTTAAAATAAAGATCTAATAAAGCGTAGATAGATAGAAGACAGAAGAACATGAGTTAACATTGAGGAAAGTGAGGAAGATATGTAACTAATAAGAGAAGCATTTCTATTAACTGAAGGCTTACTTGAAGAAATAGACATATATTGAGATATATAAAGAGCTGAGTACCAACTAGGTGCTACGCTTTCTATAACCATATTTATTATTTATTAAAAAAATTATTTTTTAAGATGATGTGGATGTAATTATAGATGTTTCATGCTTACTCTTATTTTTTATGAGATAAATAAAAATAATTTTAGTTTTTCCACCATTTTTTTAATTTTTTTAGATATTTATTTTTTAAAATCTTATATATATATTTTTTAATAATTTTTTCATGGAATGCCTGTTTAAAATTGTTTTAGATTAATTAATTTGCAATATTTTTTTAGTTATAAATTGTTCATTCTTCAAAATCACTAGTATATTTTTTTAACCATCGTACTAAAATGTTTAATGTATAGTCATTATGATAATATAATTATATTTTTTTTCAAAGCTAAAAAATTTGCAGAAAATTCATTTTGTTCTAGTTTGAATTTTTAATTTGTTATTTTTAGGTTTTTTTATATATACTTCTTTAATTTTCTTTCCTTTAAAAAATTTTTAATATTTCGTTAATTTAATTTTTTTTATGTTAAATCTTTTTTTTAAATAATAAAAATATTCTATCAATTTTTATTTCAATATAATTAGTTTCTATATACTAAATTGCTTTTAAATCATTATAAATGGATAGCAATCAATTTCCAAACTGTAAAGAGCAATTTGATTAAGACAAGCGAGTGTCTAAGCAAATACCATGTGGATGTAGTTCATGTTTAAAGTGTCTTAAAAATGTTTATTAATTTACTTAAGAAATCAAATGCAAAGTTCATCAGCAAGTTTACTACATTCAGCCTGAATAGTTATAAGGATATGTAGTTTAACAGCAAGTGTAGTAGTAAATACCAAGACATTAATAGATCTAAATTGCTAATTAAGTAAAGCTTCAATAATAACGTAAATGGTTGTAGGATTTTTAAGTCTTGAAATAGAATTAACATAATAAGATAAAAGAAGTTGTATAAAACAGTTCATAATTCATGCAGACTATCTAGGCCTTGTCGTTTCATTAGATATTAAAGATCTTAACTGATTAGTTTTCTGGCACTAACAGTTGGATCAAGAATTTAATGTAGCGTTTGTCTAAGCTACAAGTAGCAAATGAATTTTAATAATAGCCAATGGGCTAATATTAATAAATTCAATAATAAAATAGTTAAGAATAATTCAATTTAATACTGTAAGAGATAGCTGAGTTAAGAAGAAGTTAGAACTAACAAATGAACATACAAAATATAAAAAATGTTATTCAATCATGTATGTTCAAAGTTTTCAGTTATTTAAGTTAGAAGTCCAATGGGTAGTAATTAACTTTGAATGAGGCAGAGATGTTAATATAAAATTATTTCTAGCAAGTCAATGTAGTGAATGAGATTTGTTTAGTTGCAACTATTACAGTATAGCCAGAAGTTTAGATATAATCCTAATTATCTTAAATAACAGACTAATAAGTTCATACCAAGTTGCTTTAGATAGTTTAGTTATGCATGTCGCAATAAGGAGTATCTTAAATAGCCTCCAATTCATTAACTTTATTGAACTACATGAACTATAATTTCACGTAATAAAACTTCCAAAACATTGACCTATCTAATGCTGATCTTTCTGACACCACATTCACCTCCTGTAACTTCTAAAACGCAAACTTATCCACCGCCAACCTCAGAAACTCAAAGTTCATCAACTGTGACCTATCCAACACTAACCTCTCATTAATCTCTTCTGAATACCCTCACATTTTCACTGGACACTCCGCAGCAGTCACATCGGTTGCCATCTCACCTAACTCTAACTTAATAGTATCTGGATCATGAGACAAAACTCTAAGACTCTACAACATAGCCACAGGTACCTGTAAGACCATGAGTGGTCACACACAATATGTATTATCTGTGGCTATATCCAGTGATTCAGAGTTTATCGTATCGGTAAGTGGAGATTAGACGGTGAGACTATGGGACGTCAAGACAGGTACCTGTAAGACCATGAGTGGTCACACAGATTATGTATTATCTGTGGCTATATCCAGTGATTCAGAGTTCATCGTATCGGGAAGTTATGATTCTACGGTGAGACTATGGGACGTCAAGACAGGTACCTGTAAGACCATGAGTGGTCACACTAGTTGAGTATTATCTGTGGCTATATCCAGTGTTTCAGAGTTCATCGTATCGGGAAGTTATGATACTACTCTTAGACTTTACAATATCAAGACAGGTACCTGTAAGACCATGAGTGGTCACACTAGTCATGTGAGATCTGTGGCTATATCAAGTGATTCCAGCTTAATCATATCTGGATCTTCTGACTAAACTATTCGTTTATGGAGCTCAAGAACATATTAATGTACCAAGATCTTTTCGGGACACACCTCTTACATCTTCTCGGTAATATTCTCAAGCAACAACAAGTATATCTTATCAGGATCTTATGACAAGACTATAAGAATATGAAACGTCTCTACTTCTTAGTGTATCTGTGTCTTAAATAACTCCGACTATGCAGGAAGTTTATCATTATCTAAGGACAACAATTGGCTGGTATCGAGCACAAGTTATTTAGGTTGGGGAAGTACAACAAAAGATTACATCATTAGAAGATGAAATATAGGAAGAATATTGAATGGAGTAGAAACTAATAACTAGTAATAGGTAAGTTTAAATCTACCAATTATTAATTATTTAGTAGACTGACTGGAATAAAGTATATGCTGACTATGGTTTAAGATTTTAGGACTGCGTAATGGCTAATACTATAATGAGTGTGGAGGACAAGTAGAGATACATCAGGTGATCTTCAATGTTTAAACTATTTAGTTTTTACATTTAAGTAATTTAAAATCTGTTAAGTATTTATTCTAATTAAGTATATTCATCCTATTATTTGTATTATTTTAAGTAAAAAAAAGTTTTTAAGATTGTCGATTTTTTTCTAAGTCTTTTTATTGAATTTAGTTATTTTTATTAATATAATTTTTCAATATAATTTTAAATTTAGATTTAAAAGAAAATGTTAGAAATAAAAAATTTTTTATCGTGTTCGAAAATTTTTGAAGTACAAGAGTTAAAAAAATTTTAAATTTTTTCTAGTGTTAGTAAAAATTTTTGAAGTACTAGAGATAAAAAGTTTTAAGTTTCCAGTGTTAGAAAAAATTTTTTGGAGTATGTACTAGCCAAAAAAATTTTAAATTTTCCTGCGTAAGGAAAATTTTTCGAAGTAGGTACATGCCAAAAAGTTCTAAATTTTTTCTAGTGTAAGGAAAATTTTTGAGTTATGTACTAGAGCTAAAAATTTTTTAATTTGTTATAAAATTCAATTGCGTTTGTTATAATTTTTAAGTTGCACAATGTAATTTTCCGATAGGAAAAATGTAGAATATTTCATTTGAATGTGCAGCAGATTAAATTAGCATGAGTAAGAAGCCCAGAAATCGTGAAAAACGCGAAAGCCGTTTTTTGCTCAGCGTTATACACTATAGGGCTGAGTTGGGACGGAACAAGCTGGGGTATTTCGGGATTGGTAAAGGGTCAGAAAGGAATAAAATTTTTAAAACAAAAAAGGGTTTTGAAAAAAAAGGGAATAAAAAATTTTTGACTATTTTTTTGATATTGGTTTCGATTTTTTTGATTTTGGTTTTGAAAATTTTAGTTTTAGTTTTTAAAAATTTTAGATTTGAAAATTTTTGATTTTGGTTTTGAAAATTTTTGATTTTGATTTTTAAAATTTTTGAATTGGGATTTGAAAGTTTGGATATTGGATTTGAATATTTTTGATTTTGCATTTTGGTTTTGAAGATTTTAGTTTTGGTTTTGCAAGTATTTGTTTTTATTTGACTTGAAAATTTTAAATTTTGGTGTCTAATACAAATTTTAAAAATGGGTTTTGGTATTTTTTTTGATTTTTTAGAGCTAAATGAAATGCGAATAAGAGTATTTAATGTATTAAATCGTGAAAATTTAATTTTGTTTTTTTGCTCAGCTTTTTACACTGCAAGACTTTTTTCGTAAGGATCAAACTGGAGGAAATCGTGATAGCTAAAGGTCAGAAAGGAACAAATTTTAAAAAGTTTAAAAATATAAAAAGGTTTTGAAAAAAAATGAGAATATAAAAATTGAGGATAAAATTTTCGATTTTGGTTTCGAAATGTTTTGATTTTGGGCAGTGCTAAATTTTTTTGAATTGGGTTGTGATAATTTATTTGATTTTTGGGTAATGAAAAAATTTTATAATTTTTAGAGTTAATAAAAGTAGAAAAAATCATGTGCATCCTTACATTGTAAAAATATAATTTTGTTTTTTGCTAAGCTTTATAAACTACAAAACCTTTTTCGGACGGAATAAACTTTCAAATTTTTTTAACTAAAGCTTTAAAAACGAATTTTTATTCGATTAATGAATAATAAGATATCTTAAAGAAACTAAAATGTTTACAAAATGAAAAAAGTGAAAATGTAATTTTGGCTTAAGAGTTTAGTTCTATAGGAGAAATTGGGACGGAACAAAGTAGAAAAAATTTTGGGTTTAAAAAAATTTTAAAACATAGTAAAAAATTAATGGACTATCTATAATAAAATTAAATAAAAATACTTTATAAAATAATTTATGTTATTTATAGTTTTCGAAAAAGAAGAAAAAAAAAACAAAAAACTTCTAAAAAGTAAAAAAAATAAATAGAAACATTAAAAAAAAAAAATTTACAAAAGTTCTCATATAGAGAAATAAATGAAAAAAAAATAAAAAGACTCGAAATACAAAAAAAAAAAAAATAATCTACTAGAAGAAATATTTCAAAATAATGATAAAATAAAAGAAATAAAAGTATGCTAAGAAAAGTAAGAAATGATGTCAAAATATGGTGGGAACTGAGATTGAACTTCTGAATCATATTTTCTGGTTTTAAGGCTAGAAACAAGTTCATTTGCAAAAGTGAGAAAGTTCGTGGAAAAGTAAAACTTTGAAAGGGAATGACATCCATTTGAGTAATCACTATTAGTAGAAGCTTTTAGACTGGCTGCACAAAACAATGTTACTCAATAGCAGCTGCTTTTCAAAATATAAAGAAAAATCCGATATCCATGAAGAGAATGATGGATCGTAAACTACAAGAAGTTGCAGTAATAAAATCAATAAGTTCAAATCTAAATTATAAGAAAAGAAAGAAAGATTTTCCATGCCAAATAAAGAAAAGCAAAAAAAGATCTAAATAATAAGATTTTAAAAGAGATTTAAAGATAATAAAAATTAGAAAGTAAAAAAATTAGAGTGAATTATAAGTGTAATTAAGAAAAAAAAACTAAAGTGAGGTAAAAATAAAAAAATTAGATTCAATTAATAAGTGAAGAAGTTAGGTAAGAAAAGAAGATAGAATTTCAGTTTCAAGGAGTATGCTTTGAGAAGTAATAAGTATTTAGAAAAGTGAAGAAGCAAAGTAAGAAAAGAAGATAGAATTTCAGTTTTAAGGAGTATGCTTTGAGAAGTGATAAGAATTTAGAAAAGTGAATGTGTAAAGTAAGAAAAGAAGATAGAATTTCAGTTTTAAGTAGTATGCTTTGAGAAGTGATAATAATTTAGAAAAGTGAAGAAGTAAAGTAAGAAAAAAACATAGAATTTCAGTTTTAAGGAGTATGCTTTGAGAAGTAATAAGTATTTAGAAAAGTGAAGAAGTAAAGTAAGAAAAGAAGATAGAATTTCAGTTTTAAGGAGTATGCTTTGAGAAGTAATAAGTATTTAGAAAAGTGAAGAAGTAAAGTAAGAAAAGAAGATAGAATTTCAGTTTTAAGGAGAATGCTTTGAGAAGTAATAAGAATTTAGAAAAGCGAAGAAGTAAAGTAACAGGTACCTGTAAGACCATGAGTGGTCACACTAGTCATGTATGATCTGTGGCTATATCCAGTGATTCAGAGTTCATCGTATCGGGAAGTGATGATTAGACGGTGAGACTATGGGACGTCAAGACAGGTACCTGTAAGACCATGAGTGGTCACACTAGTAATGTATGATATGTGGCTATATCCAGTGATTCAGAGTTCATCGTATCGGGAAGTTATGATTATACGGTGAGACTATGGGACGTCAAGACAGGTACCTGTAAGACCATGAGTGGTCACACTAGTTGTGTATCTGCTGCGGTTATATCCAGTGATTCAGAGTTCATCGTATCGGGAAGTTATGATTATACGGTGAGACTATGGGACGTCAAGACAGGTACCTGTAAGACCATGAGTGGTCACACTAGTCATGTATGATCTGTGGCTATATCCAGTGATTCAGAGTTCATCGTATCGGGAAGTTATGATTATACGGTGAGACTATGGGACGTCAAGACAGGTACCTGTAATACCATGAGTGGTCACACTAGTCATGTATGATCTGTGGCTATATCCAGTGATTCAGAGTTCATCGTATCGGGAAGTGATGATTAGACGGTGAGACTATGGGACGTCAAGACAGGTACCTGTAAGACCATGAGTGGTCACACAAATTAAGTATATGCCGTGGCTATATCCAGTGATTCAGAGTTCATCGTATCGGGAAGTTATGATTATACGGTGAGACTATGGGACGTCAAGACAGGTACCTGTAAGACCATGAGTGGTCACACTAGTTGTGTATCTGCTGCGGTTATATCCAGTGATTCAGAGTTCATCGTATCGGGAAGTTATGATTATACGGTGAGACTATGGGACGTCAAGACAGGTACCTGTAAGACCATGAGTGGTCACACTAGTTGTGTATCTGCTGTGGCTATATCCAGTGATTCAGAGTTCATCGTATCGGGAAGTGATGATTAGACGGTGAGACTATGGGACGTCAAGACAGGTACCTGTAAGACCATGAGTGGTCACACTAGTCATGTATGATCTGTGGCTATATCCAGTGATTCAGAGTTCATCGTATCGGGAAGTTATGATTATACGGTGAGACTATGGGACGTCAAGACAGGTACCTGTAATACCATGAGTGGTCACACTAGTCATGTATGATCTGTGGCTATATCCAGTGATTCAGAGTTCATCGTATCGGGAAGTGATGATTAGACGGTGAGACTATGGGACGTCAAGACAGGTACCTGTAAGACCATGAGTGGTCACACAAATTAAGTATATGCCGTGGCTATATCCAGTGATTCAGAGTTCATCGTATCGGGAAGTTATGATTATACGGTGAGACTATGGGACGTCAAGACAGGTACCTGTAAGACCATGAGTGGTCACACTAGTTGTGTATCTGCTGCGGTTATATCCAGTGATTCAGAGTTCATCGTATCGGGAAGTTATGATTATACGGTGAGACTATGGGACGTCAAGACAGGTACCTGTAAGACCATGAGTGGTCACACTAGTTGTGTATCTGCTGTGGCTATATCCAGTGATTCAGAGTTCATCGTATCGGGAAGTGATGATTAGACGGTGAGACTATGGGACGTCAAGACAGGTACCTGTAAGACCATGAGTGGTCACACAAATTAGGTATCTGCTGTGGCTATATCCAGTGATTCAGAGTTCATCGTATCGGGAAGTTATGATTATACGGTGAGACTATGGGACGTCAAGACAGGTACCTGTAAGACCATGAGTGGTCACACTAGTCATGTATGATCTGTGGCTATATCCAGTGATTCAGAGTTCATCGTATCGGGAAGTGATGATTAGACGGTGAGACTATGGGACGTCAAGACAGGTACCTGTAAGACCATGAGTGGTCACACAAATTAGGTATCTGCTGTGGCTATATCCAGTGATTCAGAGTTCATCGTATCGGGAAGTTATGATTATACGGTGAGACTATGGGACGTCAAGACAGGTACCTGTAAGACCATGAGTGGTCACACTAGTTGTGTATCTGCTGCGGTTATATCCAGTGATTCAGAGTTCATCGTATCGGGAAGTTATGATTATACGGTGAGACTATGGGACGTCAAGACAGGTACCTGTAAGACCATGAGTGGTCACACTAGTCATGTATGATCTAAGGCTATATCCAGTGATTCAAAGTTCATCGTATCGGGAAGTTATGATTATACGGTGAGACTATGGGACGTCAAGACAGGTACCTGTAAGACCATGAGTGGTCACACAAATTAAGTATATGCCGTGGCTATATCCAGTGATTCAGAGTTCATCGTATCGGGAAGTGATGATTAGACGGTGAGACTATGGGACGTCAAGACAGGTACCTGTAAGACCATGAGTGGTCACACTAGTTGTGTATCTGCTGCGGTTATATCCAGTGATTCAGAGTTCATCGTATCGGGAAGTTATGATTATACGGTGAGACTATGGGACGTCAAGACAGGTACCTGTAAGACCATGAGTGGTCACACAAATTAAGTATATGCCGTGGCTATATCCAGTGATTCAGAGTTCATCGTATCGGGAAGTTATGATTATACGGTGAGACTATGGGACGTCAAGACAGGTACCTGTAAGACCATGAGTGGTCACACTAGTTGTGTATCTGCTGTGGCTATATCCAGTGATTCAGAGTTCATCGTATCGGGAAGTTATGATTATACGGTGAGACTATGGGACGTCAAGACAGGTACCTGTAAGACCATGAGTGGTCACACTAGTCATGTATGATCTGTGGCTATATCCAGTGATTCAGAGTTCATCGTATCGGGAAGTTATGATTATACGGTGAGACTATGGGACGTCAAGACAGGTACCTGTAAGACCATGAGTGGTCACACTAGTTAGG
Organism: Loxodes magnus; assembly: GCA_946699065.1. Classification (NCBI taxonomy): domain Eukaryota; phylum Ciliophora; class Karyorelictea; order Loxodida; family Loxodidae; genus Loxodes; species Loxodes magnus. The sequence goes on from CAMPDV010000260.1 coordinate 339,706, forward strand.
TATTATCTGTGGCTATATCCAGTGATTCAGAGTTCATCGTATCGGGAAGTGATGATTAGACGGTGAGACTATGGGACGTCAAGACAGGTACCTGTAAGACCATGAGTGGTCACACAAATTAGGTATCTGCTGTGGCTATATCCAGTGATTCAGAGTTCATCGTATCGGGAAGTGATGATTAGACGGTGAGACTATGGGACGTCAAGACAGGTACCTGTAAGACCATGAGTGGTCACACTAGTCATGTATGATCTGTGGCTATATCCAGTGATTCAGAGTTCATCGTATCGGGAAGTGATGATTATACGGTGAGACTATGGGACGTCAAGACAGGTACCTGTAAGACCATGAGTGGTCACACAAATTAGGTATCTGCTGTGGCTATATCCAGTGATTCAGAGTTCATCTTATCGGGAAGTTATGATTATACGGTGAGACTATGGGACGTCAAGACAGGTACCTGTAAGACCATGAGTGGTCACACTAGTTGTGTATCTGCTGTGGCTATATCCAGTGATTCAGAGTTCATCGTATCGGGAAGTTATGATTATACGGTGAGACTATGGGACGTCAAGACAGGTACCTGTAAGACCATGAGTGGTCACACTAGTTGTGTATCTGCTGTGGCTATATCCAGTGATTCAGAGTTCATCGTATCGGGAAGTTATGATTATACGGTGAGACTATGGGACGTCAAGACAGGTACCTGTAAGACCATGAGTGGTCACACTAGTGTTGTATAATCTGTGGCTATATCCAGTGATTCAGAGTTCATCGTATCGGGAAGTTATGATTATACGGTGAGACTATGGGACGTCAAGACAGGTACCTGTAAGACCATGAGTGGTCACACTAGTTGTGTATATGCTGTGGCTATATCCAGTGATTCAGAGTTCATCGTATCGGAAAGTTATGATTATACGGTGAGACTATGGGACGTCAAGACAGGTACCTGTAAGACCATGAGTGGTCACACTAGTCATGTATGATCTGTGGCTATATCCAGTGATTCAGAGTTCATCGTATCGGGAAGTTATGATTATACGGTGAGACTATGGGACGTCAAGACAGGTACCTGTAAGACCATGAGTGGTCACACTAGTCATGTATGATCTGTGGCTATATCCAGTGATTCAGAGTTCATCGTATCGGGAAGTGATGATTAGACGGTGAGACTATGGGACGTCAAGACAGGTACCTGTAAGACCATGAGTGGTCACACAAATTAGGTATCTGCTGTGGCTATATCCAGTGATTCAGAGTTCATCGTATCGGGAAGTTATGATTATACGGTGAGACTATGGGACGTCAAGACAGGTACCTGTAAGACCATGAGTGGTCACACTAGTCATGTATGATCTGTGGCTATATCCAGTGATTCAGAGTTCATCGTATCGGGAAGTGATGATTAGACGGTGAGACTATGGGACGTCAAGACAGGTACCTGTAAGACCATGAGTGGTCACACTAGTCATGTATGATCTGTGGCTATATCCAGTGATTCAGAGTTCATCGTATCGGGAAGTTATGATTATACGGTGAGACTATGGGACGTCAAGACAGGTACCTGTAAGACCATGAGTGGTCACACTAGTTAAGTATGATCTGTGGCTATATCCAGTGATTCAGAGTTCATCGTATCGGGAAGTTATGATTATACGGTGAGACTATGGGACGTCAAGACAGGTACCTGTAAGACCATGAGTGGTCACACTAGTAATGTATGATATGTGGCTATATCCAGTGATTCAGAGTTCATCGTATCGGGAAGTGATGATTATACGGTGAGACTATGGGACGTCAAGACAGGTACCTGTAAGACCATGAGTGGTCACACTAGTTGTGTATGATCTGTGGCTATATCCAGTGATTCAGAGTTCATCGTATCGGGAAGTGATGATTAGACGGTGAGACTATGGGACGTCAAGACAGGTACCTGTAAGACCATGAGTGGTCACACAAATTAGGTATCTGCTGTGGCTATATCCAGTGATTCAGAGTTCATCGTATCGGGAAGTTATGATTATACGGTGAGACTATGGGACGTCAAGACAGGTACCTGTAAGACCATGAGTGGTCACACTAGTTGTGTATCTGCTGCGGTTATATCCAGTGATTCAGAGTTCATCGTATCGGGAAGTTATGATTATACGGTGAGACTATGGGACGTCAAGACAGGTACCTGTAAGACCATGAGTGGTCACACTAGTCATGTATGATCTGTGGCTATATCCAGTGATTCAGAGTTCATCGTATCGGGAAGTTATGATTATACGGTGAGACTATGGGACGTCAAGACAGGTACCTGTAAGACCATGAGTGGTCACACTAGTTGTGTATCTGCTGCGGTTATATCCAGTGATTCAGAGTTCATCGTATCGGGAAGTTATGATTATACGGTGAGACTATGGGACGTCAAGACAGGTACCTGTAAGACCATGAGTGGTCACACAAATTAAGTATCTGCTGTGGCTATATCCAGTGATTCAGAGTTCATCGTATCGGGAAGTGATGATTAGACGGTGAGACTATGGGACGTCAAGACAGGTACCTGTAAGACCATGAGTGGTCACACAAATTAAGTATATGCCGTGGCTATATCCAGTGATTCAGAGTTCATCGTATCGGGAAGTTATGATTATACGGTGAGACTATGGGACGTCAAGACAGGTACCTGTAAGACCATGAGTGGTCACACTAGTTGTGTATCTGCTGTGCTATATCCAGTGATTCAGAGTTCATCGTATCGGGAAGTTATGATTATACGGTGAGACTATGGGACGTCAAGACAGGTACCTGTAAGACCATGAGTGGTCACACTAGTTGTGTATCTGCTGTGGCTATATCCAGTGATTCAGAGTTCATCGTATCGGGAAGTTATGATTATACGGTGAGACTATGGGACGTCAAGACAGGTACCTGTAAGACCATGAGTGGTCACACTAGTGTTGTATAATCTGTGGCTATATCCAGTGATTCAGAGTTCATCGTATCGGGAAGTTATGATTATACGGTGAGACTATGGGACGTCAAGACAGGTACCTGTAAGACCATGAGTGGTCACACTAGTCATGTATGATCTGTGGCTATATCCAGTGATTCAGAGTTCATCGTATCGGAAAGTTATGATTATACGGTGAGACTATGGGACGTCAAGACAGGTACCTGTAAGACCATGAGTGGTCACACTAGTCATGTATGATCTGTGGCTATATCCAGTGATTCAGAGTTCATCGTATCGGGAAGTTATGATTATACGGTGAGACTATGGGACGTCAAGACAGGTACCTGTAAGACCATGAGTGGTCACACTAGTCATGTATGATCTGTGGCTATATCCAGTGATTCAGAGTTCATCGTATCGGGAAGTTATGATTATACGGTGAGACTATGGGACGTCAAGACAGGTACCTGTAAGACCATGAGTGGTCACACTAGTAATGTATGATCTGTGGCTATATCCAGTGATTCAGAGTTCATCGTATCGGGAAGTGATGATTAGACGGTGAGACTATGGGACGTCAAGACAGGTACCTGTAAGACCATGAGTGGTCACACAAATTAGGTATCTGCTGTGGCTATATCCAGTGATTCAGAGTTCATCGTATCGGGAAGTTATGATTATACGGTGAGACTATGGGACGTCAAGACAGGTACCTGTAAGACCATGAGTGGTCACACTAGTCATGTATGATCTGTGGCTATATCCAGTGATTCAGAGTTCATCGTATCGGGAAGTGATGATTAGACGGTGAGACTATGGGACGTCAAGACAGGTACCTGTAAGACCATGAGTGGTCACACTAGTCATGTATGATCTGTGGCTATATCCAGTGATTCAGAGTTCATCGTATCGGGAAGTTATGATTATACGGTGAGACTATGGGACGTCAAGACAGGTACCTGTAAGACCATGAGTGGTCACACTAGTTAAGTATGATCTGTGGCTATATCCAGTGATTCAGAGTTCATCGTATCGGGAAGTTATGATTATACGGTGAGACTATGGGACGTCAAGACAGGTACCTGTAAGACCATGAGTGGTCACACTAGTTAAGTATGATCTGTGGCTATATCCAGTGATTCAGAGTTCATCGTATCGGGAAGTGATGATTAGACGGTGAGACTATGGGACGTCAAGACAGGTACCTGTAAGACCATGAGTGGTCACACTAGTAATGTATGATATGTGGCTATATCCAGTGATTCAGAGTTCATCGTATCGGGAAGTGATGATTATACGGTGAGACTATGGGACGTCAAGACAGGTACCTGTAAGACCATGAGTGGTCACACTAGTTGTGTATGATCTGTGGCTATATCCAGTGATTCAGAGTTCATCGTATCGGGAAGTGATGATTAGACGGTGAGACTATGGGACGTCAAGACAGGTACCTGTAAGACCATGAGTGGTCACACAAATTAGGTATCTGCTGTGGCTATATCCAGTGATTCAGAGTTCATCGTATCGGGAAGTTATGATTATACGGTGAGACTATGGGACGTCAAGACAGGTACCTGTAAGACCATGAGTGGTCACACTAGTTAAGTATGATCTGTGGCTATATCCAGTGATTCAGAGTTCATCGTATCGGGAAGTGATGATTAGACGGTGAGACTATGGGACGTCAAGACAGGTACCTGTAAGACCATGAGTGGTCACACAAATTAGGTATATGCCGTGGCTATATCCAGTGATTCAGAGTTCATCGTATCGGGAAGTGATGATTATACGGTGAGACTATGGGACGTCAAGACAGGTACCTGTAAGACCATGAGTGGTCACACTAGTTGTGTATGATCTGTGGCTATATCCAGTGATTCAGAGTTCATCGTATCGGGAAGTGATGATTAGACGGTGAGACTATGGGACGTCAAGACAGGTACCTGTAAGACCATGAGTGGTCACACAAATTAGGTATCTGCTGTGGCTATATCCAGTGATTCAGAGTTCATCGTATCGGGAAGTTATGATTATACGGTGAGACTATGGGACGTCAAGACAGGTACCTGTAAGACCATGAGTGGTCACACTAGTTGTGTATCTGCTGCGGTTATATCCAGTGATTCAGAGTTCATCGTATCGGGAAGTTATGATTATACGGTGAGACTATGGGACGTCAAGACAGGTACCTGTAAGACCATGAGTGGTCACACTAGTTGTGTATCTGCTGCGGTTATATCCAGTGATTCAGAGTTCATCGTATCGGGAAGTTATGATTATACGGTGAGACTATGGGACGTCAAGACAGGTACCTGTAAGACCATGAGTGGTCACACAAATTAAGTATATGCCGTGGCTATATCCAGTGATTCAGAGTTCATCGTATCGGGAAGTTATGATTATACGGTGAGACTATGGGACGTCAAGACAGGTACCTGTAAGACCATGAGTGGTCACACTAGTTGTGTATCTGCTGTGCTATATCCAGTGATTCAGAGTTCATCGTATCGGGAAGTTATGATTATACGGTGAGACTATGGGACGTCAAGACAGGTACCTGTAAGACCATGAGTGGTCACACTAGTCATGTATGATCTGTGGCTATATCCAGTGATTCAGAGTTCATCGTATCGGGAAGTTATGATTATACGGTGAGACTATGGGACGTCAAGACAGGTACCTGTAAGACCATGAGTGGTCACACTAGTTGTGTATCTGCTGCGGTTATATCCAGTGATTCAGAGTTCATCGTATCGGGAAGTTATGATTATACGGTGAGACTATGGGACGTCAAGACAGGTACCTGTAAGACCATGAGTGGTCACACTAGTCATGTATGATCTGTGGCTATATCCAGTGATTCAGAGTTCATCGTATCGGGAAGTGATGATTAGACGGTGAGACTATGGGACGTCAAGACAGGTACCTGTAAGACCATGAGTGGTCACACTAGTCATGTATGATCTGTGGCTATATCCAGTGATTCAGAGTTCATCGTATCGGGAAGTGATGATTAGACGGTGAGACTATGGGACGTCAAGACAGGTACCTGTAAGACCATGAGTGGTCACACTAGTTGTGTATGATCTGTGGCTATATCCAGTGATTCAGAGTTCATCGTATCGGGAAGTGATGATTAGACGGTGAGACTATGGGACGTCAAGACAGGTACCTGTAAGACCATGAGTGGTCACACTAGTCATGTATGATCTGTGGCTATATCCAGTGATTCAGAGTTCATCGTATCGGGAAGTGATGATTAGACGGTGAGACTATGGGACGTCAAGACAGGTACCTGTAAGACCATGAGTGGTCACACTAGTTGTGTATCTGCTGCGGTTATATCCAGTGATTCAGAGTTCATCGTATCGGGAAGTTATGATTATACGGTGAGACTATGGGACGTCAAGACAGGTACCTGTAAGACCATGAGTGGTCACACTAGTCATGTATGATCTGTGGCTATATCCAGTGATTCAGAGTTCATCGTATCGGGAAGTTATGATTATACGGTGAGACTATGGGACGTCAAGACAGGTACCTGTAAGACCATGAGTGGTCACACTAGTTGTGTATCTGCTGCGGTTATATCCAGTGATTCAGAGTTCATCGTATCGGGAAGTGATGATTAGACGGTGAGACTATGGGACGTCAAGACAGGTACCTGTAAGACCATGAGTGGTCACACAAATTAAGTATCTGCTGTGGCTATATCCAGTGATTCAGAGTTCATCGTATCGGGAAGTGATGATTAGACGGTGAGACTATGGGACGTCAAGACAGGTACCTGTAAGACCATGAGTGGTCACACAAATTAAGTATATGCCGTGGCTATATCCAGTGATTCAGAGTTCATCGTATCGGGAAGTTATGATTATACGGTGAGACTATGGGACGTCAAGACAGGTACCTGTAAGACCATGAGTGGTCACACTAGTTGTGTATCTGCTGTGCTATATCCAGTGATTCAGAGTTCATCGTATCGGGAAGTTATGATTATACGGTGAGACTATGGGACGTCAAGACAGGTACCTGTAAGACCATGAGTGGTCACACTAGTTGTGTATCTGCTGTGGCTATATCCAGTGATTCAGAGTTCATCGTATCGGGAAGTTATGATTATACGGTGAGACTATGGGACGTCAAGACAGGTACCTGTAAGACCATGAGTGGTCACACTAGTCATGTATGATCTGTGGCTATATCCAGTGATTCAGAGTTCATCGTATCGGGAAGTTATGATTATACGGTGAGACTATGGGACGTCAAGACAGGTACCTGTAAGACCATGAGTGGTCACACTAGTCATGTATGATCTGTGGCTATATCCAGTGATTCAGAGTTCATCGTATCGGGAAGTGATGATTAGACGGTGAGACTATGGGACGTCAAGACAGGTACCTGTAAGACCATGAGTGGTCACACAAATTAGGTATATGCCGTGGCTATATCCAGTGATTCAGAGTTCATCGTATCGGGAAGTTATGATTATACGGTGAGACTATGGGACGTCAAGACAGGTACCTGTAAGACCATGAGTGGTCACACTAGTTGTGTATCTGCTGTGGCTATATCCAGTGATTCAGAGTTCATCGTATCGGGAAGTTATGATTATACGGTGAGACTATGGGACGTCAAGACAGGTACCTGTAAGACCATGAGTGGTCACACTAGTTGTGTATCTGCTGTGGTTATATCCAGTGATTCAGAGTTCATCGTATCGGGAAGTTATGATTATACGGTGAGACTATGGGACGTCAAGACAGGTACCTGTAAGACCATGAGTGGTCACACTAGTCATGTATGATCTGTGGCTATATCCAGTGATTCAGAGTTCATCGTATCGGGAAGTTATGATTATACGGTGAGACTATGGGACGTCAAGACAGGTACCTGTAAGACCATGAGTGGTCACACAAATTAGGTATCTGCTGTGGCTATATCCAGTGATTCAGAGTTCATCGTATCGGGAAGTGATGATTAGACGGTGAGACTATGGGACGTCAAGACAGGTACCTGTAAGACCATGAGTGGTCACACAAATTAAGTATATGCCGTGGCTATATCCAGTGATTCAGAGTTCATCGTATCGGGAAGTTATGATTATACGGTGAGACTATGGGACGTCAAGACAGGTACCTGTAAGACCATGAGTGGTCACACTAGTTGTGTATCTGCTGTGGCTATATCCAGTGATTCAGAGTTCATCGTATCGGGAAGTTATGATTATACGGTGAGACTATGGGACGTCAAGACAGGTACCTGTAAGACCATGAGTGGTCACACTAGTTGTGTATCTGCTGTGGCTATATCCAGTGATTCAGAGTTCATCGTATCGGGAAGTTATGATTATACGGTGAGACTATGGGACGTCAAGACAGGTACCTGTAAGACCATGAGTGGTCACACTAGTTGTGTATCTGCTGTGGCTATATCCAGTGATTCAGAGTTCATCGTATCGGGAAGTTATGATTATACGGTGAGACTATGGGACGTCAAGACAGGTACCTGTAAGACCATGAGTGGTCACACTAGTCATGTATGATCTGTGGCTATATCCAGTGATTCAGAGTTCATCGTATCGGGAAGTTATGATTATACGGTGAGACTATGGGACGTCAAGACAGGTACCTGTAAGACCATGAGTGGTCACACTAGTAATGTATGATCTGTGGCTATATCCAGTGATTCAGAGTTCATCGTATCGGGAAGTTATGATTATACGGTGAGACTATGGGACGTCAAGACAGGTACCTGTAAGACCATGAGTGGTCACACTAGTTGTGTATGATCTGTGGCTATATCCAGTGATTCAGAGTTCATCGTATCGGGAAGTTATGATTATACGGTGAGACTATGGGACGTCAAGACAGGTACCTGTAAGACCATGAGTGGTCACACTAGTCATGTATGATCTGTGGCTATATCCAGTGATTCAGAGTTCATCGTATCGGGAAGTTATGATTATACGGTGAGACTATGGGACGTCAAGACAGGTACCTGTAAGACCATGAGTGGTCACACTAGTCATGTATGATCTGTGGCTATATCCAGTGATTCAGAGTTCATCGTATCGGGAAGTGATGATTAGACGGTGAGACTATGGGACGTCAAGACAGGTACCTGTAAGACCATGAGTGGTCACACTAGTCATGTATGATCTGTGGCTATATCCAGTGATTCAGAGTTCATCGTATCGGGAAGTTATGATTATACGGTGAGACTATGGGACGTCAAGACAGGTACCTGTAAGACCATGAGTGGTCACACTAGTTGTGTATCTGCTGCGGTTATATCCAGTGATTCAGAGTTCATCGTATCGGGAAGTTATGATTAGACGGTGAGACTATGGGACGTCAAGACAGGTACCTGTAAGACCATGAGTGGTCACACTAGTCATGTATGATCTGTGGCTATATCCAGTGATTCAGAGTTCATCGTATCGGGAAGTTATGATTATACGGTGAGACTATGGGACGTCAAGACAGGTACCTGTAAGACCATGAGTGGTCACACTAGTTGTGTATCTGCTGTGGCTATATCCAGTGATTCAGAGTTCATCGTATCGGGAAGTTATGATTATACGGTGAGACTATGGGACGTCAAGACAGGTACCTGTAAGACCATGAGTGGTCACACAAATTAGGTATCTGCTGTGGCTATATCCAGTGATTCAGAGTTCATCGTATCGGGAAGTGATGATTAGACGGTGAGACTATGGGACGTCAAGACAGGTACCTGTAAGACCATGAGTGGTCACACTAGTCATGTATGATCTGTGGCTATATCCAGTGATTCAGAGTTCATCGTATCGGGAAGTGATGATTAGACGGTGAGACTATGGGACGTCAAGACAGGTACCTGTAAGACCATGAGTGGTCACACAAATTAAGTATATGCCGTGGCTATATCCAGTGATTCAGAGTTCATCGTATCGGGAAGTTATGATTATACGGTGAGACTATGGGACGTCAAGACAGGTACCTGTAAGACCATGAGTGGTCACACTAGTTGTGTATCTGCTGTGGCTATATCCAGTGATTCAGAGTTCATCGTATCGGGAAGTGATGATTATACGGTGAGACTATGGGACGTCAAGACAGGTACCTGTAAGACCATGAGTGGTCACACTAGTCATGTATGATCTGTGGCTATATCCAGTGATTCAGAGTTCATCGTATCGGGAAGTGATGATTATACGGTGAGACTATGGGACGTCAAGACAGGTACCTGTAAGACCATGAGTGGTCACACTAGTCATGTATGATCTGTGGCTATATCCAGTGATTCAGAGTTCATCGTATCGGGAAGTTATGATTATACGGTGAGACTATGGGACGTCAAGACAGGTACCTGTAAGACCATGAGTGGTCACACTAGTAATGTATGATCTGTGGCTATATCCAGTGATTCAGAGTTCATCGTATCGGGAAGTTATGATTATACGGTGAGACTATGGGACGTCAAGACAGGTACCTGTAAGACCATGAGTGGTCACACTAGTCATGTATGATCTGTGGCTATATCCAGTGATTCAGAGTTCATCGTATCGGGAAGTTATGATTAGACGGTGAGACTATGGGACGTCAAGACAGGTACTTGTAAGACCATGAGTGGTCACACTAGTTGTGTATCTGCTGTGGCTATATCCAGTGATTCAGAGTTCATCGTATCGGGAAGTTATGATTATACGGTGAGACTATGGGACGTCAAGACAGGTACCTGTAAGACCATGAGTGGTCACACAAATTAGGTATCTGCTGTGGCTATATCCAGTGATTCAGAGTTCATCGTATCGGGAAGTGATGATTAGACGGTGAGACTATGGGACGTCAAGACAGGTACCTGTAAGACCATGAGTGGTCACACAAATTAAGTATATGCCGTGGCTATATCCAGTGATTCAGAGTTCATCGTATCGGGAAGTTATGATTATACGGTGAGACTATGGGACGTCAAGACAGGTACCTGTAAGACCATGAGTGGTCACACTAGTTGTGTATCTGCTGTGGCTATATCCAGTGATTCAGAGTTCATCGTATCGGGAAGTTATGATTATACGGTGAGACTATGGGACGTCAAGACAGGTACCTGTAAGACCATGAGTGGTCACACTAGTTGTGTATCTGCTGTGGCTATATCCAGTGATTCAGAGTTCATCGTATCGGGAAGTTATGATTATACGGTGAGACTATGGGACGTCAAGACAGGTACCTGTAAGACCATGAGTGGTCACACTAGTCATGTATGATCTGTGGCTATATCCAGTGATTCAGAGTTCATCGTATCGGGAAGTTATGATTATACGGTGAGACTATGGGACGTCAAGACAGGTACCTGTAAGACCATGAGTGGTCACACTAGTAATGTATGATCTGTGGCTATATCCAGTGATTCAGAGTTCATCGTATCGGGAAGTTATGATTATACGGTGAGACTATGGGACGTCAAGACAGGTACCTGTAAGACCATGAGTGGTCACACTAGTAATGTATGATCTGTGGCTATATCCAGTGATTCAGAGTTCATCGTATCGGGAAGTTATGATTATACGGTGAGACTATGGGACGTCAAGACAGGTACCTGTAAGACCATGAGTGGTCACACTAGTTGTGTATCTGCTGTGGCTATATCCAGTGATTCAGAGTTCATCGTATCGGGAAGTTATGATTATACGGTGAGACTATGGGACGTCAAGACAGGTACCTGTAAGACCATGAGTGGTCACACTAGTAATGTATATGCTGTGGCTATATCCAGTGATTCAGAGTTCATCGTATCGGGAAGTTATGATTATACGGTGAGACTATGGGACGTCAAGACAGGTACCTGTAAGACCATGAGTGGTCACACTAGTTGTGTATCTGCTGTGGCTATATCCAGTGATTCAGAGTTCATCGTATCGGGAAGTTATGATTATACGGTGAGACTATGGGACGTCAAGACAGGTACCTGTAAGACCATGAGTGGTCACACAAATTAAGTATATGCCGTGGCTATATCCAGTGATTCAGAGTTCATCGTATCGGGAAGTTATGATTAGACGGTGAGACTATGGGACGTCAAGACAGGTACTTGTAAGACCATGAGTGGTCACACTAGTTGTGTATCTGCTGCGGTTATATCCAGTGATTCAGAGTTCATCGTATCGGGAAGTTATGATTAGACGGTGAGACTATGGGACGTCAAGACAGGTACCTGTAAGACCATGAGTGGTCACACTAGTCATGTATGATCTGTGGCTATATCCAGTGATTCAGAGTTCATCGTATCGGGAAGTTATGATTATACGGTGAGACTATGGGACGTCAAGACAGGTACCTGTAAGACCATGAGTGGTCACACTAGTTGTGTATCTGCTGTGGCTATATCCAGTGATTCAGAGTTCATCGTATCGGGAAGTTATGATTATACGGTGAGACTATGGGACGTCAAGACAGGTACCTGTAAGACCATGAGTGGTCACACAAATTAGGTATCTGCTGTGGCTATATCCAGTGATTCAGAGTTCATCGTATCGGGAAGTGATGATTAGACGGTGAGACTATGGGACGTCAAGACAGGTACCTGTAAGACCATGAGTGGTCACACTAGTCATGTATGATCTGTGGCTATATCCAGTGATTCAGAGTTCATCGTATCGGGAAGTGATGATTAGACGGTGAGACTATGGGACGTCAAGACAGGTACCTGTAAGACCATGAGTGGTCACACAAATTAAGTATATGCCGTGGCTATATCCAGTGATTCAGAGTTCATCGTATCGGGAAGTTATGATTATACGGTGAGACTATGGGACGTCAAGACAGGTACCTGTAAGACCATGAGTGGTCACACTAGTTGTGTATCTGCTGTGGCTATATCCAGTGATTCAGAGTTCATCGTATCGGGAAGTGATGATTATACGGTGAGACTATGGGACGTCAAGACAGGTACCTGTAAGACCATGAGTGGTCACACTAGTCATGTATGATCTGTGGCTATATCCAGTGATTCAGAGTTCATCGTATCGGGAAGTGATGATTATACGGTGAGACTATGGGACGTCAAGACAGGTACCTGTAAGACCATGAGTGGTCACACTAGTCATGTATGATCTGTGGCTATATCCAGTGATTCAGAGTTCATCGTATCGGGAAGTTATGATTATACGGTGAGACTATGGGACGTCAAGACAGGTACCTGTAAGACCATGAGTGGTCACACTAGTAATGTATGATCTGTGGCTATATCCAGTGATTCAGAGTTCATCGTATCGGGAAGTTATGATTATACGGTGAGACTATGGGACGTCAAGACAGGTACCTGTAAGACCATGAGTGGTCACACTAGTCATGTATGATCTGTGGCTATATCCAGTGATTCAGAGTTCATCGTATCGGGAAGTTATGATTAGACGGTGAGACTATGGGACGTCAAGACAGGTACTTGTAAGACCATGAGTGGTCACACTAGTTGTGTATCTGCTGTGGCTATATCCAGTGATTCAGAGTTCATCGTATCGGGAAGTTATGATTATACGGTGAGACTATGGGACGTCAAGACAGGTACCTGTAAGACCATGAGTGGTCACACTAGTCATGTATGATCTGTGGCTATATCCAGTGATTCAGAGTTCATCGTATCGGGAAGTTATGATTATACGGTGAGACTATGGGACGTCAAGACAGGTACCTGTAAGACCATGAGTGGTCACACTAGTAATGTATGATCTGTGGCTATATCCAGTGATTCAGAGTTCATCGTATCGGGAAGTTATGATTATACGGTGAGACTATGGGACGTCAAGACAGGTACCTGTAAGACCATGAGTGGTCACACTAGTAATGTATATGCTCTGGCTATATCCAGTGATTCAGAGTTCATCGTATCGGGAAGTTATGATTATACGGTGAGACTATGGGACGTCAAGACAGGTACCTGTAAGACCATGAGTGGTCACACTAGTCATGTATGATCTGTGGCTATATCCAGTGATTCAGAGTTCATCGTATCGGGAAGTTATGATTATACGGTGAGACTATGGGACGTCAAGACAGGTACCTGTAAGACCATGAGTGGTCACACTAGTCATGTATGATCTGTGGCTATATCCAGTGATTCAGAGTTCATCGTATCGGGAAGTGATGATTAGACGGTGAGACTATGGGACGTCAAGACAGGTACCTGTAAGACCATGAGTGGTCACACTAGTCATGTATGATCTGTGGCTATATCCAGTGATTCAGAGTTCATCGTATCGGGAAGTTATGATTATACGGTGAGACTATGGGACGTCAAGACAGGTACCTGTAAGACCATGAGTGGTCACACTAGTTGTGTATCTGCTGCGGTTATATCCAGTGATTCAGAGTTCATCGTATCGGGAAGTTATGATTATACGGTGAGACTATGGGACGTCAAGACAGGTACCTGTAAGACCATGAGTGGTCACACTAGTTGTGTATCTGCTGTGGCTATATCCAGTGATTCAGAGTTCATCGTATCGGGAAGTTATGATTATACGGTGAGACTATGGGACGTCAAGACAGGTACCTGTAAGACCATGAGTGGTCACACTAGTAATGTATATGCTGTGGCTATATCCAGTGATTCAGAGTTCATCGTATCGGGAAGTTATGATTATACGGTGAGACTATGGGACGTCAAGACAGGTACCTGTAAGACCATGAGTGGTCACACTAGTTGTGTATCTGCTGTGGCTATATCCAGTGATTCAGAGTTCATCGTATCGGGAAGTTATGATTATACGGTGAGACTATGGGACGTCAAGACAGGTACCTGTAAGACCATGAGTGGTCACACAAATTAAGTATATGCCGTGGCTATATCCAGTGATTCAGAGTTCATCGTATCGGGAAGTTATGATTATACGGTGAGACTATGGGACGTCAAGACAGGTACCTGTAAGACCATGAGTGGTCACACTAGTTGTGTATCTGCTGTGGCTATATCCAGTGATTCAGAGTTCATCGTATCGGGAAGTGATGATTATACGGTGAGACTATGGGACGTCAAGACAGGTACCTGTAAGACCATGAGTGGTCACACTAGTCATGTATGATCTGTGGCTATATCCAGTGATTCAGAGTTCATCGTATCGGGAAGTTATGATTATACGGTGAGACTATGGGACGTCAAGACAGGTACCTGTAAGACCATGAGTGGTCACACAAATTAGGTATCTGCTGTGGCTATATCCAGTGATTCAGAGTTCATCGTATCGGGAAGTGATGATTATACGGTGAGACTATGGGACGTCAAGACAGGTACCTGTAAGACCATGAGTGGTCACACTAGTCATGTATGATCTGTGGCTATATCCAGTGATTCAGAGTTCATCGTATCGGGAAGTGATGATTAGACGGTGAGACTATGGGACGTCAAGACAGGTACCTGTAAGACCATGAGTGGTCACACAAATTAAGTATATGCCGTGGCTATATCCAGTGATTCAGAGTTCATCGTATCGGGAAGTTATGATTATACGGTGAGACTATGGGACGTCAAGACAGGTACCTGTAAGACCATGAGTGGTCACACTAGTCATGTATGATCTGTGGCTATATCCAGTGATTCAGAGTTCATCGTATCGGGAAGTTATGATTAGACGGTGAGACTATGGGACGTCAAGACAGGTACTTGTAAGACCATGAGTGGTCACACTAGTTGTGTATCTGCTGTGGCTATATCCAGTGATTCAGAGTTCATCGTATCGGGAAGTTATGATTATACGGTGAGACTATGGGACGTCAAGACAGGTACCTGTAAGACCATGAGTGGTCACACTAGTCATGTATGATCTGTGGCTATATCCAGTGATTCAGAGTTCATCGTATCGGGAAGTGATGATTAGACGGTGAGACTATGGGACGTCAAGACAGGTACCTGTAAGACCATGAGTGGTCACACAAATTAAGTATATGCCGTGGCTATATCCAGTGATTCAGAGTTCATCGTATCGGGAAGTTATGATTATACGGTGAGACTATGGGACGTCAAGACAGGTACCTGTAAGACCATGAGTGGTCACACAAATTAGGTATCTGCTGTGGCTATATCCAGTGATTCAGAGTTCATCGTATCGGGAAGTTATGATTATACGGTGAGACTATGGGACGTCAAGACAGGTACCTGTAAGACCATGAGTGGTCACACTAGTCATGTATGATCTGTGGCTATATCCAGTGATTCAGAGTTCATCGTATCGGGAAGTGATGATTAGACGGTGAGACTATGGGACGTCAAGACAGGTACCTGTAAGACCATGAGTGGTCACACAAATTAAGTATATGCCGTGGCTATATCCAGTGATTCAGAGTTCATCGTATCGGGAAGTTATGATTATACGGTGAGACTATGGGACGTCAAGACAGGTACCTGTAAGACCATGAGTGGTCACACTAGTTGTGTATCTGCTGTGGCTATATCCAGTGATTCAGAGTTCATCGTATCGGGAAGTTATGATTATACGGTGAGACTATGGGACGTCAAGACAGGTACCTGTAAGACCATGAGTGGTCACACTAGTTGTGTATCTGCTGTGGCTATATCCAGTGATTCAGAGTTCATCGTATCGGGAAGTTATGATTATACGGTGAGACTATGGGACGTCAAGACAGGTACCTGTAAGACCATGAGTGGTCACACTAGTTGTGTATCTGCTGCGGTTATATCCAGTGATTCAGAGTTCATCGTATCGGGAAGTTATGATTATACGGTGAGACTATGGGACGTCAAGACAGGTACCTGTAAGACCATGAGTGGTCACACTAGTCATGTATGATCCGTGGCTATATCCAGTGATTCAAAGTTCATCGTATCGGGAAGTTATGATTATACGGTGAGACTATGGGACGTCAAGACAGGTACCTGTAAGACCATGAGTGGTCACACTAGTCATGTATGATCTGTGGCTATATCCAGTGATTCAGAGTTCATCGTATCGGGAAGTTATGATTATACGGTGAGACTATGGGACGTCAAGACAGGTACCTGTAAGACCATGAGTGGTCACACTAGTTGTGTATCTGCTGCGGTTATATCCAGTGATTCAGAGTTCATCGTATCGGGAAGTGATGATTAGACGGTGAGACTATGGGACGTCAAGACAGGTACCTGTAAGACCATGAGTGGTCACACAAATTAAGTATATGCCGTGGCTATATCCAGTGATTCAGAGTTCATCGTATCGGGAAGTTATGATTATACGGTGAGACTATGGGACGTCAAGACAGGTACCTGTAAGACCATGAGTGGTCACACTAGTCATGTATGATCTGTGGCTATATCCAGTGATTCAGAGTTCATCGTATCGGGAAGTTATGATTATACGGTGAGACTATGGGACGTCAAGACAGGTACCTGTAAGACCATGAGTGGTCACACAAATTAGGTATCTGCTGTGGCTATATCCAGTGATTCAGAGTTCATCGTATCGGGAAGTTATGATTATACGGTGAGACTATGGGACGTCAAGACAGGTACCTGTAAGACCATGAGTGGTCACACTAGTAATGTATATGCTGTGGCTATATCCAGTGATTCAGAGTTCATCGTATCGGGAAGTTATGATTATACGGTGAGACTATGGGACGTCAAGACAGGTACCTGTAAGACCATGAGTGGTCACACTAGTTAAGTATGATCTGTGGCCATATCCAGTGATTCAGAGTTCATCGTATCGGGAAGTTATGATTATACGGTGAGACTATGGGACGTCAAGACAGGTACCTGTAAGACCATGAGTGGTCACACTAGTCATGTATGATCTGTGGCTATATCCAGTGATTCAGAGTTCATCGTATCGGGAAGTTATGATTATACGGTGAGACTATGGGACGTCAAGACAGGTACCTGTAAGACCATGAGTGGTCACACAAATTAGGTATCTGCTGTGGCTATATCCAGTGATTCAGAGTTCATCGTATCGGGAAGTTATGATTATACGGTGAGACTATGGGACGTCAAGACAGGTACCTGTAAGACCATGAGTGGTCACACTAGTAATGTATATGCTGTGGCTATATCCAGTGATTCAGAGTTCATCGTATCGGGAAGTTATGATTATACGGTGAGACTATGGGACGTCAAGACAGGTACCTGTAAGACCATGAGTGGTCACACTAGTTAAGTATGATCTGTGGCCATATCCAGTGATTCAGAGTTCATCGTATCGGGAAGTTATGATTATACGGTGAGACTATGGGACGTCAAGACAGGTACCTGTAAGACCATGAGTGGTCACACTATACATGTATGATCTGTGGCTATATCCAGTGATTCAGAGTTCATCGTATCGGGAAGTTATGATTATACGGTGAGACTATGGGACGTCAAGACAGGTACCTGTAAGACCATGAGTGGTCACACTAGTTAAGTATGATCTGTGGCCATATCCAGTGATTCAGAGTTCATCGTATCGGGAAGTTATGATTAGACGGTGAGACTATGGGACGTCAAGACAGGTACCTGTAAGACCATGAGTGGTCACACTAGTAATGTATATGCTGTGGCTATATCCAGTGATTCAGAGTTCATCGTATCGGGAAGTTATGATTATACGGTGAGACTATGGGACGTCAAGACAGGTACCTGTAAGACCATGAGTGGTCACACTAGTTAAGTATGATCTGTGGCCATATCCAGTGATTCAGAGTTCATCGTATCGGGAAGTTATGATTATACGGTGAGACTATGGGACGTCAAGACAGGTACCTGTAAGACCATGAGTGGTCACACTAGTCATGTATGATCTGTGGCTATATCCAGTGATTCAGAGTTCATCGTATCGGGAAGTTATGATTATACGGTGAGACTATGGGACGTCAAGACAGGTACCTGTAAGACCATGAGTGGTCACACTAGTTGTGTATCTGCTGCGGTTATATCCAGTGATTCAGAGTTCATCGTATCGGGAAGTGATGATTAGACGGTGAGACTATG
Source organism: Loxodes magnus (assembly GCA_946699065.1). Classification (NCBI taxonomy): domain Eukaryota; phylum Ciliophora; class Karyorelictea; order Loxodida; family Loxodidae; genus Loxodes; species Loxodes magnus. The sequence goes on from CAMPDV010000260.1 coordinate 358,595, forward strand.
GGACGTCAAGACAGGTACCTGTAAGACCATGAGTGGTCACACAAATTAAGTATATGCCGTGGCTATATCCAGTGATTCAGAGTTCATCGTATCGGGAAGTTATGATTATACGGTGAGACTATGGGACGTCAAGACAGGTACCTGTAAGACCATGAGTGGTCACACTAGTCATGTATGATCTGTGGCTATATCCAGTGATTCAGAGTTCATCGTATCGGGAAGTTATGATTATACGGTGAGACTATGGGACGTCAAGACAGGTACCTGTAAGACCATGAGTGGTCACACAAATTAGGTATCTGCTGTGGCTATATCCAGTGATTCAGAGTTCATCGTATCGGGAAGTTATGATTATACGGTGAGACTATGGGACGTCAAGACAGGTACCTGTAAGACCATGAGTGGTCACACTAGTAATGTATATGCTGTGGCTATATCCAGTGATTCAGAGTTCATCGTATCGGGAAGTTATGATTATACGGTGAGACTATGGGACGTCAAGACAGGTACCTGTAAGACCATGAGTGGTCACACTAGTTAAGTATGATCTGTGGCCATATCCAGTGATTCAGAGTTCATCGTATCGGGAAGTTATGATTATACGGTGAGACTATGGGACGTCAAGACAGGTACCTGTAAGACCATGAGTGGTCACACTAGTCATGTATGATCTGTGGCTATATCCAGTGATTCAGAGTTCATCGTATCGGGAAGTTATGATTATACGGTGAGACTATGGGACGTCAAGACAGGTACCTGTAAGACCATGAGTGGTCACACAAATTAGGTATCTGCTGTGGCTATATCCAGTGATTCAGAGTTCATCGTATCGGGAAGTTATGATTATACGGTGAGACTATGGGACGTCAAGACAGGTACCTGTAAGACCATGAGTGGTCACACTAGTAATGTATATGCTGTGGCTATATCCAGTGATTCAGAGTTCATCGTATCGGGAAGTTATGATTATACGGTGAGACTATGGGACGTCAAGACAGGTACCTGTAAGACCATGAGTGGTCACACTAGTTAAGTATGATCTGTGGCCATATCCAGTGATTCAGAGTTCATCGTATCGGGAAGTTATGATTATACGGTGAGACTATGGGACGTCAAGACAGGTACCTGTAAGACCATGAGTGGTCACACTATACATGTATGATCTGTGGCTATATCCAGTGATTCAGAGTTCATCGTATCGGGAAGTTATGATTATACGGTGAGACTATGGGACGTCAAGACAGGTACCTGTAAGACCATGAGTGGTCACACTAGTTAAGTATGATCTGTGGCCATATCCAGTGATTCAGAGTTCATCGTATCGGGAAGTTATGATTAGACGGTGAGACTATGGGACGTCAAGACAGGTACCTGTAAGACCATGAGTGGTCACACTAGTAATGTATATGCTGTGGCTATATCCAGTGATTCAGAGTTCATCGTATCGGGAAGTTATGATTATACGGTGAGACTATGGGACGTCAAGACAGGTACCTGTAAGACCATGAGTGGTCACACTAGTCATGTATGATCTGTGGCTATATCCAGTGATTCAGAGTTCATCGTATCGGGAAGTGATGATTATACGGTGAGACTATGGGACGTCAAGACAGGTACCTGTAAGACCATGAGTGGTCACACTAGTTGTGTATCTGCTGTGGCTATATCCAGTGATTCAGAGTTCATCGTATCGGGAAGTTATGATTATACGGTGAGACTATGGGACGTCAAGACAGGTACCTGTAAGACCATGAGTGGTCACACTAGTTGTGTATCTGCTGCGGTTATATCCAGTGATTCAGAGTTCATCGTATCGGGAAGTTATGATTATACGGTGAGACTATGGGACGTCAAGACAGGTACCTGTAAGACCATGAGTGGTCACACTAGTCATGTATGATCTGTGGCTATATCCAGTGATTCAGAGTTCATCGTATCGGGAAGTTATGATTATACGGTGAGACTATGGGACGTCAAGACAGGTACCTGTAAGACCATGAGTGGTCACACTAGTTGTGTATCTGCTGCGGTTATATCCAGTGATTCAGAGTTCATCGTATCGGGAAGTTATGATTATACGGTGAGACTATGGGACGTCAAGACAGGTACCTGTAAGACCATGAGTGGTCACACAAATTAAGTATATGCCGTGGCTATATCCAGTGATTCAGAGTTCATCGTATCGGGAAGTTATGATTATACGGTGAGACTATGGGACGTCAAGACAGGTACCTGTAAGACCATGAGTGGTCACACTAGTCATGTATGATCTGTGGCTATATCCAGTGATTCAGAGTTCATCGTATCGGGAAGTGATGATTAGACGGTGAGACTATGGGACGTCAAGACAGGTACCTGTAAGACCATGAGTGGTCACACAAATTAAGTATATGCCGTGGCTATATCCAGTGATTCAGAGTTCATCGTATCGGGAAGTTATGATTATACGGTGAGACTATGGGACGTCAAGACAGGTACCTGTAAGACCATGAGTGGTCACACTAGTTGTGTATCTGCTGTGGCTATATCCAGTGATTCAGAGTTCATCGTATCGGGAAGTTATGATTATACGGTGAGACTATGGGACGTCAAGACAGGTACCTGTAAGACCATGAGTGGTCACACTAGTCATGTATGATCTGTGGCTATATCCAGTGATTCAGAGTTCATCGTATCGGGAAGTTATGATTATACGGTGAGACTATGGGACGTCAAGACAGGTACCTGTAAGACCATGAGTGGTCACACTAGTCATGTATGATCTGTGGCTATATCCAGTGATTCAGAGTTCATCGTATCGGGAAGTGATGATTAGACGGTGAGACTATGGGACGTCAAGACAGGTACCTGTAAGACCATGAGTGGTCACACTAGTCATGTATGATCTGTGGCTATATCCAGTGATTCAGAGTTCATCGTATCGGGAAGTGATGATTAGACGGTGAGACTATGGGACGTCAAGACAGGTACCTGTAAGACAAGAGTGGTCACACAAATTAAGTATATGCCGTGGCTATATCCAGTGATTCAGAGTTCATCGTATCGGGAAGTTATGATTATACGGTGAGACTATGGGACGTCAAGACAGGTACCTGTAAGACCATGAGTGGTCACACTAGTAATGTATGATATGTGGCTATATCCAGTGATTCAGAGTTCATCGTATCGGGAAGTGATGATTAGACGGTGAGACTATGGGACGTCAAGACAGGTACCTGTAAGACCATGAGTGGTCACACTAGTTGTGTATCTGCTGTGGCTATATCCAGTGATTCAGAGTTCATCGTATCGGGAAGTTATGATTATACGGTGAGACTATGGGACGTCAAGACAGGTACCTGTAAGACCATGAGTGGTCACACTAGTTAGGTATTATCTGTGGCTATATCCAGTGATTCAGAGTTCATCGTATCGGGAAGTGATGATTAGACGGTGAGACTATGGGACGTCAAGACAGGTACCTGTAAGACCATGAGTGGTCACACAAATTAGGTATCTGCTGTGGCTATATCCAGTGATTCAGAGTTCATCGTATCGGGAAGTGATGATTAGACGGTGAGACTATGGGACGTCAAGACAGGTACCTGTAAGACCATGAGTGGTCACACAAATTAAGTATATGCCGTGGCTATATCCAGTGATTCAGAGTTCATCGTATCGGGAAGTTATGATTATACGGTGAGACTATGGGACGTCAAGACAGGTACCTGTAAGACCATGAGTGGTCACACTAGTCATGTATGATCTGTGGCTATATCCAGTGATTCAGAGTTCATCGTATCGGGAAGTTATGATTATACGGTGAGACTATGGGACGTCAAGACAGGTACCTGTAAGACCATGAGTGGTCACACTAGTTGTGTATCTGCTGCGGTTATATCCAGTGATTCAGAGTTCATCGTATCGGGAAGTGATGATTAGACGGTGAGACTATGGGACGTCAAGACAGGTACCTGTAAGACCATGAGTGGTCACACTAGTCATGTATGATATGTGGCTATATCCAGTGATTCAGAGTTCATCGTATCGGGAAGTGATGATTAGACGGTGAGACTATGGGACGTCAAGACAGGTACCTGTAAGACCATGAGTGGTCACACTAGTTGTGTATCTGCTGTGGCTATATCCAGTGATTCAGAGTTCATCGTATCGGGAAGTTATGATTATACGGTGAGACTATGGGACGTCAAGACAGGTACCTGTAAGACCATGAGTGGTCACACTAGTCATGTATGATCTGTGGCTATATCCAGTGATTCAGAGTTCATCGTATCGGGAAGTGATGATTATACGGTGAGACTATGGGACGTCAAGACAGGTACCTGTAAGACCATGAGTGGTCACACTAGTTGTGTATCTGCTGCGGTTATATCCAGTGATTCAGAGTTCATCGTATCGGGAAGTTATGATTATACGGTGAGACTATGGGACGTCAAGACAGGTACCTGTAAGACCATGAGTGGTCACACTAGTCATGTATGATCTGTGGCTATATCCAGTGATTCAGAGTTCATCGTATCGGGAAGTTATGATTATACGGTGAGACTATGGGACGTCAAGACAGGTACCTGTAAGACCATGAGTGGTCACACTAGTTGTGTATCTGCTGTGGCTATATCCAGTGATTCAGAGTTCATCGTATCGGGAAGTTATGATTATACGGTGAGACTATGGGACGTCAAGACAGGTACCTGTAAGACCATGAGTGGTCACACTAGTCATGTATGATCCTTGGCTATATCCAGTGATTCAGAGTTCATCGTATCGGGAAGTGATGATTAGACGGTGAGACTATGGGACGTCAAGACAGGTACCTGTAAGACCATGAGTGGTCACACAAATTAAGTATATGCCGTGGCTATATCCAGTGATTCAGAGTTCATCGTATCGGGAAGTTATGATTATACGGTGAGACTATGGGACGTCAAGACAGGTACCTGTAAGACCATGAGTGGTCACACTAGTCATGTATGATCTGTGGCTATATCCAGTGATTCAGAGTTCATCGTATCGGGAAGTTATGATTATACGGTGAGACTATGGGACGTCAAGACAGGTACCTGTAAGACCATGAGTGGTCACACAAATTAGGTATCTGCTGTGGCTATATCCAGTGATTCAGAGTTCATCGTATCGGGAAGTTATGATTATACGGTGAGACTATGGGACGTCAAGACAGGTACCTGTAAGACCATGAGTGGTCACACTAGTAATGTATATGCTGTGGCTATATCCAGTGATTCAGAGTTCATCGTATCGGGAAGTTATGATTATACGGTGAGACTATGGGACGTCAAGACAGGTACCTGTAAGACCATGAGTGGTCACACTAGTTAAGTATGATCTGTGGCCATATCCAGTGATTCAGAGTTCATCGTATCGGGAAGTTATGATTATACGGTGAGACTATGGGACGTCAAGACAGGTACCTGTAAGACCATGAGTGGTCACACTATACATGTATGATCTGTGGCTATATCCAGTGATTCAGAGTTCATCGTATCGGGAAGTTATGATTATACGGTGAGACTATGGGACGTCAAGACAGGTACCTGTAAGACCATGAGTGGTCACACTAGTTAAGTATGATCTGTGGCCATATCCAGTGATTCAGAGTTCATCGTATCGGGAAGTTATGATTAGACGGTGAGACTATGGGACGTCAAGACAGGTACCTGTAAGACCATGAGTGGTCACACTAGTAATGTATATGCTGTGGCTATATCCAGTGATTCAGAGTTCATCGTATCGGGAAGTTATGATTATACGGTGAGACTATGGGACGTCAAGACAGGTACCTGTAAGACCATGAGTGGTCACACTAGTCATGTATGATCTGTGGCTATATCCAGTGATTCAGAGTTCATCGTATCGGGAAGTGATGATTATACGGTGAGACTATGGGACGTCAAGACAGGTACCTGTAAGACCATGAGTGGTCACACTAGTTGTGTATCTGCTGTGGCTATATCCAGTGATTCAGAGTTCATCGTATCGGGAAGTTATGATTATACGGTGAGACTATGGGACGTCAAGACAGGTACCTGTAAGACCATGAGTGGTCACACTAGTTGTGTATCTGCTGCGGTTATATCCAGTGATTCAGAGTTCATCGTATCGGGAAGTTATGATTATACGGTGAGACTATGGGACGTCAAGACAGGTACCTGTAAGACCATGAGTGGTCACACTAGTCATGTATGATCTGTGGCTATATCCAGTGATTCAGAGTTCATCGTATCGGGAAGTGATGATTAGACGGTGAGACTATGGGACGTCAAGACAGGTACCTGTAAGACCATGAGTGGTCACACAAATTAAGTATATGCCGTGGCTATATCCAGTGATTCAGAGTTCATCGTATCGGGAAGTTATGATTATACGGTGAGACTATGGGACGTCAAGACAGGTACCTGTAAGACCATGAGTGGTCACACTAGTAATGTATGATATGTGGCTATATCCAGTGATTCAGAGTTCATCGTATCGGGAAGTGATGATTAGACGGTGAGACTATGGGACGTCAAGACAGGTACCTGTAAGACCATGAGTGGTCACACTAGTTGTGTATCTGCTGTGGCTATATCCAGTGATTCAGAGTTCATCGTATCGGGAAGTTATGATTATACGGTGAGACTATGGGACGTCAAGACAGGTACCTGTAAGACCATGAGTGGTCACACTAGTTAGGTATTATCTGTGGCTATATCCAGTGATTCAGAGTTCATCGTATCGGGAAGTGATGATTAGACGGTGAGACTATGGGACGTCAAGACAGGTACCTGTAAGACCATGAGTGGTCACACAAATTAGGTATCTGCTGTGGCTATATCCAGTGATTCAGAGTTCATCGTATCGGGAAGTTATGATTATACGGTGAGACTATGGGACGTCAAGACAGGTACCTGTAAGACCATGAGTGGTCACACTAGTTGTGTATCTGCTGTGGCTATATCCAGTGATTCAGAGTTCATCGTATCGGGAAGTTATGATTATACGGTGAGACTATGGGACGTCAAGACAGGTACCTGTAAGACCATGAGTGGTCACACTAGTCATGTATGATCTGTGGCTATATCCAGTGATTCAGAGTTCATCGTATCGGGAAGTTATGATTATACGGTGAGACTATGGGACGTCAAGACAGGTACCTGTAAGACCATGAGTGGTCACACTAGTCATGTATGATCTGTGGCTATATCCAGTGATTCAGAGTTCATCGTATCGGGAAGTGATGATTAGACGGTGAGACTATGGGACGTCAAGACAGGTACCTGTAAGACCATGAGTGGTCACACTAGTTGTGTATCTGCTGTGGCTATATCCAGTGATTCAGAGTTCATCGTATCGGGAAGTTATGATTATACGGTGAGACTATGGGACGTCAAGACAGGTACCTGTAAGACCATGAGTGGTCACACTAGTCATGTATGATCTGTGGCTATATCCAGTGATTCAGAGTTCATCGTATCGGGAAGTTATGATTATACGGTGAGACTATGGGACGTCAAGACAGGTACCTGTAAGACCATGAGTGGTCACACTAGTCATGTATGATCTGTGGCTATATCCAGTGATTCAGAGTTCATCGTATCGGGAAGTTATGATTATACGGTGAGACTATGGGACGTCAAGACAGGTACCTGTAAGACCATGAGTGGTCACACTAGTCATGTATGATCTGTGGCTATATCCAGTGATTCAGAGTTCATCGTATCGGGAAGTTATGATTATACGGTGAGACTATGGGACGTCAAGACAGGTACCTGTAAGACCATGAGTGGTCACACAAATTAGGTATCTGCTGTGGCTATATCCAGTGATTCAGAGTTCATCGTATCGGGAAGTTATGATTATACGGTGAGACTATGGGACGTCAAGACAGGTACCTGTAAGACCATGAGTGGTCACACAAATTAAGTATATGCCGTGGCTATATCCAGTGATTCAGAGTTCATCGTATCGGGAAGTTATGATTATACGGTGAGACTATGGGACGTCAAGACAGGTACCTGTAAGACCATGAGTGGTCACACTAGTTGTGTATCTGCTGTGGCTATATCCAGTGATTCAGAGTTCATCGTATCGGGAAGTGATGATTATACGGTGAGACTATGGGACGTCAAGACAGGTACCTGTAAGACCATGAGTGGTCACACTAGTTGTGTATCTGCTGTGGCTATATCCAGTGATTCAGAGTTCATCGTATCGGGAAGTTATGATTATACGGTGAGACTATGGGACGTCAAGACAGGTACCTGTAAGACCATGAGTGGTCACACTAGTAATGTATGATATGTGGCTATATCCAGTGATTCAGAGTTCATCGTATCGGGAAGTGATGATTAGACGGTGAGACTATGGGACGTCAAGACAGGTACCTGTAAGACCATGAGTGGTCACACTAGTTGTGTATCTGCTGTGGCTATATCCAGTGATTCAGAGTTCATCGTATCGGGAAGTTATGATTATACGGTGAGACTATGGGACGTCAAGACAGGTACCTGTAAGACCATGAGTGGTCACACTAGTTAGGTATTATCTGTGGCTATATCCAGTGATTCAGAGTTCATCGTATCGGGAAGTGATGATTAGACGGTGAGACTATGGGACGTCAAGACAGGTACCTGTAAGACCATGAGTGGTCACACAAATTAGGTATCTGCTGTGGCTATATCCAGTGATTCAGAGTTCATCGTATCGGGAAGTTATGATTATACGGTGAGACTATGGGACGTCAAGACAGGTACCTGTAAGACCATGAGTGGTCACACTAGTTGTGTATCTGCTGTGGCTATATCCAGTGATTCAGAGTTCATCGTATCGGGAAGTTATGATTATACGGTGAGACTATGGGACGTCAAGACAGGTACCTGTAAGACCATGAGTGGTCACACTAGTCATGTATGATCTGTGGCTATATCCAGTGATTCAGAGTTCATCGTATCGGGAAGTTATGATTATACGGTGAGACTATGGGACGTCAAGACAGGTACCTGTAAGACCATGAGTGGTCACACTAGTCATGTATGATCTGTGGCTATATCCAGTGATTCAGAGTTCATCGTATCGGGAAGTGATGATTAGACGGTGAGACTATGGGACGTCAAGACAGGTACCTGTAAGACCATGAGTGGTCACACAAATTAGGTATCTGCTGTGGCTATATCCAGTGATTCAGAGTTCATCGTATCGGGAAGTTATGATTATACGGTGAGACTATGGGACGTCAAGACAGGTACCTGTAAGACCATGAGTGGTCACACTAGTTAAGTATATGCCGTGGCTATATCCAGTGATTCAAAGTTCATCGTATCGGGAAGTTATGATTATACGGTGAGACTATGGGACGTCAAGACAGGTACCTGTAAGACCATGAGTGGTCACACTAGTCATGTATGATCTGTGGCTATATCCAGTGATTCAGAGTTCATCGTATCGGGAAGTTATGATTATACGGTGAGACTATGGGACGTCAAGACAGGTACCTGTAAGACCATGAGTGGTCACACTAGTTGTGTATCTGCTGCGGTTATATCCAGTGATTCAGAGTTCATCGTATCGGGAAGTTATGATTATACGGTGAGACTATGGGACGTCAAGACAGGTACCTGTAAGACCATGAGTGGTCACACTAGTCATGTATGATCTGTGGCTATATCCAGTGATTCAGAGTTCATCGTATCGGGAAGTGATGATTAGACGGTGAGACTATGGGACGTCAAGACAGGTACCTGTAAGACCATGAGTGGTCACACAAATTAAGTATATGCCGTGGCTATATCCAGTGATTCAGAGTTCATCGTATCGGGAAGTTATGATTATACGGTGAGACTATGGGACGTCAAGACAGGTACCTGTAAGACCATGAGTGGTCACACTAGTAATGTATGATATGTGGCTATATCCAGTGATTCAGAGTTCATCGTATCGGGAAGTGATGATTAGACGGTGAGACTATGGGACGTCAAGACAGGTACCTGTAAGACCATGAGTGGTCACACTAGTTGTGTATCTGCTGTGGCTATATCCAGTGATTCAGAGTTCATCGTATCGGGAAGTTATGATTATACGGTGAGACTATGGGACGTCAAGACAGGTACCTGTAAGACCATGAGTGGTCACACTAGTAATGTATGATATGTGGCTATATCCAGTGATTCAGAGTTCATCGTATCGGGAAGTGATGATTAGACGGTGAGACTATGGGACGTCAAGACAGGTACCTGTAAGACCATGAGTGGTCACACTAGTTGTGTATCTGCTGTGGCTATATCCAGTGATTCAGAGTTCATCGTATCGGGAAGTTATGATTATACGGTGAGACTATGGGACGTCAAGACAGGTACCTGTAAGACCATGAGTGGTCACACTAGTTAGGTATATGCTGTGGCTATATCCAGTGATTCAGAGTTCATCGTATCGGGAAGTTATGATTATACGGTGAGACTATGGGACGTCAAGACAGGTACCTGTAAGACCATGAGTGGTCACACTAGTAATGTATATGCTGTGGCTATATCCAGTGATTCAGAGTTCATCGTATCGGGAAGTTATGATTATACGGTGAGACTATGGGACGTCAAGACAGGTACCTGTAAGACCATGAGTGGTCACACTATACATGTATGATCTGTGGCTATATCCAGTGATTCAGAGTTCATCGTATCGGGAAGTTATGATTATACGGTGAGACTATGGGACGTCAAGACAGGTACCTGTAAGACCATGAGTGGTCACACTAGTTAAGTATGATCTGTGGCCATATCCAGTGATTCAGAGTTCATCGTATCGGGAAGTTATGATTAGACGGTGAGACTATGGGACGTCAAGACAGGTACCTGTAAGACCATGAGTGGTCACACTAGTAATGTATATGCTGTGGCTATATCCAGTGATTCAGAGTTCATCGTATCGGGAAGTTATGATTATACGGTGAGACTATGGGACGTCAAGACAGGTACCTGTAAGACCATGAGTGGTCACACTAGTTGTGTATCTGCTGTGGCTATATCCAGTGATTCAGAGTTCATCGTATCGGGAAGTTATGATTATACGGTGAGACTATGGGACGTCAAGACAGGTACCTGTAAGACCATGAGTGGTCACACTAGTCATGTATGATCTGTGGCTATATCCAGTGATTCAGAGTTCATCGTATCGGGAAGTTATGATTATACGGTGAGACTATGGGACGTCAAGACAGGTACCTGTAAGACCATGAGTGGTCACACTAGTCATGTATGATCTGTGGCTATATCCAGTGATTCAGAGTTCATCGTATCGGGAAGTGATGATTATACGGTGAGACTATGGGACGTCAAGACAGGTACCTGTAAGACCATGAGTGGTCACACTAGTCATGTATGATCTGTGGCTATATCCAGTGATTCAGAGTTCATCGTATCGGGAAGTGATGATTAGACGGTGAGACTATGGGACGTCAAGACAGGTACCTGTAAGACCATGAGTGGTCACACAAATTAAGTATATGCCGTGGCTATATCCAGTGATTCAGAGTTCATCGTATCGGGAAGTTATGATTATACGGTGAGACTATGGGACGTCAAGACAGGTACCTGTAAGACCATGAGTGGTCACACTAGTAATGTATGATATGTGGCTATATCCAGTGATTCAGAGTTCATCGTATCGGGAAGTGATGATTAGACGGTGAGACTATGGGACGTCAAGACAGGTACCTGTAAGACCATGAGTGGTCACACTAGTTGTGTATCTGCTGTGGCTATATCCAGTGATTCAGAGTTCATCGTATCGGGAAGTGATGATTAGACGGTGAGACTATGGGACGTCAAGACAGGTACCTGTAAGACCATGAGTGGTCACACTAGTTAGGTATTATCTGTGGCTATATCCAGTGATTCAGAGTTCATCGTATCGGGAAGTGATGATTAGACGGTGAGACTATGGGACGTCAAGACAGGTACCTGTAAGACCATGAGTGGTCACACAAATTAGGTATCTGCTGTGGCTATATCCAGTGATTCAGAGTTCATCGTATCGGGAAGTTATGATTATACGGTGAGACTATGGGACGTCAAGACAGGTACCTGTAAGACCATGAGTGGTCACACTAGTTGTGTATCTGCTGTGGCTATATCCAGTGATTCAGAGTTCATCGTATCGGGAAGTTATGATTATACGGTGAGACTATGGGACGTCAAGACAGGTACCTGTAAGACCATGAGTGGTCACACTAGTCATGTATGATCTGTGGCTATATCCAGTGATTCAGAGTTCATCGTATCGGGAAGTTATGATTATACGGTGAGACTATGGGACGTCAAGACAGGTACCTGTAAGACCATGAGTGGTCACACTAGTCATGTATGATCTGTGGCTATATCCAGTGATTCAGAGTTCATCGTATCGGGAAGTGATGATTAGACGGTGAGACTATGGGACGTCAAGACAGGTACCTGTAAGACCATGAGTGGTCACACTAGTTGTGTATCTGCTGTGGCTATATCCAGTGATTCAGAGTTCATCGTATCGGGAAGTTATGATTATACGGTGAGACTATGGGACGTCAAGACAGGTACCTGTAAGACCATGAGTGGTCACACTAGTTAAGTATATGCCGTGGCTATATCCAGTGATTCAAAGTTCATCGTATCGGGAAGTTATGATTATACGGTGAGACTATGGGACGTCAAGACAGGTACCTGTAAGACCATGAGTGGTCACACTAGTCATGTATGATCTGTGGCTATATCCAGTGATTCAGAGTTCATCGTATCGGGAAGTTATGATTATACGGTGAGACTATGGGACGTCAAGACAGGTACCTGTAAGACCATGAGTGGTCACACTAGTTGTGTATCTGCTGCGGTTATATCCAGTGATTCAGAGTTCATCGTATCGGGAAGTTATGATTATACGGTGAGACTATGGGACGTCAAGACAGGTACCTGTAAGACCATGAGTGGTCACACTAGTTGTGTATCTGCTGTGGCTATATCCAGTGATTCAGAGTTCATCGTATCGGGAAGTTATGATTATACGGTGAGACTATGGGACGTCAAGACAGGTACCTGTAAGACCATGAGTGGTCACACTAGTTGTGTATCTGCTGCGGTTATATCCAGTGATTCAGAGTTCATCGTATCGGGAAGTTATGATTATACGGTGAGACTATGGGACGTCAAGACAGGTACCTGTAAGACCATGAGTGGTCACACTAGTCATGTATGATCTGTGGCTATATCCAGTGATTCAGAGTTCATCGTATCGGGAAGTTATGATTATACGGTGAGACTATGGGACGTCAAGACAGGTACCTGTAAGACCATGAGTGGTCACACTAGTTGTGTATCTGCTGTGGCTATATCCAGTGATTCAGAGTTCATCGTATCGGGAAGTTATGATTATACGGTGAGACTATGGGACGTCAAGACAGGTACCTGTAAGACCATGAGTGGTCACACTAGTAATGTATGATATGTGGCTATATCCAGTGATTCAGAGTTCATCGTATCGGGAAGTGATGATTAGACGGTGAGACTATGGGACGTCAAGACAGGTACCTGTAAGACCATGAGTGGTCACACTAGTTGTGTATCTGCTGTGGCTATATCCAGTGATTCAGAGTTCATCGTATCGGGAAGTTATGATTATACGGTGAGACTATGGGACGTCAAGACAGGTACCTGTAAGACCATGAGTGGTCACACTAGTTAGGTATTATCTGTGGCTATATCCAGTGATTCAGAGTTCATCGTATCGGGAAGTGATGATTAGACGGTGAGACTATGGGACGTCAAGACAGGTACCTGTAAGACCATGAGTGGTCACACAAATTAGGTATCTGCTGTGGCTATATCCAGTGATTCAGAGTTCATCGTATCGGGAAGTTATGATTATACGGTGAGACTATGGGACGTCAAGACAGGTACCTGTAAGACCATGAGTGGTCACACTAGTTGTGTATCTGCTGTGGCTATATCCAGTGATTCAGAGTTCATCGTATCGGGAAGTTATGATTATACGGTGAGACTATGGGACGTCAAGACAGGTACCTGTAAGACCATGAGTGGTCACACTAGTCATGTATGATCTGTGGCTATATCCAGTGATTCAGAGTTCATCGTATCGGGAAGTTATGATTATACGGTGAGACTATGGGACGTCAAGACAGGTACCTGTAAGACCATGAGTGGTCACACTAGTCATGTATGATCTGTGGCTATATCCAGTGATTCAGAGTTCATCGTATCGGGAAGTGATGATTAGACGGTGAGACTATGGGACGTCAAGACAGGTACCTGTAAGACCATGAGTGGTCACACAAATTAGGTATCTGCTGTGGCTATATCCAGTGATTCAGAGTTCATCGTATCGGGAAGTTATGATTATACGGTGAGACTATGGGACGTCAAGACAGGTACCTGTAAGACCATGAGTGGTCACACTAGTTAAGTATATGCCGTGGCTATATCCAGTGATTCAAAGTTCATCGTATCGGGAAGTTATGATTATACGGTGAGACTATGGGACGTCAAGACAGGTACCTGTAAGACCATGAGTGGTCACACTAGTCATGTATGATCTGTGGCTATATCCAGTGATTCAGAGTTCATCGTATCGGGAAGTTATGATTATACGGTGAGACTATGGGACGTCAAGACAGGTACCTGTAAGACCATGAGTGGTCACACTAGTTGTGTATCTGCTGCGGTTATATCCAGTGATTCAGAGTTCATCGTATCGGGAAGTTATGATTATACGGTGAGACTATGGGACGTCAAGACAGGTACCTGTAAGACCATGAGTGGTCACACTAGTCATGTATGATCTGTGGCTATATCCAGTGATTCAGAGTTCATCGTATCGGGAAGTGATGATTAGACGGTGAGACTATGGGACGTCAAGACAGGTACCTGTAAGACCATGAGTGGTCACACAAATTAAGTATATGCCGTGGCTATATCCAGTGATTCAGAGTTCATCGTATCGGGAAGTTATGATTATACGGTGAGACTATGGGACGTCAAGACAGGTACCTGTAAGACCATGAGTGGTCACACTAGTAATGTATGATATGTGGCTATATCCAGTGATTCAGAGTTCATCGTATCGGGAAGTGATGATTAGACGGTGAGACTATGGGACGTCAAGACAGGTACCTGTAAGACCATGAGTGGTCACACTAGTTGTGTATCTGCTGTGGCTATATCCAGTGATTCAGAGTTCATCGTATCGGGAAGTTATGATTATACGGTGAGACTATGGGACGTCAAGACAGGTACCTGTAAGACCATGAGTGGTCACACTAGTTAGGTATTATCTGTGGCTATATCCAGTGATTCAGAGTTCATCGTATCGGGAAGTGATGATTAGACGGTGAGACTATGGGACGTCAAGACAGGTACCTGTAAGACCATGAGTGGTCACACAAATTAGGTATCTGCTGTGGCTATATCCAGTGATTCAGAGTTCATCGTATCGGGAAGTTATGATTATACGGTGAGACTATGGGACGTCAAGACAGGTACCTGTAAGACCATGAGTGGTCACACTAGTTGTGTATCTGCTGTGGCTATATCCAGTGATTCAGAGTTCATCGTATCGGGAAGTTATGATTATACGGTGAGACTATGGGACGTCAAGACAGGTACCTGTAAGACCATGAGTGGTCACACTAGTCATGTATGATCTGTGGCTATATCCAGTGATTCAGAGTTCATCGTATCGGGAAGTTATGATTATACGGTGAGACTATGGGACGTCAAGACAGGTACCTGTAAGACCATGAGTGGTCACACTAGTCATGTATGATCTGTGGCTATATCCAGTGATTCAGAGTTCATCGTATCGGGAAGTGATGATTAGACGGTGAGACTATGGGACGTCAAGACAGGTACCTGTAAGACCATGAGTGGTCACACTAGTTGTGTATCTGCTGTGGCTATATCCAGTGATTCAGAGTTCATCGTATCGGGAAGTTATGATTATACGGTGAGACTATGGGACGTCAAGACAGGTACCTGTAAGACCATGAGTGGTCACACTAGTTAAGTATATGCCGTGGCTATATCCAGTGATTCAAAGTTCATCGTATCGGGAAGTTATGATTATACGGTGAGACTATGGGACGTCAAGACAGGTACCTGTAAGACCATGAGTGGTCACACTAGTCATGTATGATCTGTGGCTATATCCAGTGATTCAGAGTTCATCGTATCGGGAAGTTATGATTATACGGTGAGACTATGGGACGTCAAGACAGGTACCTGTAAGACCATGAGTGGTCACACTAGTTGTGTATCTGCTGCGGTTATATCCAGTGATTCAGAGTTCATCGTATCGGGAAGTTATGATTATACGGTGAGACTATGGGACGTCAAGACAGGTACCTGTAAGACCATGAGTGGTCACACTAGTTGTGTATCTGCTGTGGCTATATCCAGTGATTCAGAGTTCATCGTATCGGGAAGTGATGATTAGACGGTGAGACTATGGGACGTCAAGACAGGTACCTGTAAGACCATGAGTGGTCACACAAATTAGGTATCTGCTGTGGCTATATCCAGTGATTCAGAGTTCATCGTATCGGGAAGTTATGATTATACGGTGAGACTATGGGACGTCAAGACAGGTACCTGTAAGACCATGAGTGGTCACACTAGTTAGGTATTATCTGTGGCTATATCCAGTGATTCAGAGTTCATCGTATCGGGAAGTGATGATTAGACGGTGAGACTATGGGACGTCAAGACAGGTACCTGTAAGACCATGAGTGGTCACACTAGTTGTGTATCTGCTGTGGCTATATCCAGTGATTCAGAGTTCATCGTATCGGGAAGTTATGATTATACGGTGAGACTATGGGACGTCAAGACAGGTACCTGTAAGACCATGAGTGGTCACACTAGTTAGGTATGATCTGTGGCTATATCCAGTGATTCAGAGTTCATCGTATCGGGAAGTTATGATTATACGGTGAGACTATGGGACGTCAAGACAGGTACCTGTAAGACCATGAGTGGTCACACTAGTTAAGTATATGCCGTGGCTATATCCAGTGATTCAAAGTTCATCGTATCGGGAAGTTATGATTATACGGTGAGACTATGGGACGTCAAGACAGGTACCTGTAAGACCATGAGTGGTCACACTAGTTATTTATATGCTGTGGCTATATCCAGTGATTCAGAGTTCATCGTATCGGGAAGTTATGATTATACGGTGAGACTATGGGACGTCAAGACAGGTACCTGTAAGACCATGAGTGGTCACACTAGTTAAGTATATGCCGTGGCTATATCCAGTGATTCAAAGTTCATCGTATCGGGAAGTTATGATTATACGGTGAGACTATGGGACGTCAAGACAGGTACCTGTAAGACCATGAGTGGTCACACTAGTTAGGTATGATCTGTGGCTATATCCAGTGATTCAGAGTTCATCGTATCGGGAAGTTATGATTATACGGTGAGACTATGGGACGTCAAGACAGGTACCTGTAAGACCATGAGTGGTCACACTAGTTAAGTATATGCCGTGGCTATATCCAGTGATTCAAAGTTCATCGTATCGGGAAGTTATGATTATACGGTGAGACTATGGGACGTCAAGACAGGTACCTGTAAGACCATGAGTGGTCACACTAGTAATGTATGATATGTGGCTATATCCAGTGATTCAGAGTTCATCGTATCGGGAAGTGATGATTAGACGGTGAGACTATGGGACGTCAAGACAGGTACCTGTAAGACCATGAGTGGTCACACTAGTTGTGTATCTGCTGTGGCTATATCCAGTGATTCAGAGTTCATCGTATCGGGAAGTTATGATTATACGGTGAGACTATGGGACGTCAAGACAGGTACCTGTAAGACCATGAGTGGTCACACTAGTTAGGTATGATCTGTGGCTATATCCAGTGATTCAGAGTTCATCGTATCGGGAAGTTATGATTATACGGTGAGACTATGGGACGTCAAGACAGGTACCTGTAAGACCATGAGTGGTCACACTAGTAATGTATGATCTGTGGCTATATCCAGTGATTCAAAGTTCATCGTATCGGGAAGTTATGATTATACGGTGAGACTATGGGACGTCAAGACAGGTACCTGTAAGACCATGAGTGGTCACACTAGTCATGTATCTGCTGTGGCTATATCCAGTGATTCAGAGTTCATCGTATCGGGAAGTTATGATTATACGGTGAGACTATGGGACGTCAAGACAGGTACCTGTAAGACCATGAGTGGTCACACTAGTTAGGTATGATCTGTGGCTATATCCAGTGATTCAGAGTTCATCGTATCGGGAAGTTATGATTATACGGTGAGACTATGGGACGTCAAGACAGGTACCTGTAAGACCATGAGTGGTCACACTAGTTAAGTATATGCCGTGGCTATATCCAGTGATTCAAAGTTCATCGTATCGGGAAGTTATGATTATACGGTGAGACTATGGGACGTCAAGACAGGTACCTGTAAGACCATGAGTGGTCACACTAGTTATTTATATGCTGTGGCTATATCCAGTGATTCAGAGTTCATCGTATCGGGAAGTTATGATTATACGGTGAGACTATGGGACGTCAAGACAGGTACCTGTAAGACCATGAGTGGTCACACTAGTTAAGTATATGCCGTGGCTATATCCAGTGATTCAAAGTTCATCGTATCGGGAAGTTATGATTATACGGTGAGACTATGGGACGTCAAGACAGGTACCTGTAAGACCATGAGTGGTCACACTAGTTAGGTATTATCTGTGGCTATATCCAGTGATTCAGAGTTCATCGTATCGGGAAGTGATGATTAGACGGTGAGACTATGGGACGTCAAGACAGGTACCTGTAAGACCATGAGTGGTCACACTAGTTGTGTATCTGCTGTGGCTATATCCAGTGATTCAGAGTTCATCGTATCGGGAAGTTATGATTATACGGTGAGACTATGGGACGTCAAGACAGGTACCTGTAAGACCATGAGTGGTCACACTAGTTAGGTATGATCTGTGGCTATATCCAGTGATTCAGAGTTCATCGTATCGGGAAGTTATGATTATACGGTGAGACTATGGGACGTCAAGACAGGTACCTGTAAGACCATGAGTGGTCACACTAGTTAAGTATATGCCGTGGCTATATCCAGTGATTCAAAGTTCATCGTATCGGGAAGTTATGATTATACGGTGAGACTATGGGACGTCAAGACAGGTACCTGTAAGACCATGAGTGGTCACACTAGTCATGTATGATCTGTGGCTATATCCAGTGATTCAGAGTTCATCGTATCGGGAAGTTATGATTATACGGTGAGACTATGGGACGTCAAGACAGGTACCTGTAAGACCATGAGTGGTCACACTAGTTAAGTATATGCCGTGGCTATATCCAGTGATTCAAAGTTCATCGTATCGGGAAGTTATGATTATACGGTGAGACTATGGGACGTCAAGACAGGTACCTGTAAGACCATGAGTGGTCACACTAGTAATGTATGATATGTGGCTATATCCAGTGATTCAGAGTTCATCGTATCGGGAAGTGATGATTAGACGGTGAGACTATGGGACGTCAAGACAGGTACCTGTAAGACCATGAGTGGTCACACTAGTTGTGTATCTGCTGTGGCTATATCCAGTGATTCAAAGTTCATCGTATCGGGAAGTTATGATTATACGGTGAGACTATGGGACGTCAAGACAGGTACCTGTAAGACCATGAGTGGTCACACTAGTTAGGTATTATCTGTGGCTATATCCAGTGATTCAGAGTTCATCGTATCGGGAAGTGATGATTAGACGGTGAGACTATGGGACGTCAAGACAGGTACCTGTAAGACCATGAGTGGTCACACAAATTAGGTATCTGCTGTGGCTATATCCAGTGATTCAGAGTTCATCGTATCGGGAAGTTATGATTATACGGTGAGACTATGGGACGTCAAGACAGGTACCTGTAAGACCATGAGTGGTCACACTAGTTGTGTATCTGCTGTGGCTATATCCAGTGATTCAGAGTTCATCGTATCGGGAAGTTATGATTATACGGTGAGACTATGGGACGTCAAGACAGGTACCTGTAAGACCATGAGTGGTCACACTAGTTGTGTATCTGCTGCGGTTATATCCAGTGATTCAGAGTTCATCGTATCGGGAAGTTATGATTATACGGTGAGACTATGGGACGTCAAGACAGGTACCTGTAAGACCATGAGTGGTCACACTAGTCATGTATGATCTGTGGCTATATCCAGTGATTCAGAGTTCATCGTATCGGGAAGTGATGATTAGACGGTGAGACTATGGGACGTCAAGACAGGTACCTGTAAGACCATGAGTGGTCACACAAATTAAGTATATGCCGTGGCTATATCCAGTGATTCAGAGTTCATCGTATCGGGAAGTTATGATTATACGGTGAGACTATGGGACGTCAAGACAGGTACCTGTAAGACCATGAGTGGTCACACTAGTAATGTATGATATGTGGCTATATCCAGTGATTCAGAGTTCATCGTATCGGGAAGTGATGATTAGACGGTGAGACTATGGGACGTCAAGACAGGTACCTGTAAGACCATGAGTGGTCACACTAGTTGTGTATCTGCTGTGGCTATATCCAGTGATTCAGAGTTCATCGTATCGGGAAGTTATGATTATACGGTGAGACTATGGGACGTCAAGACAGGTACCTGTAAGACCATGAGTGGTCACACTAGTCATGTATGATCTGTGGCTATATCCAGTGATTCAGAGTTCATCGTATCGGGAAGTGATGATTAGACGGTGAGACTATGGGACGTCAAGACAGGTACCTGTAAGACCATGAGTGGTCACACAAATTAGGTATCTGCTGTGGCTATATCCAGTGATTCAGAGTTCATCGTATCGGGAAGTTATGATTATACGGTGAGACTATGGGACGTCAAGACAGGTACCTGTAAGACCATGAGTGGTCACACTAGTTGTGTATCTGCTGTGGCTATATCCAGTGATTCAGAGTTCATCGTATCGGGAAGTTATGATTATACGGTGAGACTATGGGACGTCAAGACAGGTACCTGTAAGACCATGAGTGGTCACACTAGTCATGTATGATCTGTGGCTATATCCAGTGATTCAGAGTTCATCGTATCGGGAAGTTATGATTATACGGTGAGACTATGGGACGTCAAGACAGGTACCTGTAAGACCATGAGTGGTCACACTAGTTAGGTATTATCTGTGGCTATATCCAGTGATTCAGAGTTCATCGTATCGGGAAGTTATGATTATACGGTGAGACTATGGGACGTCAAGACAGGTACCTGTAAGACCATGAGTGGTCACACAAATTAAGTATATGCTGTGGCTATATCCAGTGATTCAGAGTTCATCGTATCGGGAAGTTATGATTATACGGTGAGACTATGGGACGTCAAGACAGGTACCTGTAAGACCATGAGTGGTCACACTAGTTGTGTATCTGCTGTGGCTATATCCAGTGATTCAGAGTTCATCGTATCGGGAAGTTATGATTATACGGTGAGACTATGGGACGTCAAGACAGGTACCTGTAAGACCATGAGTGGTCACACTAGTCATGTATGATCTGTGGCTATATCCAGTGATTCAGAGTTCATCGTATCGGGAAGTTATGATTATACGGTGAGACTATGGGACGTCAAGACAGGTACCTGTAAGACCATGAGTGGTCACACTAGTCATGTATGATCTGTGGCTATATCCAGTGATTCAGAGTTCATCGTATCGGGAAGTGATGATTAGACGGTGAGACTATGGGACGTCAAGACAGGTACCTGTAAGACCATGAGTGGTCACACAAATTAGGTATCTGCTGTGGCTATATCCAGTGATTCAGAGTTCATCGTATCGGGAAGTTATGATTATACGGTGAGACTATGGGACGTCAAGACAGGTACCTGTAAGACCATGAGTGGTCACACTAGTTAAGTATATGCCGTGGCTATATCCAGTGATTCAAAGTTCATCGTATCGGGAAGTTATGATTATACGGTGAGACTATGGGACGTCAAGACAGGTACCTGTAAGACCATGAGTGGTCACACTAGTCATGTATGATCTGTGGCTATATCCAGTGATTCAGAGTTCATCGTATCGGGAAGTGATGATTATACGGTGAGACTATGGGACGTCAAGACAGGTACCTGTAAGACCATGAGTGGTCACACTAGTTGTGTATCTGCTGTGGCTATATCCAGTGATTCAGAGTTCATCGTATCGGGAAGTTATGATTATACGGTGAGACTATGGGACGTCAAGACAGGTACCTGTAAGACCATGAGTGGTCACACTAGTAATGTATGATATGTGGCTATATCCAGTGATTCAGAGTTCATCGTATCGGGAAGTGATGATTAGACGGTGAGACTATGGGACGTCAAGACAGGTACCTGTAAGACCATGAGTGGTCACACTAGTTGTGTATCTGCTGTGGCTATATCCAGTGATTCAGAGTTCATCGTATCGGGAAGTTATGATTATACGGTGAGACTATGGGACGTCAAGACAGGTACCTGTAAGACCATGAGTGGTCACACTAGTTAGGTATTATCTGTGGCTATATCCAGTGATTCAGAGTTCATCGTATCGGGAAGTGATGATTAGACGGTGAGACTATGGGACGTCAAGACAGGTACCTGTAAGACCATGAGTGGTCACACAAATTAGGTATCTGCTGTGGCTATATCCAGTGATTCAGAGTTCATCGTATCGGGAAGTTATGATTATACGGTGAGACTA
The DNA here is from genome assembly GCA_946699065.1 of Loxodes magnus. Lineage (NCBI taxonomy): Eukaryota > Ciliophora > Karyorelictea > Loxodida > Loxodidae > Loxodes > Loxodes magnus. The sequence goes on from CAMPDV010000260.1 coordinate 381,347, forward strand.
TGGGACGTCAAGACAGGTACCTGTAAGACCATGAGTGGTCACACTAGTTGTGTATCTGCTGTGGCTATATCCAGTGATTCAGAGTTCATCGTATCGGGAAGTTATGATTATACGGTGAGACTATGGGACGTCAAGACAGGTACCTGTAAGACCATGAGTGGTCACACTAGTCATGTATGATCTGTGGCTATATCCAGTGATTCAGAGTTCATCGTATCGGGAAGTTATGATTATACGGTGAGACTATGGGACGTCAAGACAGGTACCTGTAAGACCATGAGTGGTCACACTAGTCATGTATGATCTGTGGCTATATCCAGTGATTCAGAGTTCATCGTATCGGGAAGTGATGATTATACGGTGAGACTATGGGACGTCAAGACAGGTACCTGTAAGACCATGAGTGGTCACACTAGTTGTGTATCTGCTGTGGCTATATCCAGTGATTCAGAGTTCATCGTATCGGGAAGTTATGATTATACGGTGAGACTATGGGACGTCAAGACAGGTACCTGTAAGACCATGAGTGGTCACACTAGTTAAGTATATGCCGTGGCTATATCCAGTGATTCAAAGTTCATCGTATCGGGAAGTTATGATTATACGGTGAGACTATGGGACGTCAAGACAGGTACCTGTAAGACCATGAGTGGTCACACTAGTCATGTATGATCTGTGGCTATATCCAGTGATTCAGAGTTCATCGTATCGGGAAGTTATGATTATACGGTGAGACTATGGGACGTCAAGACAGGTACCTGTAAGACCATGAGTGGTCACACTAGTTGTGTATCTGCTGCGGTTATATCCAGTGATTCAGAGTTCATCGTATCGGGAAGTTATGATTATACGGTGAGACTATGGGACGTCAAGACAGGTACCTGTAAGACCATGAGTGGTCACACTAGTTGTGTATCTGCTGTGGCTATATCCAGTGATTCAGAGTTCATCGTATCGGGAAGTTATGATTATACGGTGAGACTATGGGACGTCAAGACAGGTACCTGTAAGACCATGAGTGGTCACACTAGTTGTGTATCTGCTGCGGTTATATCCAGTGATTCAGAGTTCATCGTATCGGGAAGTTATGATTATACGGTGAGACTATGGGACGTCAAGACAGGTACCTGTAAGACCATGAGTGGTCACACTAGTCATGTATGATCTGTGGCTATATCCAGTGATTCAGAGTTCATCGTATCGGGAAGTGATGATTATACGGTGAGACTATGGGACGTCAAGACAGGTACCTGTAAGACCATGAGTGGTCACACTAGTTGTGTATCTGCTGTGGCTATATCCAGTGATTCAGAGTTCATCGTATCGGGAAGTTATGATTATACGGTGAGACTATGGGACGTCAAGACAGGTACCTGTAAGACCATGAGTGGTCACACTAGTAATGTATGATATGTGGCTATATCCAGTGATTCAGAGTTCATCGTATCGGGAAGTGATGATTAGACGGTGAGACTATGGGACGTCAAGACAGGTACCTGTAAGACCATGAGTGGTCACACTAGTCATGTATGATCTGTGGCTATATCCAGTGATTCAGAGTTCATCGTATCGGGAAGTTATGATTATACGGTGAGACTATGGGACGTCAAGACAGGTACCTGTAAGACCATGAGTGGTCACACTAGTCATGTATGATCTGTGGCTATATCCAGTGATTCAGAGTTCATCGTATCGGGAAGTTATGATTATACGGTGAGACTATGGGACGTCAAGACAGGTACCTGTAAGACCATGAGTGGTCACACTAGTAATGTATGATATGTGGCTATATCCAGTGATTCAGAGTTCATCGTATCGGGAAGTGATGATTAGACGGTGAGACTATGGGACGTCAAGACAGGTACCTGTAAGACCATGAGTGGTCACACTAGTAATGTATGATATGTGGCTATATCCAGTGATTCAGAGTTCATCGTATCGGGAAGTTATGATTATACGGTGAGACTATGGGACGTCAAGACAGGTACCTGTAAGACCATGAGTGGTCACACTAGTTAAGTATATGCCGTGGCTATATCCAGTGATTCAAAGTTCATCGTATCGGGAAGTTATGATTAGACGGTGAGACTATGGGACGTCAAGACAGGTACCTGTAAGACCATGAGTGGTCACACTAGTCATGTATGATCTGTGGCTATATCCAGTGATTCAGAGTTCATCGTATCGGGAAGTTATGATTATACGGTGAGACTATGGGACGTCAAGACAGGTACCTGTAAGACCATGAGTGGTCACACTAGTCATGTATGATCTGTGGCTATATCCAGTGATTCAGAGTTCATCGTATCGGGAAGTGCAGATTATACGGTGAGACTATGGGACGTCAAGACAGGTACCTGTAAGACCATGAGTGGTCACACTAGTTAAGTATGATCTGTGGCCATATCCAGTGATTCAGAGTTCATCGTATCGGGAAGTGATGATTAGACGGTGAGACTATGGGACGTCAAGACAGGTACCTGTAAGACCATGAGTGGTCACACTAGTAATGTATGATATGTGGCTATATCCAGTGATTCAGAGTTCATCGTATCGGGAAGTGATGATTAGACGGTGAGACTATGGGACGTCAAGACAGGTACCTGTAAGACCATGAGTGGTCACACAAATTAGGTATTATCTGTGGCTATATCCAGTGATTCAGAGTTCATCGTATCGGGAAGTGATGATTAGACGGTGAGACTATGGGACGTCAAGACAGGTACCTGTAAGACCATGAGTGGTCACACAAATTAGGTATCTGCTGTGGCTATATCCAGTGATTCAGAGTTCATCGTATCGGGAAGTTATGATTATACGGTGAGACTATGGGACGTCAAGACAGGTACCTGTAAGACCATGAGTGGTCACACTAGTTGTGTATCTGCTGTGGCTATATCCAGTGATTCAGAGTTCATCGTATCGGGAAGTTATGATTATACGGTGAGACTATGGGACGTCAAGACAGGTACCTGTAAGACCATGAGTGGTCACACTAGTCATGTATGATCTGTGGCTATATCCAGTGATTCAGAGTTCATCGTATCGGGAAGTTATGATTATACGGTGAGACTATGGGACGTCAAGACAGGTACCTGTAAGACCATGAGTGGTCACACTAGTCATGTATGATCTGTGGCTATATCCAGTGATTCAGAGTTCATCGTATCGGGAAGTGATGATTAGACGGTGAGACTATGGGACGTCAAGACAGGTACCTGTAAGACCATGAGTGGTCACACAAATTAGGTATCTGCTGTGGCTATATCCAGTGATTCAGAGTTCATCGTATCGGGAAGTTATGATTATACGGTGAGACTATGGGACGTCAAGACAGGTACCTGTAAGACCATGAGTGGTCACACTAGTTAAGTATATGCCGTGGCTATATCCAGTGATTCAAAGTTCATCGTATCGGGAAGTTATGATTATACGGTGAGACTATGGGACGTCAAGACAGGTACCTGTAAGACCATGAGTGGTCACACTAGTCATGTATGATCTGTGGCTATATCCAGTGATTCAGAGTTCATCGTATCGGGAAGTTATGATTATACGGTGAGACTATGGGACGTCAAGACAGGTACCTGTAAGACCATGAGTGGTCACACTAGTTGTGTATCTGCTGTGGCTATATCCAGTGATTCAGAGTTCATCGTATCGGGAAGTTATGATTATACGGTGAGACTATGGGACGTCAAGACAGGTACCTGTAAGACCATGAGTGGTCACACTAGTTAAGTATATGCCGTGGCTATATCCAGTGATTCAGAGTTCATCGTATCGGGAAGTTATGATTATACGGTGAGACTATGGGACGTCAAGACAGGTACCTGTAAGACCATGAGTGGTCACACTAGTTGTGTATCTGCTGCGGTTATATCCAGTGATTCAGAGTTCATCGTATCGGGAAGTTATGATTATACGGTGAGACTATGGGACGTCAAGACAGGTACCTGTAAGACCATGAGTGGTCACACTAGTTGTGTATCTGCTGTGGCTATATCCAGTGATTCAAAGTTCATCGTATCGGGAAGTTATGATTATACGGTGAGACTATGGGACGTCAAGACAGGTACCTGTAAGACCATGAGTGGTCACACTAGTTGTGTATCTGCTGCGGTTATATCCAGTGATTCAGAGTTCATCGTATCGGGAAGTTATGATTATACGGTGAGACTATGGGACGTCAAGACAGGTACCTGTAAGACCATGAGTGGTCACACTAGTCATGTATGATCTGTGGCTATATCCAGTGATTCAGAGTTCATCGTATCGGGAAGTGATGATTATACGGTGAGACTATGGGACGTCAAGACAGGTACCTGTAAGACCATGAGTGGTCACACTAGTTGTGTATCTGCTGTGGCTATATCCAGTGATTCAGAGTTCATCGTATCGGGAAGTTATGATTATACGGTGAGACTATGGGACGTCAAGACAGGTACCTGTAAGACCATGAGTGGTCACACTAGTAATGTATGATATGTGGCTATATCCAGTGATTCAGAGTTCATCGTATCGGGAAGTTATGATTATACGGTGAGACTATGGGACGTCAAGACAGGTACCTGTAAGACCATGAGTGGTCACACTAGTCATGTATGATCTGTGGCTATATCCAGTGATTCAGAGTTCATCGTATCGGGAAGTTATGATTATACGGTGAGACTATGGGACGTCAAGACAGGTACCTGTAAGACCATGAGTGGTCACACTAGTTGTGTATCTGCTGTGGCTATATCCAGTGATTCAGAGTTCATCGTATCGGGAAGTTATGATTATACGGTGAGACTATGGGACGTCAAGACAGGTACCTGTAAGACCATGAGTGGTCACACTAGTAATGTATATGCTGTGGCTATATCCAGTGATTCAGAGTTCATCGTATCGGGAAGTTATGATTATACGGTGAGACTATGGGACGTCAAGACAGGTACCTGTAAGACCATGAGTGGTCACACTAGTTAAGTATGATCTGTGGCCATATCCAGTGATTCAGAGTTCATCGTATCGGGAAGTTATGATTATACGGTGAGACTATGGGACGTCAAGACAGGTACCTGTAAGACCATGAGTGGTCACACTATACATGTATGATCTGTGGCTATATCCAGTGATTCAGAGTTCATCGTATCGGGAAGTGCAGATTATACGGTGAGACTATGGGACGTCAAGACAGGTACCTGTAAGACCATGAGTGGTCACACTAGTTAAGTATGATCTGTGGCCATATCCAGTGATTCAGAGTTCATCGTATCGGGAAGTTATGATTAGACGGTGAGACTATGGGACGTCAAGACAGGTACCTGTAAGACCATGAGTGGTCACACTAGTAATGTATATGCTGTGGCTATATCCAGTGATTCAGAGTTCATCGTATCGGGAAGTTATGATTATACGGTGAGACTATGGGACGTCAAGACAGGTACCTGTAAGACCATGAGTGGTCACACTAGTTGTGTATCTGCTGCGGTTATATCCAGTGATTCAGAGTTCATCGTATCGGGAAGTTATGATTAGACGGTGAGACTATGGGACGTCAAGACAGGTACCTGTAAGACCATGAGTGGTCACACTAGTTAAGTATGATCTGTGGCTATATCCAGTGATTCAGAGTTCATCGTATCGGGAAGTTATGATTATACGGTGAGACTATGGGACGTCAAGACAGGTACCTGTAAGACCATGAGTGGTCACACTAGTTGTGTATCTGCTGTGGCTATATCCAGTGATTCAGAGTTCATCGTATCGGGAAGTTATGATTATACGGTGAGACTATGGGACGTCAAGACAGGTACCTGTAAGACCATGAGTGGTCACACTAGTCATGTATGATCTGTGGCTATATCCAGTGATTCAGAGTTCATCGTATCGGGAAGTGATGATTAGACGGTGAGACTATGGGACGTCAAGACAGGTACCTGTAAGACCATGAGTGGTCACACAAATTAAGTATATGCCGTGGCTATATCCAGTGATTCAGAGTTCATCGTATCGGGAAGTTATGATTATACGGTGAGACTATGGGACGTCAAGACAGGTACCTGTAAGACCATGAGTGGTCACACTAGTCATGTATGATCTGTGGCTATATCCAGTGATTCAGAGTTCATCGTATCGGGAAGTTATGATTATACGGTGAGACTATGGGACGTCAAGACAGGTACCTGTAAGACCATGAGTGGTCACACTAGTTGTGTATCTGCTGTGGCTATATCCAGTGATTCAGAGTTCATCGTATCGGGAAGTTATGATTATACGGTGAGACTATGGGACGTCAAGACAGGTACCTGTAAGACCATGAGTGGTCACACTAGTCATGTATGATCTGTGGCTATATCCAGTGATTCAGAGTTCATCGTATCGGGAAGTGATGATTAGACGGTGAGACTATGGGACGTCAAGACAGGTACCTGTAAGACCATGAGTGGTCACACAAATTAAGTATATGCCGTGGCTATATCCAGTGATTCAGAGTTCATCGTATCGGGAAGTTATGATTATACGGTGAGACTATGGGACGTCAAGACAGGTACCTGTAAGACCATGAGTGGTCACACTAGTCATGTATGATCTGTGGCTATATCCAGTGATTCAGAGTTCATCGTATCGGGAAGTTATGATTATACGGTGAGACTATGGGACGTCAAGACAGGTACCTGTAAGACCATGAGTGGTCACACTAGTTGTGTATCTGCTGTGGCTATATCCAGTGATTCAGAGTTCATCGTATCGGGAAGTTATGATTATACGGTGAGACTATGGGACGTCAAGACAGGTACCTGTAAGACCATGAGTGGTCACACTAGTAATGTATATGCTGTGGCTATATCCAGTGATTCAGAGTTCATCGTATCGGGAAGTTATGATTATACGGTGAGACTATGGGACGTCAAGACAGGTACCTGTAAGACCATGAGTGGTCACACTAGTTAAGTATGATCTGTGGCCATATCCAGTGATTCAGAGTTCATCGTATCGGGAAGTTATGATTATACGGTGAGACTATGGGACGTCAAGACAGGTACCTGTAAGACCATGAGTGGTCACACTAGTTAAGTATATGCCGTGGCTATATCCAGTGATTCAAAGTTCATCGTATCGGGAAGTTATGATTATACGGTGAGACTATGGGACGTCAAGACAGGTACCTGTAAGACCATGAGTGGTCACACTAGTCATGTATGATCTGTGGCTATATCCAGTGATTCAGAGTTCATCGTATCGGGAAGTGCAGATTATACGGTGAGACTATGGGACGTCAAGACAGGTACCTGTAAGACCATGAGTGGTCACACTAGTCATGTATGATCTGTGGCTATATCCAGTGATTCAGAGTTCATCGTATCGGGAAGTGATGATTAGACGGTGAGACTATGGGACGTCAAGACAGGTACCTGTAAGACCATGAGTGGTCACACTAGTTGTGTATCTGCTGCGGTTATATCCAGTGATTCAGAGTTCATCGTATCGGGAAGTTATGATTATACGGTGAGACTATGGGACGTCAAGACAGGTACCTGTAAGACCATGAGTGGTCACACTAGTTGTGTATCTGCTGCGGTTATATCCAGTGATTCAGAGTTCATCGTATCGGGAAGTTATGATTATACGGTGAGACTATGGGACGTCAAGACAGGTACCTGTAAGACCATGAGTGGTCACACAAATTAAGTATATGCCGTGGCTATATCCAGTGATTCAGAGTTCATCGTATCGGGAAGTTATGATTATACGGTGAGACTATGGGACGTCAAGACAGGTACCTGTAAGACCATGAGTGGTCACACTAGTTGTGTATCTGCTGTGCTATATCCAGTGATTCAGAGTTCATCGTATCGGGAAGTTATGATTATACGGTGAGACTATGGGACGTCAAGACAGGTACCTGTAAGACCATGAGTGGTCACACAAATTAAGTATATGCCGTGGCTATATCCAGTGATTCAGAGTTCATCGTATCGGGAAGTTATGATTATACGGTGAGACTATGGGACGTCAAGACAGGTACCTGTAAGACCATGAGTGGTCACACAAATTAAGTATATGCCGTGGCTATATCCAGTGATTCAGAGTTCATCGTATCGGGAAGTTATGATTATACGGTGAGACTATGGGACGTCAAGACAGGTACCTGTAAGACCATGAGTGGTCACACTAGTCATGTATGATCTGTGGCTATATCCAGTGATTCAGAGTTCATCGTATCGGGAAGTTATGATTATACGGTGAGACTATGGGACGTCAAGACAGGTACCTGTAAGACCATGAGTGGTCACACAAATTAAGTATATGCCGTGGCTATATCCAGTGATTCAAAGTTCATCGTATCGGGAAGTTATGATTATACGGTGAGACTATGGGACGTCAAGACAGGTACCTGTAAGACCATGAGTGGTCACACTAGTCATGTATGATCTGTGGCTATATCCAGTGATTCAGAGTTCATCGTATCGGGAAGTGATGATTAGACGGTGAGACTATGGGACGTCAAGACAGGTACCTGTAAGACCATGAGTGGTCACACAAATTAAGTATATGCCGTGGCTATATCCAGTGATTCAGAGTTCATCGTATCGGGAAGTTATGATTATACGGTGAGACTATGGGACGTCAAGACAGGTACCTGTAAGACCATGAGTGGTCACACAAATTAAGTATATGCCGTGGCTATATCCAGTGATTCAGAGTTCATCGTATCGGGAAGTGATGATTAGACGGTGTGACTATGGGACGTCAAGACAGGTACCTGTAAGACCATGAGTGGTCACACTAGTCATGTATGATCTGTGGCTATATCCAGTGATTCAGAGTTCATCGTATCGGGAAGTTATGATTATACGGTGAGACTATGGGACGTCAAGACAGGTACCTGTAAGACCATGAGTGGTCACACTAGTCATGTATGATCTGTGGCTATATCCAGTGATTCAGAGTTCATCGTATCGGGAAGTTATGATTATACGGTGAGACTATGGGACGTCAAGACAGGTACCTGTAAGACCATGAGTGGTCACACTAGTTAAGTATATGCCGTGGCTATATCCAGTGATTCAAAGTTCATCGTATCGGGAAGTTATGATTATACGGTGAGACTATGGGACGTCAAGACAGGTACCTGTAAGACCATGAGTGGTCACACTAGTAATGTATATGCTGTGGCTATATCCAGTGATTCAGAGTTCATCGTATCGGGAAGTTATGATTATACGGTGAGACTATGGGACGTCAAGACAGGTACCTGTAAGACCATGAGTGGTCACACTAGTCATGTATGATCTGTGGCTATATCCAGTGATTCAGAGTTCATCGTATCGGGAAGTGATGATTAGACGGTGAGACTATGGGACGTCAAGACAGGTACCTGTAAGACCATGAGTGGTCACACAAATTAAGTATATGCCGTGGCTATATCCAGTGATTCAGAGTTCATCGTATCGGGAAGTTATGATTATACGGTGAGACTATGGGACGTCAAGACAGGTACCTGTAAGACCATGAGTGGTCACACTAGTTGTGTATCTGCTGTGGCTATATCCAGTGATTCAGAGTTCATCGTATCGGGAAGTTATGATTATACGGTGAGACTATGGGACGTCAAGACAGGTACCTGTAAGACCATGAGTGGTCACACTAGTCATGTATGATCTGTGGCTATATCCAGTGATTCAGAGTTCATCGTATCGGGAAGTTATGATTATACGGTGAGACTATGGGACGTCAAGACAGGTACCTGTAAGACCATGAGTGGTCACACTAGTCATGTATGATCTGTGGCTATATCCAGTGATTCAGAGTTCATCGTATCGGGAAGTGATGATTAGACGGTGAGACTATGGGACGTCAAGACAGGTACCTGTAAGACCATGAGTGGTCACACAAATTAAGTATATGCCGTGGCTATATCCAGTGATTCAGAGTTCATCGTATCGGGAAGTTATGATTATACGGTGAGACTATGGGACGTCAAGACAGGTACCTGTAAGACCATGAGTGGTCACACTAGTCATGTATGATCTGTGGCTATATCCAGTGATTCAGAGTTCATCGTATCGGGAAGTTATGATTATACGGTGAGACTATGGGACGTCAAGACAGGTACCTGTAAGACCATGAGTGGTCACACTAGTCATGTATGATCTGTGGCTATATCCAGTGATTCAGAGTTCATCGTATCGGGAAGTGATGATTAGACGGTGAGACTATGGGACGTCAAGACAGGTACCTGTAAGACCATGAGTGGTCACACAAATTAAGTATATGCCGTGGCTATATCCAGTGATTCAGAGTTCATCGTATCGGGAAGTTATGATTATACGGTGAGACTATGGGACGTCAAGACAGGTACCTGTAAGACCATGAGTGGTCACACTAGTCATGTATGATCTGTGGCTATATCCAGTGATTCAGAGTTCATCGTATCGGGAAGTTATGATTATACGGTGAGACTATGGGACGTCAAGACAGGTACCTGTAAGACCATGAGTGGTCACACTAGTTGTGTATCTGCTGTGGCTATATCCAGTGATTCAGAGTTCATCGTATCGGGAAGTGATGATTAGACGGTGAGACTATGGGACGTCAAGACAGGTACCTGTAAGACCATGAGTGGTCACACTAGTAATGTATATGCTGTGGCTATATCCAGTGATTCAGAGTTCATCGTATCGGGAAGTTATGATTATACGGTGAGACTATGGGACGTCAAGACAGGTACCTGTAAGACCATGAGTGGTCACACTAGTTGTGTATCTGCTGTGGCTATATCCAGTGATTCAGAGTTCATCGTATCGGGAAGTGATGATTAGACGGTGAGACTATGGGACGTCAAGACAGGTACCTGTAAGACCATGAGTGGTCACACAAATTAAGTATATGCCGTGGCTATATCCAGTGATTCAGAGTTCATCGTATCGGGAAGTTATGATTATACGGTGAGACTATGGGACGTCAAGACAGGTACCTGTAAGACCATGAGTGGTCACACTAGTTGTGTATCTGCTGTGGCTATATCCAGTGATTCAGAGTTCATCGTATCGGGAAGTTATGATTATACGGTGAGACTATGGGACGTCAAGACAGGTACCTGTAAGACCATGAGTGGTCACACTAGTCATGTATGATCTGTGGCTATATCCAGTGATTCAGAGTTCATCGTATCGGGAAGTTATGATTATACGGTGAGACTATGGGACGTCAAGACAGGTACCTGTAAGACCATGAGTGGTCACACTAGTCATGTATGATCTGTGGCTATATCCAGTGATTCAGAGTTCATCGTATCGGGAAGTGATGATTAGACGGTGAGACTATGGGACGTCAAGACAGGTACCTGTAAGACCATGAGTGGTCACACAAATTAAGTATATGCCGTGGCTATATCCAGTGATTCAGAGTTCATCGTATCGGGAAGTTATGATTATACGGTGAGACTATGGGACGTCAAGACAGGTACCTGTAAGACCATGAGTGGTCACACTAGTCATGTATGATCTGTGGCTATATCCAGTGATTCAGAGTTCATCGTATCGGGAAGTTATGATTAGACGGTGAGACTATGGGACGTCAAGACAGGTACCTGTAAGACCATGAGTGGTCACACTAGTTGTGTATCTGCTGTGGCTATATCCAGTGATTCAGAGTTCATCGTATCGGGAAGTTATGATTATACGGTGAGACTATGGGACGTCAAGACAGGTACCTGTAAGACCATGAGTGGTCACACTAGTCATGTATGATCTGTGGCTATATCCAGTGATTCAGAGTTCATCGTATCGGGAAGTGATGATTAGACGGTGAGACTATGGGACGTCAAGACAGGTACCTGTAAGACCATGAGTGGTCACACAAATTAAGTATATGCCGTGGCTATATCCAGTGATTCAGAGTTCATCGTATCGGGAAGTTATGATTATACGGTGAGACTATGGGACGTCAAGACAGGTACCTGTAAGACCATGAGTGGTCACACTAGTCATGTATGATCTGTGGCTATATCCAGTGATTCAGAGTTCATCGTATCGGGAAGTTATGATTATACGGTGAGACTATGGGACGTCAAGACAGGTACCTGTAAGACCATGAGTGGTCACACTAGTTGTGTATCTGCTGTGGCTATATCCAGTGATTCAGAGTTCATCGTATCGGGAAGTTATGATTATACGGTGAGACTATGGGACGTCAAGACAGGTACCTGTAAGACCATGAGTGGTCACACTAGTCATGTATGATCTGTGGCTATATCCAGTGATTCAGAGTTCATCGTATCGGGAAGTGATGATTAGACGGTGAGACTATGGGACGTCAAGACAGGTACCTGTAAGACCATGAGTGGTCACACAAATTAAGTATATGCCGTGGCTATATCCAGTGATTCAGAGTTCATCGTATCGGGAAGTTATGATTATACGGTGAGACTATGGGACGTCAAGACAGGTACCTGTAAGACCATGAGTGGTCACACTAGTCATGTATGATCTGTGGCTATATCCAGTGATTCAGAGTTCATCGTATCGGGAAGTTATGATTATACGGTGAGACTATGGGACGTCAAGACAGGTACCTGTAAGACCATGAGTGGTCACACTAGTTGTGTATCTGCTGTGGCTATATCCAGTGATTCAGAGTTCATCGTATCGGGAAGTTATGATTATACGGTGAGACTATGGGACGTCAAGACAGGTACCTGTAAGACCATGAGTGGTCACACTAGTAATGTATATGCTGTGGCTATATCCAGTGATTCAGAGTTCATCGTATCGGGAAGTTATGATTATACGGTGAGACTATGGGACGTCAAGACAGGTACCTGTAAGACCATGAGTGGTCACACTAGTTAAGTATGATCTGTGGCCATATCCAGTGATTCAGAGTTCATCGTATCGGGAAGTTATGATTATACGGTGAGACTATGGGACGTCAAGACAGGTACCTGTAAGACCATGAGTGGTCACACTATACATGTATGATCTGTGGCTATATCCAGTGATTCAGAGTTCATCGTATCGGGAAGTTATGATTATACGGTGAGACTATGGGACGTCAAGACAGGTACCTGTAAGACCATGAGTGGTCACACTAGTTGTGTATCTGCTGTGGCTATATCCAGTGATTCAGAGTTCATCGTATCGGGAAGTTATGATTATACGGTGAGACTATGGGACGTCAAGACAGGTACCTGTAAGACCATGAGTGGTCACACTAGTCATGTATGATCTGTGGCTATATCCAGTGATTCAGAGTTCATCGTATCGGGAAGTTATGATTATACGGTGAGACTATGGGACGTCAAGACAGGTACCTGTAAGACCATGAGTGGTCACACTAGTTGTGTATCTGCTGCGGTTATATCCAGTGATTCAGAGTTCATCGTATCGGGAAGTTATGATTAGACGGTGAGACTATGGGACGTCAAGACAGGTACCTGTAAGACCATGAGTGGTCACACTAGTTAAGTATGATCTGTGGCTATATCCAGTGATTCAGAGTTCATCGTATCGGGAAGTTATGATTATACGGTGAGACTATGGGACGTCAAGACAGGTACCTGTAAGACCATGAGTGGTCACACAAATTAGGTATCTGCTGTGGCTATATCCAGTGATTCAGAGTTCATCGTATCGGGAAGTTATGATTATACGGTGAGACTATGGGACGTCAAGACAGGTACCTGTAAGACCATGAGTGGTCACACTAGTTGTGTATCTGCTGTGGCTATATCCAGTGATTCAGAGTTCATCGTATCGGGAAGTTATGATTATACGGTGAGACTATGGGACGTCAAGACAGGTACCTGTAAGACCATGAGTGGTCACACTAGTTAAGTATATGCCGTGGCTATATCCAGTGATTCAAAGTTCATCGTATCGGGAAGTTATGATTATACGGTGAGACTATGGGACGTCAAGACAGGTACCTGTAAGACCATGAGTGGTCACACTAGTAATGTATGATATGTGGCTATATCCAGTGATTCAGAGTTCATCGTATCGGGAAGTGATGATTAGACGGTGTGACTATGGGACGTCAAGACAGGTACCTGTAAGACCATGAGTGGTCACACTAGTCATGTATGATCTGTGGCTATATCCAGTGATTCAGAGTTCATCGTATCGGGAAGTTATGATTATACGGTGAGACTATGGGACGTCAAGACAGGTACCTGTAAGACCATGAGTGGTCACACTAGTCATGTATGATCTGTGGCTATATCCAGTGATTCAGAGTTCATCGTATCGGGAAGTTATGATTATACGGTGAGACTATGGGACGTCAAGACAGGTACCTGTAAGACCATGAGTGGTCACACTAGTCATGTATGATCTGTGGCTATATCCAGTGATTCAGAGTTCATCGTATCGGGAAGTGATGATTAGACGGTGAGACTATGGGACGTCAAGACAGGTACCTGTAAGACCATGAGTGGTCACACAAATTAGGTATCTGCTGTGGCTATATCCAGTGATTCAGAGTTCATCGTATCGGGAAGTTATGATTATACGGTGAGACTATGGGACGTCAAGACAGGTACCTGTAAGACCATGAGTGGTCACACAAATTAAGTATATGCCGTGGCTATATCCAGTGATTCAGAGTTCATCGTATCGGGAAGTTATGATTAGACGGTGTGACTATGGGACGTCAAGACAGGTACCTGTAAGACCATGAGTGGTCACACTAGTTAAGTATATGCCGTGGCTATATCCAGTGATTCAAAGTTCATCGTATCGGGAAGTTATGATTATACGGTGAGACTATGGGACGTCAAGACAGGTACCTGTAAGACCATGAGTGGTCACACTAGTCATGTATGATCTGTGGCTATATCCAGTGATTCAGAGTTCATCGTATCGGGAAGTTATGATTATACGGTGAGACTATGGGACGTCAAGACAGGTACCTGTAAGACCATGAGTGGTCACACTAGTTGTGTATCTGCTGCGGTTATATCCAGTGATTCAGAGTTCATCGTATCGGGAAGTTATGATTATACGGTGAGACTATGGGACGTCAAGACAGGTACCTGTAAGACCATGAGTGGTCACACAAATTAAGTATATGCCGTGGCTATATCCAGTGATTCAGAGTTCATCGTATCGGGAAGTTATGATTATACGGTGAGACTATGGGACGTCAAGACAGGTACCTGTAAGACCATGAGTGGTCACACTAGTTGTGTATCTGCTGTGGCTATATCCAGTGATTCAGAGTTCATCGTATCGGGAAGTTATGATTATACGGTGAGACTATGGGACGTCAAGACAGGTACCTGTAAGACCATGAGTGGTCACACTAGTCATGTATGATCTGTGGCTATATCCAGTGATTCAGAGTTCATCGTATCGGGAAGTTATGATTATACGGTGAGACTATGGGACGTCAAGACAGGTACCTGTAAGACCATGAGTGGTCACACTAGTTGTGTATCTGCTGCGGTTATATCCAGTGATTCAGAGTTCATCGTATCGGGAAGTTATGATTATACGGTGAGACTATGGGACGTCAAGACAGGTACCTGTAAGACCATGAGTGGTCACACTAGTAATGTATGATATGTGGCTATATCCAGTGATTCAGAGTTCATCGTATCGGGAAGTGATGATTAGACGGTGTGACTATGGGACGTCAAGACAGGTACCTGTAAGACCATGAGTGGTCACACTAGTCATGTATGATATGTGGCTATATCCAGTGATTCAGAGTTCATCGTATCGGGAAGTTATGATTATACGGTGAGACTATGGGACGTCAAGACAGGTACCTGTAAGACCATGAGTGGTCACACTAGTCATGTATTATCTGTGGCTATATCCAGTGATTCAGAGTTCATCGTATCGGGAAGTCATGATTAGACGGTGAGACTATGGGACGTCAAGACAGGTACCTGTAAGACCATGAGTGGTCACACATATTATGTATATGCTGTGGCTATATCCAGTGATTCAGAGTTCATCGTATCGGGAAGTTATGATTAGACGGTGAGACTATGGGACGTCAAGACAGGTACCTGTAAGACCATGAGTGGTCACACTAGTCATGTATGATCTGTGGCTATATCCAGTGATTCAGAGTTCATCGTATCGGGAAGTGATGATTATACGGTGAGACTATGGGACGTCAAGACAGGTACCTGTAAGACCATGAGTGGTCACACTAGTTGTGTATCTGCTGTGGCTATATCCAGTGATTCAGAGTTCATCGTATCGGGAAGTTATGATTATACGGTGAGACTATGGGACGTCAAGACAGGTACCTGTAAGACCATGAGTGGTCACACTAGTTGTGTATCTGCTGTGGCTATATCCAGTGATTCAGAGTTCATCGTATCGGGAAGTTATGATTATACGGTGAGACTATGGGACGTCAAGACAGGTACCTGTAAGACCATGAGTGGTCACACTAGTAATGTATGATATGTGGCTATATCCAGTGATTCAGAGTTCATCGTATCGGGAAGTGATGATTAGACGGTGAGACTATGGGACGTCAAGACAGGTACCTGTAAGACCATGAGTGGTCACACTAGTTGTGTATCTGCTGTGGCTATATCCAGTGATTCAGAGTTCATCGTATCGGGAAGTGATGATTAGACGGTGAGACTATGGGACGTCAAGACAGGTACCTGTAAGACCATGAGTGGTCACACAAATTAAGTATATGCCGTGGCTATATCCAGTGATTCAGAGTTCATCGTATCGGGAAGTTATGATTATACGGTGAGACTATGGGACGTCAAGACAGGTACCTGTAAGACCATGAGTGGTCACACATATTATGTATATGCTGTGGCTATATCCAGTGATTCAGAGTTCATCGTATCGGGAAGTCATGATTAGACGGTGAGACTATGGGACGTCAAGACTGGTACCTGTAAGACCATGAGTGGTCACACTAGTCATGTATTATCTGTGGCTATATCCAGTGATTCAGAGTTCATCGTATCGGGAAGTCATGATTAGACGGTGAGACTATGGGACGTCAAGACAGGTACCTGTAAGACCATGAGTGGTCACACATATTATGTATATGCTGTGGCTATATCCAGTGATTCAGAGTTCATCGTATCGGGAAGTTATGATTAGACGGTGAGACTATGGGACGTCAAGACAGGTACCTGTAAGACCATGAGTGGTCACACTAGTCATGTATGATCTGTGGCTATATCCAGTGATTCAGAGTTCATCGTATCGGGAAGTGATGATTATACGGTGAGACTATGGGACGTCAAGACAGGTACCTGTAAGACCATGAGTGGTCACACTAGTTGTGTATCTGCTGTGGCTATATCCAGTGATTCAGAGTTCATCGTATCGGGAAGTTATGATTATACGGTGAGACTATGGGACGTCAAGACAGGTACCTGTAAGACCATGAGTGGTCACACTAGTTGTGTATCTGCTGTGGCTATATCCAGTGATTCAGAGTTCATCGTATCGGGAAGTGATGATTAGACGGTGAGACTATGGGACGTCAAGACAGGTACCTGTAAGACCATGAGTGGTCACACAAATTAAGTATATGCCGTGGCTATATCCAGTGATTCAGAGTTCATCGTATCGGGAAGTTATGATTATACGGTGAGACTATGGGACGTCAAGACAGGTACCTGTAAGACCATGAGTGGTCACACTAGTCATGTATGATCTGTGGCTATATCCAGTGATTCAGAGTTCATCGTATCGGGAAGTTATGATTATACGGTGAGACTATGGGACGTCAAGACAGGTACCTGTAAGACCATGAGTGGTCACACAAATTAGGTATCTGCTGTGGCTATATCCAGTGATTCAGAGTTCATCGTATCGGGAAGTTATGATTATACGGTGAGACTATGGGACGTCAAGACAGGTACCTGTAAGACCATGAGTGGTCACACTAGTCATGTATGATCTGTGGCTATATCCAGTGATTCAGAGTTCATCGTATCGGGAAGTTATGATTATACGGTGAGACTATGGGACGTCAAGACAGGTACCTGTAAGACCATGAGTGGTCACACTAGTTGTGTATCTGCTGTGGCTATATCCAGTGATTCAGAGTTCATCGTATCGGGAAGTTATGATTATACGGTGAGACTATGGGACGTCAAGACAGGTACCTGTAAGACCATGAGTGGTCACACTAGTCATGTATGATCTGTGGCTATATCCAGTGATTCAGAGTTCATCGTATCGGGAAGTTATGATTATACGGTGAGACTATGGGACGTCAAGACAGGTACCTGTAAGACCATGAGTGGTCACACTAGTTGTGTATCTGCTGCGGTTATATCCAGTGATTCAGAGTTCATCGTATCGGGAAGTTATGATTATACGGTGAGACTATGGGACGTCAAGACAGGTACCTGTAAGACCATGAGTGGTCACACTAGTAATGTATGATATGTGGCTATATCCAGTGATTCAGAGTTCATCGTATCGGGAAGTGATGATTAGACGGTGTGACTATGGGACGTCAAGACAGGTACCTGTAAGACCATGAGTGGTCACACTAGTCATGTATGATCTGTGGCTATATCCAGTGATTCAGAGTTCATCGTATCGGGAAGTTATGATTATACGGTGAGACTATGGGACGTCAAGACAGGTACCTGTAAGACCATGAGTGGTCACACTAGTCATGTATGATCTGTGGCTATATCCAGTGATTCAGAGTTCATCGTATCGGGAAGTTATGATTATACGGTGAGACTATGGGACGTCAAGACAGGTACCTGTAAGACCATGAGTGGTCACACTAGTTGTGTATCTGCTGTGGCTATATCCAGTGATTCAGAGTTCATCGTATCGGGAAGTTATGATTATACGGTGAGACTATGGGACGTCAAGACAGGTACCTGTAAGACCATGAGTGGTCACACTAGTCATGTATGATCTGTGGCTATATCCAGTGATTCAGAGTTCATCGTATCGGGAAGTTATGATTATACGGTGAGACTATGGGACGTCAAGACAGGTACCTGTAAGACCATGAGTGGTCACACTAGTCATGTATGATCTGTGGCTATATCCAGTGATTCAGAGTTCATCGTATCGGGAAGTGATGATTAGACGGTGAGACTATGGGACGTCAAGACAGGTACCTGTAAGACCATGAGTGGTCACACAAATTAGGTATCTGCTGTGGCTATATCCAGTGATTCAGAGTTCATCGTATCGGGAAGTTATGATTATACGGTGAGACTATGGGACGTCAAGACAGGTACCTGTAAGACCATGAGTGGTCACACTAGTTAAGTATATGCCGTGGCTATATCCAGTGATTCAAAGTTCATCGTATCGGGAAGTCATGATTAGACGGTGAGACTATGGGACGTCAAGACAGGTACCTGTAAGACCATGAGTGGTCACACAAATTAAGTATATGCCGTGGCTATATCCAGTGATTCAGAGTTCATCGTATCGGGAAGTTATGATTAGACGGTGTGACTATGGGACGTCAAGACAGGTACCTGTAAGACCATGAGTGGTCACACTAGTTAAGTATATGCCGTGGCTATATCCAGTGATTCAAAGTTCATCGTATCGGGAAGTTATGATTATACGGTGAGACTATGGGACGTCAAGACAGGTACCTGTAAGACCATGAGTGGTCACACTAGTCATGTATGATCTGTGGCTATATCCAGTGATTCAGAGTTCATCGTATCGGGAAGTTATGATTAGACGGTGAGACTATGGGACGTCAAGACAGGTACCTGTAAGACCATGAGTGGTCACACTAGTTGTGTATCTGCTGCGGTTATATCCAGTGATTCAGAGTTCATCGTATCGGGAAGTTATGATTATACGGTGAGACTATGGGACGTCAAGACAGGTACCTGTAAGACCATGAGTGGTCACACAAATTAAGTATATGCCGTGGCTATATCCAGTGATTCAGAGTTCATCGTATCGGGAAGTTATGATTATACGGTGAGACTATGGGACGTCAAGACAGGTACCTGTAAGACCATGAGTGGTCACACTAGTCATGTATGATCTGTGGCTATATCCAGTGATTCAGAGTTCATCGTATCGGGAAGTGATGATTAGACGGTGAGACTATGGGACGTCAAGACAGGTACCTGTAAGACCATGAGTGGTCACACAAATTAAGTATATGCCGTGGCTATATCCAGTGATTCAGAGTTCATCGTATCGGGAAGTTATGATTATACGGTGAGACTATGGGACGTCAAGACAGGTACCTGTAAGACCATGAGTGGTCACACTAGTTGTGTATCTGCTGTGGCTATATCCAGTGATTCAGAGTTCATCGTATCGGGAAGTTATGATTATACGGTGAGACTATGGGACGTCAAGACAGGTACCTGTAAGACCATGAGTGGTCACACTAGTTAAGTATATGCCGTGGCTATATCCAGTGATTCAAAGTTCATCGTATCGGGAAGTTATGATTATACGGTGAGACTATGGGACGTCAAGACAGGTACCTGTAAGACCATGAGTGGTCACACATATTATGTATATGCTGTGGCTATATCCAGTGATTCAGAGTTCATCGTATCGGGAAGTCATGATTAGACGGTGAGACTATGGGACGTCAAGACTGGTACCTGTAAGACCATGAGTGGTCACACTAGTCATGTATTATCTGTGGCTATATCCAGTGATTCAGAGTTCATCGTATCGGGAAGTCATGATTAGACGGTGAGACTATGGGACGTCAAGACAGGTACCTGTAAGACCATGAGTGGTCACACATATTATGTATATGCTGTGGCTATATCCAGTGATTCAGAGTTCATCGTATCGGGAAGTTATGATTAGACGGTGAGACTATGGGACGTCAAGACAGGTACCTGTAAGACCATGAGTGGTCACACTAATTCTGTATGATCTGTGGCTATATCCAGTGATTCAGAGTTCATCGTATCGGGAAGTCATGATTAGACGGTGAGACTATGGGACGTCAAGACAGGTACCTGTAAGACCATGAGTGGTCACACTAGTCATGTATTATCTGTGGCTATATCCAGTGATTCAGAGTTCATCGTATCGGGAAGTCATGATTAGACGGTGAGACTATGGGACGTCAAGACAGGTACCTGTAAGACCATGAGTGGTCACACTAGTAATGTATGATATGTGGCTATATCCAGTGATTCAGAGTTCATCGTATCGGGAAGTTATGATTATACGGTGAGACTATGGGACGTCAAGACAGGTACCTGTAAGACCATGAGTGGTCACACTAGTTAAGTATATGCCGTGGCTATATCCAGTGATTCAAAGTTCATCGTATCGGGAAGTTATGATTATACGGTGAGACTATGGGACGTCAAGACAGGTACCTGTAAGACCATGAGTGGTCACACTAGTTGTGTATCTGCTGCGGTTATATCCAGTGATTCAGAGTTCATCGTATCGGGAAGTTATGATTATACGGTGAGACTATGGGACGTCAAGACAGGTACCTGTAAGACCATGAGTGGTCACACAAATTAGGTATCTGCTGTGGCTATATCCAGTGATTCAGAGTTCATCGTATCGGGAAGTTATGATTATACGGTGAGACTATGGGACGTCAAGACAGGTACCTGTAAGACCATGAGTGGTCACACTAGTTGTGTATCTGCTGCGGTTATATCCAGTGATTCAGAGTTCATCGTATCGGGAAGTTATGATTATACGGTGAGACTATGGGACGTCAAGACAGGTACCTGTAAGACCATGAGTGGTCACACTAGTTAAGTATGATCTGTGGCTATATCCAGTGATTCAGAGTTCATCGTATCGGGAAGTTATGATTAGACGGTGAGACTATGGGACGTCAAGACAGGTACCTGTAAGACCATGAGTGGTCACACTAGTCATGTATGATCTGTGGCTATATCCAGTGATTCAGAGTTCATCGTATCGGGAAGTGATGATTAGACGGTGAGACTATGGGACGTCAAGACAGGTACCTGTAAGACCATGAGTGGTCACACTAGTTGTGTATCTGCTGTGGCTATATCCAGTGATTCAAAGTTCATCGTATCGGGAAGTTATGATTATACGGTGAGACTATGGGACGTCAAGACAGGTACCTGTAAGACCATGAGTGGTCACACTAGTCATGTATGATCTGTGGCTATATCCAGTGATTCAGAGTTCATCGTATCGGGAAGTCATGATTAGACGGTGAGACTATGGGACGTCAAGACAGGTACCTGTAAGACCATGAGTGGTCACACTAGTTAAGTATATGCCGTGGCTATATCCAGTGATTCAAAGTTCATCGTATCGGGAAGTTATGATTAGAAGGTGAGACTATGGGACGTCAAGACAGGTACCTGTAAGACCATGAGTGGTCACACTAGTCATGTATGATCTGTGGCTATATCCAGTGATTCAGAGTTCATCGTATCGGGAAGTTATGATAAGACGGTGAGACTATGGGACGTCAAGACAGGTACCTGTAAGACCATGAGTGGTCACACTAGTTGTGTATCTGCTGTGGCTATATCCAGTGATTCAAAGTTCATCGTATCGGGAAGTTATGATTATACGGTGAGACTATGGGACGTCAAGACAGGTACCTGTAAGACCATGAGTGGTCACACTAGTCATGTATGATCTGTGGCTATATCCAGTGATTCAGAGTTCATCGTATCGGGAAGTGATGATTAGACGGTGAGACTATGGGACGTCAAGACAGGTACCTGTAAGACCATGAGTGGTCACACAAATTAGGTATCTGCTGTGGCTATATCCAGTGATTCAGAGTTCATCGTATCGGGAAGTTATGATTATACGGTGAGACTATGGGACGTCAAGACAGGTACCTGTAAGACCATGAGTGGTCACACTAGTTGTGTATCTGCTGTGGCTATATCCAGTGATTCAGAGTTCATCGTATCGGGAAGTTATGATTATACGGTGAGACTATGGGACGTCAAGACAGGTACCTGTAAGACCATGAGTGGTCACACTAGTTGAGTATCATCTGTGGCTATATCCAGTGATTCAGAGTTCATCGTATCGGGAAGTCATGATTAGACGGTGAGACTATGGGACGTCAAGACAGGTACCTGTAAGACCATGAGTGGTCACACTAGTCATGTATTATCTGTGGCTATATCCAGTGATTCAGAGTTCATCGTATCGGGAAGTTATGATTAGAAGGTGAGACTATGGGACGTCAAGACAGGTACCTGTAAGACCATGAGTGGTCACACTAATTCTGTATGATCTGTGGCTATATCCAGTGATTCAGAGTTCATCGTATCGGGAAGTTATGATAAGACGGTGAGACTATGGGACGTCAAGACAGGTACCTGTAAGACCATGAGTGGTCACACTAGTTATGTATGATCTGTGGCTATATCCAGTGATTCAGAGTTCATCGTATCGGGAAGTGCTGATAAGACGGTGAGACTATGGGACGTCAAGACTGGTACCTGTAAGACCATGAGTGGTCACACTAGTCATGTATTATCTGTGGCTATATCCAGTGATTCAGAGTTCATCGTATCGGGAAGTCATGATTAGACGGTGAGACTATGGGACGTCAAGACAGGTACCTGTAAGACCATGAGTGGTCACACTAGTTATGTATTATCTGTGGCTATATCCAGTGATTCAGAGTTCATCGTATCGGGAAGTCATGATTAGACGGTGAGACTATGGGACGTCAAGACAGGTACCTGTAAGACCATGAGTGGTCACACATATTATGTATATGCTGTGGCTATATCCAGTGATTCAGAGTTCATCGTATCGGGAAGTTATGATTAGACGGTGAGACTATGGGACGTCAAGACAGGTACCTGTAAGACCATGAGTGGTCACACTAATTCTGTATGATCTGTGGCTATATCCAGTGATTCAGAGTTCATCGTATCGGGAAGTCATGATTAGACGGTGAGACTATGGGACGTCAAGACAGGTACCTGTAAGACCATGAGTGGTCACACTAGTTGAGTATCATCTGTGGCTATATCCAGTGATTCAGAGTTCATCGTATCGGGAAGTTATGATAAGACGGTGAGACTATGGGACGTCAAGACAGGTACCTGTAAGACCATGAGTGGTCACACTAGTTGAGTATCATCTGTGGCTATATCCAGTGATTCAGAGTTCATCGTATCGGGAAGTCATGATAAGACGGTGAGACTATGGGACGTCAAGACAGGTACCTGTAAGACCATGAGTGGTCACACTAGTCATGTATGATCTGTGGCTATATCCAGTGATTCAGAGTTCATCGTATCGGGAAGTCATGATTAGACGGTGAGACTATGGGACGTCAAGACAGGTACCTGTAAGACCATGAGTGGTCACACTAGTCATGTATTATCTGTGGCTATATCCAGTGATTCAGAGTTCATCGTATCGGGAAGTTATGATTAGAAGGTGAGACTATGGGACGTCAAGACAGGTACCTGTAAGACCATGAGTGGTCACACTAATTCTGTATGATCTGTGGCTATATCCAGTGATTCAGAGTTCATCGTATCGGGAAGTCATGATTAGACGGTGAGACTATGGGACGTCAAGACAGGTACCTGTAAGACCATGAGTGGTCACACTAGTCATGTATTATCTGTGGCTATATCCAGTGATTCAGAGTTCATCGTATCGGGAAGTTATGATAAGACGGTGAGACTATGGGACGTCAAGACAGGTACCTGTAAGACCATGAGTGGTCACACTAATTCTGTATGATCTGTGGCTATATCCAGTGATTCAGAGTTCATCGTATCGGGAAGTCATGATTAGACGGTGAGACTATGGGACGTCAAGACAGGTACCTGTAAGACCATGAGTGGTCACACTAGTCATGTATTATCTGTGGCTATATCCAGTGATTCAGAGTTCATCGTATCGGGAAGTTATGATTAGAAGGTGAGACTATGGGACGTCAAGACAGGTACCTGTAAGACCATGAGTGGTCACACTAATTCTGTATGATCTGTGGCTATATCCAGTGATTCAGAGTTCATCGTATCGGGAAGTTATGATAAGACGGTGAGACTATGGGACGTCAAGACAGGTACCTGTAAGACCATGAGTGGTCACACTAGTTATGTATGATCTGTGGCTATATCCAGTGATTCAGAGTTCATCGTATCGGGAAGTGCTGATAAGACGGTGAGACTATGGGACGTCAAGACTGGTACCTGTAAGACCATGAGTGGTCACACTAGTCATGTATTATCTGTGGCTATATCCAGTGATTCAGAGTTCATCGTATCGGGAAGTCATGATTAGACGGTGAGACTATGGGACGTCAAGACAGGTACCTGTAAGACCATGAGTGGTCACACTAGTTATGTATTATCTGTGGCTATATCCAGTGATTCAGAGTTCATCGTATCGGGAAGTCATGATTAGACGGTGAGACTATGGGACGTCAAGACAGGTACCTGTAAGACCATGAGTGGTCACACATATTATGTATATGCTGTGGCTATATCCAGTGATTCAGAGTTCATCGTATCGGGAAGTTATGATTAGACGGTGAGACTATGGGACGTCAAGACAGGTACCTGTAAGACCATGAGTGGTCACACTAATTCTGTATGATCTGTGGCTATATCCAGTGATTCAGAGTTCATCGTATCGGGAAGTCATGATTAGACGGTGAGACTATGGGACGTCAAGACAGGTACCTGTAAGACCATGAGTGGTCACACATATTATGTATATGCTGTGGCTATATCCAGTGATTCAGAGTTCATCGTATCGGGAAGTGCTGATAAGACGGTGAGACTATGGGACGTCAAGACAGGTACCTGTAAGACCATGAGTGGTCACACTAGTCATGTATTATCTGTGGCTATATCCAGTGATTCAGAGTTCATCGTATCGGGAAGTTATGATAAGACGGTGAGACTATGGGACGTCAAGACAGGTACCTGTAAGACCATGAGTGGTCACACTAGTTATGTATGATCTGTGGCTATATCCAGTGATTCAGAGTTCATCGTATCGGGAAGTTATGATTAGACGGTGAGACTATGGGACGTCAAGACAGGTACCTGTAAGACCATGAGTGGTCACACTAGTCATGTATTATCTGTGGCTATATCCAGTGATTCAGAGTTCATCGTATCGGGAAGTTATGATTAGAAGGTGAGACTATGGGACGTCAAGACAGGTACCTGTAAGACCATGAGTGGTCACACTAGTCATGTATTATCTGTGGCTATATCCAGTGATTCAGAGTTCATCGTATCGGGAAGTTATGATTAGAAGGTGAGACTATGGGACGTCAAGACAGGTACCTGTAAGACCATGAGTGGTCACACTAATTCTGTATGATCTGTGGCTATATCCAGTGATTCAGAGTTCATCGTATCGGGAAGTTATGATAAGACGGTGAGACTATGGGACGTCAAGACAGGTACCTGTAAGACCATGAGTGGTCACACTAGTTATGTATGATCTGTGGCTATATCCAGTGATTCAGAGTTCATCGTATCGGGAAGTGCTGATAAGACGGTGAGACTATGGGACGTCAAGACTGGTACCTGTAAGACCATGAGTGGTCACACTAGTCATGTATTATCTGTGGCTATATCCAGTGATTCAGAGTTCATCGTATCGGGAAGTCATGATTAGACGGTGAGACTATGGGACGTCAAGACAGGTACCTGTAAGACCATGAGTGGTCACACATATTATGTATATGCTGTGGCTATATCCAGTGATTCAGAGTTCATCGTATCGGGAAGTCATGATTAGACGGTGAGACTATGGGACGTCAAGACAGGTACCTGTAAGACCATGAGTGGTCACACATATTATGTATATGCTGTGGCTATATCCAGTGATTCAGAGTTCATCGTATCGGGAAGTTATGATTAGACGGTGAGACTATGGGACGTCAAGACAGGTACCTGTAAGACCATGAGTGGTCACACTAGTTATGTATGATCTGTGGCTATATCCAGTGATTCAGAGTTCATCGTATCGGGAAGTGCTGATAAGACGGTGAGACTATGGGACGTCAAGACTGGTACCTGTAAGACCATGAGTGGTCACACTAGTCATGTATTATCTGTGGCTATATCCAGTGATTCAGAGTTCATCGTATCGGGAAGTCATGATTAGACGGTGAGACTATGGGACGTCAAGACAGGTACCTGTAAGACCATGAGTGGTCACACTAGTTATGTATTATCTGTGGCTATATCCAGTGATTCAGAGTTCATCGTATCGGGAAGTCATGATTAGACGGTGAGACTATGGGACGTCAAGACAGGTACCTGTAAGACCATGAGTGGTCACACATATTATGTATATGCTGTGGCTATATCCAGTGATTCAGAGTTCATCGTATCGGGAAGTTATGATTAGACGGTGAGACTATGGGACGTCAAGACAGGTACCTGTAAGACCATGAGTGGTCACACTAATTCTGTATGATCTGTGGCTATATCCAGTGATTCAGAGTTCATCGTATCGGGAAGTCATGATTAGACGGTGAGACTATGGGACGTCAAGACAGGTACCTGTAAGACCATGAGTGGTCACACTAATTCTGTATGATCTGTGGCTATATCCAGTGATTCAGAGTTCATCGTATCGGGAAGTGCTGATAAGACGGTGAGACTATGGGACGTCAAGACTGGTACCTGTAAGACCATGAGTGGTCACACTAGTCATGTATTATCTGTGGCTATATCCAGTGATTCAGAGTTCATCGTATCGGGAAGTTATGATAAGACGGTGAGACTATGGGACGTCAAGACAGGTACCTGTAAGACCATGAGTGGTCACACATATTATGTATATGCTGTGGCTATATCCAGTGATTCAGAGTTCATCGTATCGGGAAGTCATGATTAGACGGTGAGACTATGGGACGTCAAGACAGGTACCTGTAAGACCATGAGTGGTCACACTAGTCATGTATTATCTGTGGCTATATCCAGTGATTCAGAGTTCATCGTATCGGGAAGTTATGATTAGACGGTGAGACTATGGGACGTCAAGACTGGTACCTGTAAGACCATGAGTGGTCACACTAGTCATGTATTATCTGTGGCTATATCCAGTGATTCAGAGTTCATCGTATCGGGAAGTTATGATTAGAAGGTGAGACTATGGGACGTCAAGACAGGTACCTGTAAGACCATGAGTGGTCACACTAATTCTGTATGATCTGTGGCTATATCCAGTGATTCAGAGTTCATCGTATCGGGAAGTCATGATTAGACGGTGAGACTATGGGACGTCAAGACAGGTACCTGTAAGACCATGAGTGGTCACACTAGTCATGTATTATCTGTGGCTATATCCAGTGATTCAGAGTTCATCGTATCGGGAAGTCATGATTAGACGGTGAGACTATGGGACGTCAAGACAGGTACCTGTAAGACCATGAGTGGTCACACTAGTCATGTATTATCTGTGGCTATATCCAGTGATTCAGAGTTCATCGTATCGGGAAGTCATGATTAGACGGTCAGACTATGGGACGTCAAGACAGGTACCTGTAAGACCATGAGTGGTCACACTAGTCATGTATTATCTGTGGCTATATCCAGTGATTCAGAGTTCATCGTATCGGGAAGTGCTGATAAGACGGTGAGACTATGGGACGTCAAGACAGGTACCTGTAAGACCATGAGTGGTCACACTAGTCATGTATTATCTGTGGCTATATCCAGTGATTCAGAGTTCATCGTATCGGGAAGTCATGATTAGACGGTGAGACTATGGGACGTCAAGACAGGTACCTGTAAGACCATGAGTGGTCACACATATTATGTATATGCTGTGGCTATATCCAGTGATTCAGAGTTCATCGTATCGGGAAGTGCTGATAAGACGGTGAGACTATGGGACGTCAAGACAGGTACCTGTAAGACCATGAGTGGTCACACTAGTCATGTATTATCTGTGGCTATATCCAGTGATTCAGAGTTCATCGTATCGGGAAGTTATGATTAGACGGTGAGACTATGGGACGTCAAGACTGGTACCTGTAAGACCATGAGTGGTCACACTAGTCATGTATTATCTGTGGCTATATCCAGTGATTCAGAGTTCATCGTATCGGGAAGTTATGATTAGAAGGTGAGACTATGGGACGTCAAGACAGGTACCTGTAAGACCATGAGTGGTCACACTAATTCTGTATGATCTGTGGCTATATCCAGTGATTCAGAGTTCATCGTATCGGGAAGTCATGATTAGACGGTGAGACTATGGGACGTCAAGACAGGTACCTGTAAGACCATGAGTGGTCACACATATTATGTATATGCTGTGGCTATATCCAGTGATTCAGAGTTCATCGTATCGGGAAGTCATGATTAGACGGTGAGACTATGGGACGTCAAGACAGGTACCTGTAAGACCATGAGTGGTCACACTAGTCATGTATTATCTGTGGCTATATCCAGTGATTCAGAGTTCATCGTATCGGGAAGTCATGATTAGACGGTCAGACTATGGGACGTCAAGACAGGTACCTGTAAGACCATGAGTGGTCACACTAGTCATGTATTATCTGTGGCTATATCCAGTGATTCAGAGTTCATCGTATCGGGAAGTCATGATTAGACGGTGAGACTATGGGACGTCAAGACAGGTACCTGTAAGACCATGAGTGGTCACACATATTATGTATATGCTGTGGCTATATCCAGTGATTCAGAGTTCATCGTATCGGGAAGTGCTGATAAGACGGTGAGACTATGGGACGTCAAGACTGGTACCTGTAAGACCATGAGTGGTCACACTAGTCATGTATTATCTGTGGCTATATCCAGTGATTCAGAGTTCATCGTATCGGGAAGTCATGATTAGACGGTCAGACTATGGGACGTCAAGACAGGTACCTGTAAGACCATGAGTGGTCACACTAGTTCTGTATATGCTGTGGCTATATCCAGTGATTCAGAGTTCATCGTATCGGGAAGTCATGATTAGACGGTGAGACTATGGGACGTCAAGACAGGTACCTGTAAGACCATGAGTGGTCACACTAGTCATGTATTATCTGTGGCTATATCCAGTGATTCAGAGTTCATCGTATCGGGAAGTCATGATTAGACGGTGAGACTATGGGACGTCAAGACAGGTACCTGTAAGACCATGAGTGGTCACACTAGTCATGTATTATCTGTGGCTATATCCAGTGATTCAGAGTTCATCGTATCGGGAAGTCATGATTAGACGGTGAGACTATGGGACGTCAAGACAGGTACATGTAAGACCATGAGTGGTCACACTAGTTATGTATTATCTGTGGCTATATCCAGTGATTCAGAGTTCATCGTATCGGGAAGTCATGATTAGACGGTGAGACTATGGGACGTCAAGACAGGTACCTGTAAGACCATGAGTGGTCACACTAGTTATGTATTATCTGTGGCTATATCCAGTGATTCAGAGTTCATCGTATCGGGAAGTCATGATTAGACGGTGAGACTATGGGACGTCAAGACTGGTACCTGTAAGACCATGAGTGGTCACACTAGTCATGTATTATCTGTGGCTATATCCAGTGATTCAGAGTTCATCGTATCGGGAAGTTATGATAAGACGGTGAGACTATGGGACGTCAAGACAGGTACCTGTAAGACCATGAGTGGTCACACATATTATGTATATGCTGTGGCTATATCCAGTGATTCAGAGTTCATCGTATCGGGAAGTCATGATTAGACGGTGAGACTATGGGACGTCAAGACAGGTACCTGTAAGACCATGAGTGGTCACACTAGTTATGTATTATCTGTGGCTATATCCAGTGATTCAGAGTTCATCGTATCGGGAAGTTATGATTATACGGTGAGACTATGGGACGTCAAGACAGGTACCTGTAAGACCATAAGTGGTCACACTAGTGTTGTATTATCTGTGGCTATATCCAGTGATTCAGTGTTCATCGTATCGGGAAGTCATGATTAGACGGTGAGACTATGGGACGTCAAGACAGGTACCTGTAAGACCATGAGTGGTCACACTAGTCATGTATTATCTGTGGCTATATCCAGTGATTCAGAGTTCATCGTATCGGGAAGTCATGATTAGACGGTGAGACTATGGGACGTCAAGACAGGTACCTGTAAGACCATGAGTGGTCACACTAGTTATGTATTATCTGTGGCTATATCCAGTGATTCAGAGTTCATCGTATCGGGAAGTTATGATTATACGGTGAGACTATGGGACGTCAAGACAGGTACCTGTAAGACCATGAGTGGTCACA
The DNA here is from genome assembly GCA_946699065.1 of Loxodes magnus. NCBI lineage: Eukaryota > Ciliophora > Karyorelictea > Loxodida > Loxodidae > Loxodes > Loxodes magnus. The sequence goes on from CAMPDV010000260.1 coordinate 412,508, forward strand.
CTAGTGTTGTATGATCTGTGGCTATATCCAGTGATTCAGAGTTCATCGTATCGGGAAGTTATGATTAGACGGTGAGACTATGGGACGTCAAGACAGGTACCTGTAAGACCATGAGTGGTCACACTAGTTATGTATTATCTGTGGCTATATCCAGTGATTCAGAGTTCATCGTATCGGGAAGTTATGATTAGACGGTGAGACTATGGGACGTCAAGACAGGTACCTGTAAGACCATGAGTGGTCACACTAGTTATGTATTATCTGTGGCTATATCCAGTGATTCAGAGTTCATCGTATCGGGAAGTGCTGATTAAACGGTGAGACTATGGGACGTCAAGACAGGTACCTGTAAGACCATGAGTGGTCACACTAGTTGAGTATCATCTGTGGCTATATCCAGTGATTCAGAGTTCATCGTATCGGGAAGTCATGATTAGACGGTGAGACTATGGGACGTCAAGACAGGTACCTGTAAGACCATGAGTGGTCACACTAGTTCTGTATATGCTGTGGCTATATCCAGTGATTCAGAGTTCATCGTATCGGGAAGTTATGATTAGACGGTGAGACTATGGGACGTCAAGACAGGTACCTGTAAGACCATGAGTGGTCACACTAATTCTGTATGATCTGTGGCTATATCCAGTGATTCAGAGTTCATCGTATCGGGAAGTCATGATTAGACGGTGAGACTATGGGACGTCAAGACAGGTACCTGTAAGACCATGAGTGGTCACACATATTATGTATATGCTGTGGCTATATCCAGTGATTCAGAGTTCATCGTATCGGGAAGTTATGATTAGACGGTGAGACTATGGGACGTCAAGACAGGTACCTGTAAGACCATGAGTGGTCACACTAATTCTGTATGATCTGTGGCTATATCCAGTGATTCAGAGTTCATCGTATCGGGAAGTCATGATTAGACGGTGAGACTATGGGACGTCAAGACAGGTACCTGTAAGACCATGAGTGGTCACACTAGTTATGTATTATCTGTGGCTATATCCAGTGATTCAGAGTTCATCGTATCGGGAAGTCATGATTAGACGGTGAGACTATGGGACGTCAAGACAGGTACCTGTAAGACCATGAGTGGTCACACTAGTCATGTATTATCTGTGGCTATATCCAGTGATTCAGAGTTCATCGTATCGGGAAGTCATGATTAGACGGTGAGACTATGGGACGTCAAGACAGGTACCTGTAAGACCATGAGTGTTCACACTAATGTTGTATATGCTTTGGCTATATCCAGTGATTCAGAGTTCATCGTATCGGGAAGTTATGATAAGACGGTGAGACTATGGGACGTCAAGACAGGTACCTGTAAGACCATGATTGGTCACACATATTATGTATATGCTGTGGCTATATCCAGTGATTCAGAGTTCATCGTATCGGGAAGTAGAGATTAGACGGTGAGACTATGGGACGTCAAGACAGGTACCTGTAAGACCATGAGTGGTCACACTAGTTCTGTATATGCTGTAGCTATATCCAGTGATTCAGAGTTCATCGTATCGGGAAGTCATGATTAGACGGTGAGACTATGGGACGTCAAGACAGGTACCTGTAAGACCATGAGTGGTCACACATATTATGTATATGCTGTGGCTATATCCAGTGATTCAGAGTTCATCGTATCGGGAAGTCATGATTAGACGGTGAGACTATGGGACGTCAAGACAGGTACCTGTAAGACCATGAGTGGTCACACATATTATGTATATGCTGTGGCTATATCCAGTGATTCAGAGTTCATCGTATCGGGAAGTCATGATTAGACGGTGAGACTATGGGACGTCAAGACAGGTACCTGTAAGACCATGAGTGGTCACACTAATTCTGTATGATCTGTGGCTATATCCAGTGATTCAGAGTTCATCGTATCGGGAAGTCATGATTAGACGGTGAGACTATGGGACGTCA